>CM076578.1:283082238-283403274 GCA_034641835.2 Pinus albicaulis | reverse complement strand
CATGTAGTCCCAAAAGGACCATGAGATCCAAAGAGAGGCTTGCTCTCTTGTGGAGCAATGTGCTGCAAATGTATGGCAAGGGAATGGTCATGCATGGTTAGTTGATTAATAAGCATCAAGACACAATCCTTACCATATATTGTAGGCAAGTTGGTGAAGAGGTCCATAGATGAGCCTTCCCATCTCTCCATCAAAAGGGAAAGTGGCTTTAACAACCTTACAAGGTGGTTGCTTTCCTCCTCATACATCAAATAGGCTACATATCTCTTGATATGTTGGTGCACATCTTCTTTGAGATTCTCCCAATAAAATCCCTCCATGATGGTGTGATAAGACTCAATGAAGTCTATATGTCCTGAAGAGAGTGCCTCATATGCTGCATGTAGAATCTCCTCCTTGATCTTGGAGTCTTTAGTCAAGTAGATCCGATCATGGAAATAAATGACTCCATCAACCACTCTATACCTCCCATCTATCACTTGCCCATCAAGAACCTTACATATGAAGAGGTTCTTGGAATATTCCACCAATAGTTGGGACTCCAAATATGGATCTATGCTCCCCAACAATGACAGCGCTGTTGAAATCTGAAATGAAGCACCTGTCACATCATAGATCTCCTCTTTGACATGCTCAATGCCAAAGCCACATGTTGGAGTACTGCTACCCCACTTTTGCTACCTCCTTTGCAGCTGATCTTGCCCAAGACAAGATTGAAGTATATGGAGGTCATTCTCCTCTTGGAAGGTATTGCCCATCCAAAACTTCCATAGTTTGGCCAATGTATGCAAGAGTGTCAATAACCTCTTGTCATATACAGAAATCTTCCTCATGTGTGGAAGTATCATTTGCTTCTCCAAGGTTATGGAGTAGACCTTTGACACCATGCTTGTATCATCATAGATTCCTGAATTATCATCTGTCAGTTGAGTGGGAGATGGAAATGTCCATATCAGAAAATTGCTCATCCCTCTTTTGTGTAGAAATTTCTGAATCCTTATACTTATGCAGAAATTATTACTGTTAATCCGGTTAAGCTCCTCCTACTTATACAAGTTATTAACTGAATAAATTCAAGTTAAAATCGAAGCAAAACACATAACAAATCTCTACCAATTCAGACCTAGAATAAGCACATGCACACATTGACAAAGTTACATAGTTATTTCTGGACAAATAGTCCTCCGAAAAACCCAAGGTGGGAAAACCGGTCTCTAGTTGCTGGAGGGTTCTATTATTAAAAATATTTCTGAATACACAACTCTGGGTTCCAGATTTGGAAAACTCGATAGAGAAAACTCTAGATCTACAGTTCCTGGCTGATCTAGGGCCAAAAATACTGACTGGTCCACACCCTCAAACGGGATTTACAGAACTCAGCCAGATCTAGGCCTAGAAACCCTAGCGCTATCCCTGAAATACATTGCGTCAGCCTCTGAAGCCCTTGAAAGCCTTTGCGTCAACCCTGGATGGCCTCCAAACCCTCAGCGCTGCTCTGGAAGGGACTGCGTTAACCCATAATGGGTGACGAAGTCACTACGCTGCCCCTAAGGGTCTCTGAGTAACCCCTGAAGGGTTTCCTGAGAATTACGCTGTCCTTGCTGTTGCCTTCCTCTGTGCTGTCCTTGAGCTGATCTCTTTTCTGCCTCTTGTGTATTCTAGACCCCGAGATCAAATCATCCCCTTGGTTTAAATTCCCCTCTTTGCAGCTGAAACACTTGTGAGAATTCTTAGCAACCCCGCCCTAGAATCTCAGCTTAGCTTCAGTGCTCTGCCTCTGTGTTATTTACAAATGACCCCAAGCCTTTCCTTTATACGTTTCTCGTTGACAAATCAGCGGCCATGATCAGATCTTGAATCAATGGCTAAGATTAAAAGAAAGCTTGATCTATGTGACTTAAGACAATTTCATCACATGTTTAATTAAATTCACTTTAATTATTTTATTTTCCTAAGTTTTAACTTAGGAAATACATTAAAATAATTAATTAATTTAATATCTCCTAAACCAGATGGAATTTTCCAAATCCATTTCTGGGTCTTGTAGATCAGGTGAACTCTAGTCCTTCCTCAAAATTTGGGACCTAGAGCACAGCTGATGCTACCCCAAATACACAAAATTTCAACACTTCCTCTTAGCATCAAGGGTGTGCTCTAGCAACACATCACACTTATGCATTACATGATTTTGGGCACTGGTTCTGTGCTGCTGAAGCTTGGCCTCCTGCCACTCATCTCTACACTGTTGCTACCATTTTGTACTATTGCCCATGACTCTGCCATTGCCACTGCAACTCCCTCTCAATATGTTGCATCTGTATAGACAGCTCATCGGGCCATTAATGTATCTGGTCAACACGAGACCAGACATTTGTTATGCAGTGAATACCCTCAGTTAGTTCATGGTGGAACCAAGGAGGGCTCACTGGGTAGTAGCCAAACATATTCTCAGATACTTGAGAGGGACAGTCGTGTATGGGCTAAAGTGCACAAAGGGAAATGAAATCCAATTGAGTGGGTTCACAGATGCAGACTGGGCTGGAAGCACAATAGATCGGAAAAGTACCAGCGAGTACTGTTTCAGTCTTGGATCAGGAATGACCTCCTGGTGCAGCAGGAAATAGAAGTCCGTAGCACTGAGCTCAGCCAAGGCAGAGTACATGGCAGCAAGCATGACTTCGTGTGAGGCCATATGGGTCTGCAAATTAATCTTGAACTCACTCAAGAAACAAATAGAGCCGACCCAGATCATGTGTGATAATCTTGTGTTTCATGACCAGTCAAAGCACATTGACATTCGGTGTCAATTTATCCGAGACTATGTTCAGAAGGGAGCACTACAGTTGCGATACACTCCTACAGGTGAACAAGTGGCAGATATCCTCACAAAGGCTTTGAATAAGGTCAAGTTCAATTACTTTAGAGAGAAGATGGGGATGATCGAGAATCCCTTCCACTAGATGGGGATGATCGAGAATCCCTTCAATTACTTTAGAGAGAAGATGATGAATGACATACCAAACATTACTTTAAGTTGCAGTAACATTGTTTCCCCTAGTTGCATGGACCTTGACCCATGTCCAAAGAGAGGGGTGGTAGAAGAATATTTCAGGATTTTGATGAAGGTATCATCGATTTCAACATCATCACTTAGTTCATTTTTCTATAATGCATGTAACAACATTCCTTCCATGGCATGGGTATCCCATAAAAAATTATCCATGTGAACCTATATATCATTGGCTTTGCCCCCACCATGTGAAGAACTAGTGTTACTATATAAAGGTTTTGAATTAATGACTTTGAAAATAGTGGGAATTGAATAGGGAATTGATTCAACCATGCCTTGTATACTTCTTCTTCAAGCTATGCTCATGTAATAACAAATATATTGAATTAACATTGTAGTGGGGTGCAATCACAGTGCGATAATAGATGGTAGAGAAGTCATCATCAAAATCATGATTGTTAAAATAATGAATATGACATCAATAATATTAGTAACACAATGAATTTAGTATGCTCAAACATTATACCAAACATTTATTAAAATCATAGAAAAAATTTTCTCCATAATAAACATGTGCAATGAATTAGTTTATGAAACATTTTTTTAATTGGGCAATACATTTACATTAGTTCCATTGAAAATCCAAAAATACAATTACTCAATCATCTTTTTCTTATGCCCCAAGGGGACATGTAAAGGTACAACTAACATAAGGTGTTTTTAGCAAGAAGTTGATGATCTACAAAAGTTATAATTTATTAACAAATTTTCAGCAAGAAATAAACTATGTATTGCATGCACAACAACAAATTTGGATGTTCCTTCAACCTTTTACATTTTGAACAACCACATATTATTGGGGTGTCATAAAAGATATACAATTCATGATGTAATACCATTGACCTAAGATGGTTGCTAAAACACAACATGTTATAATTAGTAGGCTAAAGGAACTGTCTATTGTGTCAAACATTTTTCTACGATATATTTTTCCTGATAAGAGATTGCGACACTTTTTGGACTGGCGGAATATCTTGCACAATTGAACTTGATTATAAATCACGATCCTTCAAAATTCAATGAACAATTATTCAAATGCAGAAATGTAAGTAACATTAATTCAATCAAATAAACTAATCATAAGTAAAATATGGACTTACTATAAATGGTTGGGGAGAACATAAAGAACTTGCAATGATATGAAATGAATTGGAATTTGAAGAATTGGTCATTTGATATTATAAATTGTTTTCCTTGCATTTAAGCCAAAACCATCATAAATATATGAATATATTCTTAAAATAAAGTTTGTGTAACATAGAATAATCTAACTCCAAATACAATTTTGAATGACTTTTAAAAATTTCTAGTGCTCTCTATTTTTTTTTGTTTCTCTCTCTCTCTCTCTCTCTCTCTCTCTCTCTCTCTCTCTATATATATATATATATATATATATATATATATATATATATATATATATTGCACTAGTGTCCTAAATAATAATATGAATTAAAGTCCTTGACTAGGGTGTCGAAAAATGAGCTAGTGAAAAAGGGGGAGGGGGTGAGGAGGTCTGCCTCCTTTCCCTGCATTTAAGAAGGTGGTGGTGTGGTAATCCCACCTTGTGCACTCACACATGGCAACAAACTCAATATTCTATCACATTAAGATGGCAGACTCCACCTTGATTGGGTGTTCACACCTTCCCTGTCGTTGCCTTGAGTTTCTCTATTGCAGAAGAGAAGACTTCTAACTGCAAGGGGGATATTTCCACCATGGTGCTACCTTTTTTGGCTGAGCAATCACTGAAGGTGTTGCCCCCCCGGGCTTGGATCCCTACAACATTCACATTTTGATGAAGTCTTGTACCAAGTGCAAGGAAGAGGTTGTAGTGAACATTGGTTCAGGAATTCACGTTGTCCATTGGAGCAGGGAGCCTCGAACGCTGCATCTTAGAGCCTTATGGGCATTAACAAAGGGGTAACATATCCTATGTCCAACCTCTGCAAGTTTATGAGTTTGTTTTTCTCTGCATGGTGGCATTTAGTGTTTGGTGTGCAGGGTGTCTCGGTGGCATTGGAAACTTTGAGGTTGTTCTTGTTTGTTCGGCCTTCACTTATCGCCTAGAGCTTCTCCTTAGTATCACTCCCTTTGTGGTTGTCATCTCACCTTGTCTTCCGATTAGCCTAGGTCCAATACTTAATTCCCCTCTAATCTCTATAATGATGGAGTATAGCTTGGTTTATTGGTATTTGTCTCCTCTAAGGGTTTATCAGTCTCGTGTCTTGTTTGCTCCTGAATGTTGTGCCTCGCCAGAGAATGCGCTCTCACCGAGGGTCTTGAGGTTGTGGCGCTTTGTGCAGGCCTTGTGCTCAGACTCAATCCCAATCTGTTGCTCCCATTTTCCATTCCATTACTCTTACATAATTCAGACAGAAATCCAACAATTGGAAGCCTTAACCACCAATGACCACCATGCTTATTTCAATTTGGAACTCAAACTAAAGTTGCTAATTAGGTTCTTAACCCTGGTCACATGAAAGGATGACATAAGGAATACCTTAATCCTATCGCTATAAATTAAGAAGTAAAAACTCTCCTAAACTAAGTGATCAAAATAAAATATAAAATGGCAATGAAATCATTAATTTTACCAATTAAAAACACTAAATACTATATTGTGAACAATATAAAACATATTTAATTTTTTTAAATTTAATAAATTATATTCTACACTTTTAAAATGTTTTTCAAATTTTAAAAAGGCCAAACTAAAACATTATCACAAAGATATGCCAAAAAAATTATGATGCCAAACTAACATTATCACAAAGATATGCCAAAAAAATTATTATGCCAAACTAACATTATCACAAAGATGAGCCCAAAAAAATTATTATTTAAAATTAATTATAATGAGAAAATAACTTGGGTTGAGATATACTCATAACACACATCTTTATTGGGCAAAAATAGCAGGAAACCCAAAAGGGAAAAAACAAATTTCCCATTTTTTTTAAACCTTTTTTAATGGATGAACGACTCAAAATATTAAATTACCAAAACCCAAAAAACACTCAGCCCAAGAAAAATACTTACGAAAAAGAGACAATGTAAATACCCTAACGAAGCAGCTCCAATCCCGAACCACTAAAAAAGTTACCATGATTTAAAAACATTATCTTAATATATAAGACGCCAGCGGAAAAACAATCCAAATATTTTAGATTTGACTTTGGAAGCAAATGTGCATATTCTCTGGTGTGTACTCAGATCCAAGAAAAAAACACCATTCAAATCTGCGCATGGACGGTTTAAAATAAAGTCCAAGCTACCAAAAATGGTTTTTAATTCTTTAAATAAACCGTCGGTTACCGTGCAGAAGAACCTGAAAAGGCCTGCTGAAAGTTGATTTTGCAGTTCTTTGAAAAAAACGAAGATTTCCAAGTATCTGCTAGAATTCGGGCTACATTTGGTGTATAACTTGTTCATTTGCTGCCCAAAATGGAGGGTTAAAACGTTTTCGAATCGTCAGCTAGTATTCGGGCTACAATTTGTTCATTTTTAGCTGAAAATGGAGAGTAAATCCATGAAAGCAGTTCAGTATAGCAGATACTGCGGAGGCGCTGAAGCCCTTCAGGTAGATGTTTGATATTCTTGTTGAGTTATCTGAATTTTGGATTTCTGCAGCAATGTCAGCGAAAATGTGCTTTCGATGCGTTGACCGATTTGCCGAAATTTAGGTTAACATGTCCAGCAATGGCGAATTTGGGTCAATTCTTACTGCGTGTTAAAATGGAATTATTTTCAGTTTATATTGTTATTTGTTACTGAACTTTTGAAGCGTTGTAGGTTAATATGAGGGATAGAATAATTATATTGAGATCGCTAATTTTTAGAATAATAATATTAATTCTGTTAAATTTAATTTATGTATGAGTTTTTTCTTTTTATCTGTGGGATTAAGGATTTCTTAGGTATTGTTATTTCACTGTATGAATTTGGTTTGTATAAAGGGTTGAGGTTTTAGTTTATATTTATATATATATGGGGTTGATGGTGAAGTTTTAGTATATATATATATGGCCAGGGTTTATATGTGTGGGGTTGATGGGAACTCGGGAGGTTTTAGTTTATATATAGAAAGTTGATGGTGAAGTTTTAATTTATATATATTTTTTTATGGTGAGGTTACCCTTAAAACTTAGTTTTTTCTAACATGTTCAAAGATTGCAACGGGCTTATACAGGAGGGATTTAGTTTTGTTAAGGACTTCCACTCAATTTGAATGAGGAGACATTAAATGTCCCATAATAATCGGCTTAACCAACCAATCCCTCAATCTATATTGATCAGATTATACTAATACGATTTGATGGTTCAGATCCCTAAACGAAACTGCAATTCGACTGAGAACTTACTCCTAAATCAACGTTGGCAGAGAAAATTGAATGTGGATTATGAAAGTTAATGGCCAGTTTGATGTCTTAAAATTTTAGTTAGTTCATGGACACACTGGCCGTGCCAAGTGTTGTTAGCGAGAGTGACGTTTTAGGATCTTCAAAATCTCTTTTTTTTGGGAAATGGTTAGAGGATTTTATTAAAAAAGAAGTTGGGAACCAAAACCATTATATTGTTTCAAAATTTCTAATTTCTAATATTCTTTGTTGGATTGAGATTGAGGACAAATACTCAATCCGATCTCTCAAGCATTTAGCCTATTGTACAGAGATTTCAGTCTTATTTCAGGTATAAATTTTCCAGAATACTTCCAAAATTTAAATACATTTACATTTATCACTAATATGATTTATTAACATGAAGGGATTACCTTGTGCTAATTTGACTCATTGATTCGAGGTTGAGTTCCAAGTTTTTTATTTTATTCTGCTTCTGTTTCTCTGATTTTCTTTTTAGAGTGTCTCCCTAGAGTGTTTCCCCGGTCCTCTTTTGGAGCTTTTTGTTTCTTGGTTGTTTTTTTCATCTCTCCAATTCATATTTTTCTTTGTTTGTCTAATCAATACTTTCTTGATGCTTACCTCTAGATCCTTTGGTATTGTAGGCATACTGCCCATTTTGTGCCCCTTATTCCCTATGGAGATGTCCACTTGTTCTAAAACCGGAGTGTTTTGATTGTTCATCTGATCCCTGGATAGTAATTGCTCCCTTGTCAATGAAGTCATTTTCCCGCTGAAATTTCCTTCTTTTCTGCATCTCTTGTGGAGACTACATCTTGGATTCTCTTTTTTTTTTTCCGTTACTCGGCACCACTTCTCTCTTTTTTGGGACTTCTTTTTCCAATTCTTCTTGAGT
Source organism: Pinus albicaulis (assembly GCA_034641835.2). Lineage (NCBI taxonomy): Eukaryota > Viridiplantae > Streptophyta > Pinopsida > Pinales > Pinaceae > Pinus > Pinus albicaulis. The sequence goes on along the minus strand of CM076578.1, from coordinate 283,394,951 downwards.
TTGCAATGCCTCATAGGGATTAGCTGAAGATGAGACCTCATTTCTGTTTTGCCCCTTAAGGTTTCGATGAGACTCCTCCCCTTCACTGAGTTTACCAATATTTGTCTTGGGTTGTGAGTCGTGACTGCTTCATACCCTTTGCCAGATTGAAATTTCTTGCAATCCATAACAAAATGTCCATACTCATGACATATTCTACACTGGAAAGGCAACTGCTCATAATCAAGAACCTAGCAATGGCTCCATTCCCCTTGTGTCAAGTTGATCTCCGAGGATAATCCTTTTTCCAAATTAATCTCAACACATATTGGCTCCATTCCCCTGGTGTCAAGTTGATCTCCGAGGATAATCCTTTTTCCAAATTAATCTCAACACATATTTTTGAGGAGATGAATTGTTGGCCTTTTGGTTTGGCATGATCCAAATAATGGCCTAGCCTATTTCCAATTGTCTTTAAACCGTCATCACTCCAGCATGCAAGCGGAAGGCCCAGAAGTTTAACCCACACAAGAACTGCATTTAGGATATCATCATCTGGGTCAAAATCTGACGACCATGCATTCAAGTACATTCTTCTAAATCTGAAAAAATATGGGTCATCTCTGAAGATAACATCTCTATCCTTTTTATATTGGCAAAAAATTTAAAACCATTATCCTAAGGTTTCTTTTTATCTTTGGTTTCCCGGCATTTTTAGATTATTGTTCTATGGTTTTTGGAGACGGCCACATTCCCATAAACTTAATCACAAATGCTCTGTCAGAGAACGATAATAAGGAATGCAAAACCCTGTAGGAAGAGTGACGGAGAGGATATTTTCCAACGTCTTAATAAATTGGGATTGCCAACTGACCTGCAAAAACCCTGTAGGAAGAGTGACGGAGGGGATATTTTCCAACCTCTTAATAAATTGGGTTTACCAATTAGGGCGTGGTCTTTTTCTTAATGAAACTTCATCACGAGGAGGATTGCCAATTAGGGCGTGGTCTTTTTCTTTATGAAACTTCATCGCGAGGAGGAGGGCGGGAGGCCCCTCCCGGGCCGTCTGCCATGAGGGTTCAGCAGAGCAGCGGCTGCAGAGCGGGCCAGCCAGCAATTCGAGGCGGAGGATCTTCAAAATCTTTTTGGCAGCAAAGGGAATCTTTATCATTTCTACCCCAGCTAAAAGAAGGTTTGCTATTGGAATCTGGGCATTTCAAATTGCACTCTGCTGCTGTTGATTGCTTTTCAATGTTAAATTCGGGTTGCAATTTGACTAGACTCAGCAGAGTCAATGCTCTTTTTTTGTACCGGCGAGACACGTTTAAAAAATTTAGTGGACCTAATTTATGTTTTTAGTCTGAAACATCGACCTATATAAAATGTTAAATAAATATCAACGGTGCCAGGTGTGGATGAGGGTGTAACAGTTTTTAAATATGCACGAGGTCGATGTATTTCATACATTTCACTAGTGGTTTAAACACTTGAAAACAAGGATGTGTACACACGTTATAAATCAAAGGCGTGGAAAATCATGTAACAAGGATCTTACTCTTACATGGGTTGGGTTGATGCTCTGTAACATGGAATTGGAGACATGCCTTTAACAGGCAATGCAGCCCAAATTCTGTTGGAGGACACATGTGCATCCTCTGACGAGTTAGAGTACATTATAAGGTGGCGCAGGATACGCATACCAGGGTTCACAGCTAATGTTGAAAGTTCACGGCCCTCTACTGGCTTCTCTGTATTGTATTGCTGATGATATGAGTGTAGGTTCATTGTTTTATGTTTTGATATATGTTTTTTCCACATATTTTTAAAGTCAAGTTTATATTTTCTTAAGTCAAGTTTGTTTGAAATTTTGGGGAGAAATTTTTTAGAAGGATAAATTTGAGTTATGTAATTTATATAATTTGAGTGTTTTAAAATTTGATTGTGATTTTAAATTTATTTATATATTAAAAAATATGATTTAAATAATAAAAATTTATAAAATTTACAATCTTACTCATTGAATAAAAAATATAAAACAATTTAACTACACTAATATAATAATATACTTTTCAAATTTCAATTACAGTGATTGAGTTGGCTTTACAAATGGTGTCTATATATTCTATACTTATTTAAAAATATATAATACATAGTTTTCTATATTGTGTTTTCTCTGGACTATCTATTAGTTGATTATGTTTATGTTTAAGAGAACTAGTTTTATAGACTATTTTTAATCTAATGAATTTTAAAATATCATTTCATTTGTAAGTCAGCAATTTGAGAATACCATTCTCATTCCTAAAAAAAATACTTGCGAAAGAAATAAAGATAATACACCTTTGCTTTGAGCTCAGAGGTGTGGAATGTAATGTAATCAGAATGTCGGAGGCCTTTTGATGATTCGCTGGATTATGAATGAAGTCCAGGCTCCATAGCAATCTACTTGTCACAAAGTAGGATAAAAGGATGATGTTGAGCAAGATCCAGCTCATCAAGTAACATTTATATTTCGCAAAAATGGTTGCTGTTATAATTGCATTGGTATATTTGGCTTCATGAGGAGAATCCCAGACTTGCTTCTTGGAAAATCAAGAAATCGGTCCAGAATCAAGAGAGTATTATACTCCTGTCTATGGATGTAATGAGGGGGTGAAAGAGCCTATAAGGTAGTAATAGTATAATTATGGTGATCACTAATTAATATAAAGTGGACGGGTTCACGCATGGTTACATGAATCACCTGTGTGATTGAAAATTGCAAAAATAAAATCTGATTGAGCTGCACTGGTCCAAAGTTACAAATCGGGGATTCAGAATCCTAACCCTAATTTTTTTTTTATTAAAATATATTTAATATTTAAAATTTTATTTTTATTTTTATAAAAACATATTAACCTAGGGCTTTGTTACATATTAACTGTACAACTTGTTCCAAGGTTTAGACTAATAAACTTGTTTAGGCTTGCGGGTTATAGAGATCGTCTTTTCTTACTCTTTCTGGTATAACACTTGTTTCAACACAAGGTTGCCACACTACAAGGTAACACTCCTTTATCTTCTAAAGATATATTTAAAATTTAATTTTACATTAAAAAAAAGGGAAAGTATGAGATTTGACATAACATCATGTATTCTTTTGCTCGGTACGGCTAATGATGTATCTGCAGATTAACCTATGGCTTTGTCACATGTTAACTTTTCAAATTGTTCCAAAGTTTAGATTAATAATTTTTTTTTTTTTTTTTTGGGTGATAGAATTAGGTTTAACTTTTCAAATTGTTCCATAAACTTGTTTTTTTATTTATTTATAGAATTAGGTTTGCAGGTGCAGAGATTGTCTTTTCTATTTTATTTATTTATATATTATAAATTTGTTTCAATATAATAAATTTGCCACGCTGCAAATATCCCGTCAAAACTTTGTAACCATGTCATCTTTTAAGATGGGGTTCGTGACAAGTGTAGGAATGAGCACATATATCACTTTGGCAATTAGTTATGAGATTTCGCATATTTATCAAAATGCTTGGAGCTGCGTACTGTAATAAGACTCCGTGGTTTATTAAAATTTAAAACTCAAGGTGCAAATCCTTATTGTCATTTTTGAAGTTTCAAGTTATTGAACCATTCCTCGAAGTTTGGAACCGAGTATTAACTTAGATTCGAATCCTAAACGATAGAATCTGGATCTTACATTCGGAAGTGGATCCCTTCAGAAAGTTGCTTGCGTCTTGAAGTGTCGGATTTGGATGGTTGATTTTCTAATTCCTTGTAAATTTGGATTTGGGTATGTGGTTAGGGAGTTCGAATCTGTTAATTATAATGGTTATTGTTAAAAAATGTTTATACGTTATAGAATTAATATAATGTAGCTTTGTTAAAGAAGGTCTATTAGGTAGTTAGGATGTGGTGATGATTAAGTTTATTTGGTTAATTATAAATAAAGATGGAGTCTATCTTATGGGAATCTGTGGATGAATATTGTAAATGGAACTTTGCTTAATAAGAGGTTACTCTGCTTGAAGAGGCAATTGAACATTGCTTTCTTTCTCTAATAATCATTAATACAAATAACAAGCACGTATTTTGCCTCTGCTTGAAGAGGCAATTGAACATTGCTTTCTTTCTCTAATAATCATTAATACAAATAACAAGCACGTATTTTGCATATTCTAATTTCATTTGTCTCTTGTCATTGCTTCTCTGCTGTAATATTCCGAATAGAAATAGACAGTAATATAAAGCCACATAAACAAGCAACTACAACAAATAGAGAGACATCATACAAATAATGCCAATATAGAGAAACGCTGAGCCATTTTATTATATAATTGGAAGATAACTATGAGTACAAAGGTGATCAAAATGATGGCACCTTGGCTTGCACAAGGCAAGCTGGAAATACTCTCAGAAAAGCTCAATGAATGGCTGCTCTGTCAAGGATTGCGTAATCTCCAAATGTTGCTGCTGCTGCTGTTGGACTGCTGCTACTGTTGAGATGGAATGGCTCTTTGGGGCTGTTCCCCTACTCAGAAAATTGTGAAACTCTAGAAATGAGCTCTCCTCCAATAACCCAGAAAAGCCCAGAAAGGAATTTCGGAATGGTTGACCTCGAAATTTGACCTCCCTTAGGAAATAACGCTATCCCAGTGAATACGCTGGCCCTAAATGATAAATCTGTAAATGATGGCCTCCTCCTGTACCAAAATGATGATCAGTGAAGCGCGGACTCTCCACACTATCCTCGGGCTGAAATCCCTGATATCTCTTCACTCCCGGAACAACCTCTACCACAAACTGTGTAATCCCTCCAAGGGACTGCGTTGTCCAAGAAATTGCGTGATCTTGGCTGAAGATGCTATGGCTCCTTCTTGCAAAATGATGGATAGAACTCCTCCCCCAAGCAGGCACTCGAAGTCCCCCGAGGCTGAGGTTGGGATCTCCGCTCGGAGACACTCGGTGTGCTTAACAACACTGCAGACCCAACTAAACAGCTCGAGCGTGCTCTAGTCTTGCAAGACAGAAAAATCATAAGATGCAAGAATCCCCGAGAAAGGCGGCCTTCCTCTCCTTTTATGCCTGTGAACCCCTAAACTCCCTTAGGCCCACCTATGCTGCGTTGTCCCTCTGTGCCACGTTGTCCCTTGCTACACTACGCTGCCTCTCCCACGCTGCCACTGCGTTGTCCTAAGTGCCTCCTCTCCTGCGTTGTCACTTGGCCTCATGGGCCCCACATCATTTTTAATTAATTTGCCCAGTGACTTTAGGAAAGTGCTTTTATTCTAATGTTTTATTCATGGGTCCCCTCACCCCTTTATTTCTGCCCAAAATTAGGATTTGCCGAAATTAATCAAAATTAATATCCCAATTAGATGATTGCTAATTTGGGGATATTACAGTCCTCCCCGCCAAAAATTACTGGTCCTCAAGCAATGCCTGAACAAGCCTCTTCTCTGGCTGATGCTCCCCACTGTCACTGCAAAATGTGCCTGGGTCCCAGATGCGCCACTGAATCTTCCCTGTCCCCTGCATCACCCTGATATGAAGGGATCTCTCAATGCCAGGATCCAACGTGAAGCTCCTCCTGCTCCATACACCATCCTGCCATGCTAATGAAGTCCCCCACTCCATCAGTGACTCGTTAAAGCCCAATGGAAGATCTACATGATCTCCCCATGTAGTATACGGGTTAGCCTTTGGTAGATAAACCAAATAGCTGTCATTATGAAGAAGTGGGAGACATATGGAAAAAGTTATATGCTGTCCATTGGCCTCCTCAAGGCATGAGAGATGGTAAATGTTGCGTGCCTCAACCCCAATGAGAAACTCCAATCTCCATGCTATCATCGAAACAAAGTGAACCATCCTTGGTAGCTCAAAATCACCGATCCCCTGCTTCTGCAATGTGTAGGGGTTGCATGGCTGAAAATGAGAGATAAAATTGTTCAACTTACGTTGTCTCTCTCTTCATTTATGATAAATTTGGAGCTACTGATCTTGGGCTGCAATAATATAGTTCTTATGAAGCCAAAAGGTACTTGGAATCTCATGATCCCACTCCTTCGTTCTAGGAATCTCTCTTGCCCAATCCATCCCACATATAGTGAATAGAGTGTCATCACCATATGGGCTCCAAAAGAAACATGGACTAAGTGTCACATGACATACTGGATGGTGTTGGCAATATGATGCAAAGTGTTGTCCTTGATGGCAACCTACTTGATGAAGTTGTCCTTGATGGAAACCTACTTGATGTTGACTTTGATGGAACCTGCCTGATGAAGTTGTCCTTGATGAGTTGTTAATGATGTAAATCTGATGTATCTACAGATCAGTTCAGAAGTAGCTCAGAAAGTGCCAGAATAATGTTGAACAAGGTATGTCACAAGGAATACACGGGTTTGTTAAGGATAAGTCGCGTATGTACACGGGTTTGTTAAGGATAAGTCGCGTATGTACGCGGAAATGTACGTGACAAGTAGCGTATGCCCATTTGCGCTCTAAATTTAGGAAACCAGGGGACATTACCATGGTATTGACCCAAAGTATTGAGCGCTTGATTATCTATTTGATCCCGTCCAGGAATACCATCAACGGTTGAGTGGTTTTGAGTCATGGTATTGACAAAGGCTAAATCTATATAAGGAGAAGAAGATCAGAGTGAAAGTGTGTGCATGTGTCTAGGTTTTAATGAATACTTCACTCTGAAGTATATCTGCATGGAATGGGTAACAGTTTGCTGATAGATCTGAATTCATAATGCACCTATGAAGAAAATGATGAAGAGGGATCTCTAGATCTGAAATGTCTATGTATTTTCTAGATCTGTTTATGGAATGTTTAGATCTGTGATCTGGCGAATCTTTGCTGAAGTAAAGGGTGAGATCTGAGCTGTTTATCTGGTCTGAAGAATTGCGCTGCCCTATAATGTCTGTAGATCTATACGCAGGTTCGTGGCAGAGAAAGCGCGTATATACGCGGGTTGTCTTCAGCAAAAGCGCGTATGGAAGATGAATTCAACTCTGAAATGTGTGCAGATGTATACGCAGGTTTGTCTTTATTAAAGTGCGTATATACGCAGGTTCAGTGAAGTAAAAGCACGTATGAAATCTAGGTTTTTGCTGAAGTATGTGGAATGAAATGTTTGATCTGTTTTGCTGCTATCTGTCAATGATGTATTCATACAGATCTGAGTTGTTTAAATAATGATTATGCTGCTGATTAAGTTTGATGAAAGATCAAGTTGTTGGTTGTTGGTTGTTGGTTGATGATTCAATGAAGGAAGAATGATTGTCTAAACAGTTCTGCACGATTGATAGATTGTCTGAACAGAAATCTGATTTCAGATCTGAACCTGAGTCTGATCTCATTCTGAAAAATCAGTGTTCTCAGAAGTATACGCAGGTTGCTACACATATAAGCGCGTATGCACACGACTTCAGCGAAGAGAAGTAGCGTATGCACTCCATGTTATGCACAGAGGAATACGCAGGTTGATAAGAAGGGAAGCGCGTATACACGCGGTTTCAGTAAACAGTAGTAGCGTATGATATTTGATTAATGAATGTTCTGGGTTGAGTTTACATCTGCATATCTATTCTGAAGTCTGGGTTATCTCTGATATTCTGGCTACAGTGGTCTCACTGTTCTGTTTGAAGTTTTGGGCAAAATATGTTTATTGGTTAATGATGGGTTGTGTTGAAGCTGTTCGATCTAGTTTGAAAATTGATGAAACGTGGTCTGCAGTGGATCTGAGGGTTGAAGCCTTCAGTATGAAAGTGGAAGCTTTCTGCCAGTAGAGGCTGGTGCTAATATCAGGGGGTAGTAGCTCCTTTCCAGGAGAGGCTAGTAAACGAGAGCAGGGGGTTGTAGCTCCCTTCCAAGAGAGGTTGGTAAACGAGAGAAGGTTGTAGCCTTCTGCAGGTGGGTGCCTGCGTGATGGTATGAGTCTGCGCCAGTACATGGTTGTAAGATGTTTTCTTTATAATAAATAGTGAAGACTGAGACGACGGCAACGGTGGTTTTCTCCCGACTTGGGTTTCCACCTTAAATCCTGGTGTTCATGTGTGTTGCTTATGTGTGATGGTTTATTCTGTTTTTGCTGCACATGCTTACTGCTTAACATCTGATGAATGAATGATGCAATGATTTAAGAATCAAATACATAATAAGAGCTCTGAGCATACGCGAGTCTCCTTAAGGATATCCGCGTATATACGCTAGTTTTGTTCTGTAAAGTAGCGTATGGATTTTGAGAAAAGAAAGTAAAAGGTTTATTGTTAGCTCTAAACACTGATTCAACCCCCCCCCCCCCCCAAACCACCCCCCCTCTCAGTGTTTTTCCCAACAATTGGTATCAAAGCAAGTCCTTCTGAAAAAGCTTAGCCGCTAGAAGGAAGATCAAGCAAGATGAGCAATCAAGATGGAACATCATCTATTAAGCCTCCGCTCTTTAATGGAAGCAATTTAATCTTCTGGAAAATAAGGATGAGATCCTATCTTCAGTCTATGGGAGCAGATGTATGGGCCATTGTTGAACGAGGATATCAATATCCAACTGCAGTACCAACATATCCGACTGAAAAGAAGAATTATGAAACAAATGCAAAGGTAGTCAATGCTCTAACGGGAAGTCTAACTGAATCAGAATTTGTCAAAGTTATGCAGCTGAATACAGCAAAGGAGATATGGGACAAAATCATTCTAAGTTATGAAGGTGATGCAAAGGTAAAAAGTGCAAAACTTCAAACTCTTAGAATTGAATATGAAAATTTAAAGATGCATAGTGATGAGAATATTGCCAGTTTCTTTTTACGTCTTGATGATGTTGTAAATCGTATGAGAAATCTGGGAGAAACAATAACCGAATCTACTTTGGTTGAGAAAATTTTAAGATCGCTAACGGCAAAATTTGAGTCAAAAGTTTCTGCTCTTGAAGAAAAATAGGATCTTCAAAATCTTACTGTGGTGCAACTTCATGGCATACTAACTGCATATGAAATGAGAAGAGGAGGACCATCTAAAGTCAAAGAGGCTGTCTTCAGAGCTTCTACAAAAGGGAAAGAAGTACAAGAAGCAGAAGGATCAGGATATATCTCAAAAGAAGATGAGGTAAATTTTGTAAAGAAACTCCAACTTGGCACAGGACAGTTCAGAGGTAAGCTTCCTTTCAAATGTTTTGAGTGTGAAAGAGTTGGTCATTATGCTGCTAAGTGTCCTCATAAAGAAACACCTGCAAAAGGGAACGAAGTAGCAAGAAGGAATAAGAATCGGTTTAACACTAGAAAAAGTTACTATACTCATGAAGACAGTGATGGGTTATCTGATAGTGAGGAAGAATGTGAACAAGATCTTAGACTTCTCATGGCATTTGAATATAGAGAAGAAAAGGATACTTTTATGGATGCTCTAGAGGACAATTATTTTCTTGAAGAAAACAATCAACTCAAAATACGCTTAGAAGAAAGTAAAATACTCTTAGAAGAAAGGAAAATAACCATAGAAACTCTGGAAAAGCAGTTTGAAGAAGCAAAGAAACACAATGAGAAATTAGAATGTGAAGTGGTAAGTATAAGAAAAGAATTTGAGAAAGTAAAGACTCTGAATCTTAGATTTGCTAAAGGATCTGAAACCCTAGATGAGATTATCAAGGTACAACGTTCTCCTCTTATAAAGACAGGTCTTGGATATACCGGAGAATCTTCTCAGGCTTCAGCACCAAATTATCTAAAAGGAGCTACAGCTGGTTTACAACATTCTGCCACTCAGCAAGGGAATAAAGAATCATTACAGGTAAAGCATGATCATCTCAATTCAAAGAACACCAACAGGAATATCTTTCAAAGAAACAACAATCAACAGGTAAATTCAAGTAGAAGATTTCATGATCGCAGAAATTTCTTCTTCAATGGATAATGTTTCTCATGTCACAATTTTTGTCATAAAGCTGTTCAATGTGTTGCATACAAAACCATCATGACAAGAGAAGCAAGAAAGAAAAGGATTGATATTGAAACAAAGAAGAATACCTATAACAACTTTTCTCCTCTTCTAAATGAAGTTGAATGTGCTTATTGCAATAACTTTGGCCATGAATAATCTGAATGCAAGAGCAAAGTTCAGCCAAAAGAGCATGTTCCTTCAAGCTCCAAAGTATGGAAAAGGAAGGAATTTCAAGTTGAAAATTGTGGCATAGCATTATTTGCAAAAGGTGAAGAAAATCAATGGTACATTGATAGTGGACGCTCAAGACACATGACAGGTGACAAAAACAAACTTCTTGCATATAATGCTCTAGAAAAGGAAAAGAAAGTTACATTTGGAAATGATACTCCAGCTGTGATTAAGGGAAAAGGGTCTGTGTTTCTAAAAGAAAAGGTGAAGGCAAATGATGTCATGTATGTGGATGGATTAAGGCATAACCTGTTAAGTGTAAGTCAAATGTGTGATCAAGGAACTGAAGTTGTTTTTAGTTCAAAAGAATGTGTGGTACGTGATCTTGATACAGGTAAAACAATTATAAAAGGAAAAAGGACTCCAAGCAACCTGTATGTATTGAAGAACTGCAAAGAACAATGTTACTTGAGTAAATCTTCAGAAAACTGGCTATGGCATAGAAGGTTGGGGCATCTAAGCTTCTCTCAGATCAACAAATCAAGCAGACTTAAAGTTGTCCGTGATCTTCCCAATATTACTCCACCCTAAAATATCATATGCAAATCTTGCCAATTTGGTAGGCAAACCAGAGTACAGTTTAATGCCAAGGAAGGATCATCAAGTAAGCCTCTTGAACTTATTCATACTGACATATGTGGACCTGGGAGGAAAAAGTCACCACGTGATGAACAATACTATATCTTGTTTATTGATGATTTCTCTAGAATGTGTTGGATTGGGTTGCTTAAACACAAAGATGAAGCATTTGAGAAATTTCAGAATTTCAAAGCTCTGGTTGAAAATGAATTAGATCTAAAAATCAAGTGTCTTCGATCTGATCGAGGAGGAGAATATACTTCAGATGAATTCCTTGAATTTTGTGAACAACATGGCATAAAGATAGTTTACTGTAGCCGGCACTCCACAACAAAATGGCGTAGCAGAAAGAATGAATAGAACAGTTCAACAAATGGCTAGAGCTATGCTTGATGATTCCGGAACACCTAACACATTTTGGGGAGAAGCAGCTCATACAGTGGTAAATATTCTTAACAAGGCACATGTTCGTATAAATAGTGACAAAACTCCATATGAACTCTGGTATGGTAATCCTCCCACTGTGAAGCATTTTAGAGTTTTTGGAAGCAGATGTTTTATCAAAAATAATGATGAAAAACTTGGTAAGTTTGAACCTAGAGCAGATGAAGGAATACTTCTTGGTTACTCCTCTAGGAGTAGAGCATATAAATGTTACAATAAAAGACTTAGGAAGATTGTTGAATGTATTGATGTTGTTATTGATGAGTCTCCTGCAGCTCCAAAAGAAGAAAAACAAACAACAGATGAAGACGATGGTGACATATATCCTTCTACATCAAATAGAAATGATATAGATAGTGAACCCAATAAAGAACCTGAAGATGATTTATCTGAAAAAGCTCCATCCAGATATGTTCAAAAGAATCATCCAGAATCTCAAATTTTGGGAGATAAGGGATCAGGTGTACAAACAAGAAGGACTCTTGTGGGATCTTCTAGCTATCTGGCATTTCTATTCACTATTGAACCACACAATGTCAATCAAGCTAGCAAAGATGAATGTTGGATTCAAGCCATGAATGAAGAGCTTGATCAAATTGAAAAGAATCACACTTGGGAATTAGTACCAAGACCTCATGACAAAAATGTCATTGGAACTAAATGGATATTCAAAAATAAGTTAAATGAGAATGGGGATGTCATAAGAAATAAAGCTAGACTTGTTTGCAAGGGGTATGCTCAACAAGAAGGTATAGAATTTGAAGAAACTTTTGCCCCTATAGCTAGACTTGAAGCCATAAGAATGTTTCTTGCTTTTTCAAGCTTCCAACAAATCAAAGTTTATCAAATGGATGTTAAATCTGCTTTTCTCAATGGTGATCTAGAAGAAGAAGTTTATATAGAACAACCAGAAGGATTCATTTTGGAAAATGATGAAAAACTTGCTTATAGACTTAAAAAGGCTCTATATGGTCTCAAACAAGCTCCAAGGGCATGGTATTATCGTCTTGACAAATATCTTCATCAACAAGGATTTTCAAAGGGGTCTGCTGATAGCAACTTATACACAAAAGCTGAAAATGATAAACTATTGATTGTGGTTGTATATGTTGATGATATCATTTTTGGAAGTAATGAAGAATCTATGAGTCAGAAATTTTCTTCTGTCATGCAGCAAGAATTTGAAATGTCTTTACTTGGGGAACTAACATTCTTTCTTGGCTTGCAAGTGCATCAAACTACAAATGGTATATTCTTATCACAAGCAAAATACCTTAAGCAAATTCTGAAGAAGTATGGCATGGAAGAGTGCAAACCTGTAAGTACACCAATGATAACCGGATGTAATCTCAGTTCTCATGATGATTCTCCCACGGTGAATCAACTAGAATACAGATCTATGATAGGAAGTCTACTTTATCTCACTTGGACTAGACCAGACATTATGCATGCAGTTGGGATTGTTGGACGATTCCAAGCTAATCCAAAAGAGTCTCACCTTCAGGTTGTCAAAAGAATATTCAAATATCTTCAAGGGACTCAAGACTTTGGACTATGGTATCCAAAGAATGCTGATCTCACACTTCATGCTTACACTGATGCAGATTGGGCTGGAAATATTGATGATCGAAAAAGCACTAGTGGTGGCGCATTCTATATGGGACCCCGGTTGGTATCTTGGTTTAGCAAGAAGCAAAACTATATTGCCTTATCTACAGCAGAAGCAGAATATGTGGCTGCCGCATCATGTTGCACTCAACTTCTTTGGATGATGCAAACCTTACAAGACTTTCAAATCAAATGTTCACCTATCTCCATTATGTGTGATATTACAAGTGCCATAATTATCTCAAAGAATCTACATTTATGCATTCCAAGACCAGAGCACATTCCATCAGTATCCCTTCTTACGTGAACAAGTGCTTGAACAAAAGTGAGACAATTATGTTCCTCCAAGAACAAGTTCTTCGCGATATGTTGCAAACCTGCGCGGGAAGCGTTTGAGATATCTCATACGGAAGGCTGGGAGTAGTCTCGGCCATGGAAAGATCGGATCTGCTTAAATTGGAAGATTAAATTGGATACGCAGGTTTCACGAAGACGATCGCGTATATGGGATTGTACATAAAATGTCGTATGGGTGATGGTGACAAATTCTTAAAGATCGGCGTTCTTTACTTCAGTCTAGTCTTTGGAGTATCTCTGAATGCACAAGCTAAGGGGGAGATGAAGGAGTGACATGGCTCAAGAACAGGTGTACAGGTTCAGGAGGAGCATTAGCCTTGCTGAGAATTATGCATTGTTGGCATTATGATGGTTCTGAAATATGATCTGTTTCTTGTGGTCTTTTTAGTATTTGTTACAAAAGGTCATTGTTGTAATTTGATGAAAAGGTCATGTTGAGACCTATGATGTAAAATTGTAATGTAAGGACTTGATAAAATGTGTAAACCCACTTGGTTGGGTACTTGAGTCATATATGTATATCCAATTGGTTGGATCTTTGATGAAAGTATGAGTCCTTGGTGATAGGAAAGGTCATAGAGTCATGTACTTAATTGAAAAATATGTTTGAAGATTCAGCATGAACTCAGGGGGAGCATGGTAACTTCAGTGCACATCAGATCTAAAGAGCTCTTCTTTCTACATGAGAAGAAAAACCTTGTTTTGGTTTTGATCCGCCCTTTGCCCTTGATGTCAAAGGGGGAGAGTATCATGGTATTTTGCATAATGCATGGTGCTTTGCATAATGGTTATATTCAATGTATCTATCTGTTGTGGTGATCAAACACTCATGGTTGCCATCAAGTCCAAAGGGGGAGATTGTTGGCAATATGATGCAGAGTGTTGTCCTTGATGGAAACCTACTTGATGAAGTTGTCCTTGATGGAAACCTAATTGATGTTGACTTTGATGGAACCTGCCTGATGAAGTTGTCCTTGATGAGTTGTTAATGATGTAAATCTGATGTATCTACAGATTAGTTCAGAAGTAGCTCATAAAGTGCCAGAATAATGTTGAACAAGGTATGTCACAAGGAATACGCGAGTTTGTTAAGGATAAGTCGCGTATGTACGCGGAATTGTACGTGACAAGTAGCGTATGCCCATTTGCACTCTAAATTAAGGAAACCAGGGGACATTACCATGGTATTGACCCAAAGTATTGAGCGCTTGATTATCTATTTGATCCCGTCCAGGAATACCATCAGCGGTTGAGTGGTTTTGACTCATGGTATTGACAAAGGCTAAATCTATATAAGGAGAAGAAGATCATAGTGAAAGGGTGTGCATGTGCTTGGGTTTTAATGAATACTTCACTCTGAAGTATATCTACATGGAATGGGTAACAGTTTGCTGATAGATCTGAATTCATAATGCACCTATGAAGAAAAATGATAAAGAGGGATCTCTAGATCTGAAATGTCTATGTATTTTCTAGATTTGTTTATGGAATGCTTAGATCTATGATCTGGCGAATCTTTACTGAAGTAAAGGGTGAGATCTGAGCTACTTATCTGGTCTGAAGAATTGCGCTGCCCTATAATGTCTGTAGATCTATACGCAGATTCGTGGCAGAGAAAGAGCGTATATACGCGGGTTGTCTTCAGCAAAAGCACGTATGGAAGATGAATTCAACTCTGAAATGTGTGCAGATGTATACACAAGTTTGTCTTTATTAAAGTACGTATATACGCAGGTTCAGTGAAGTAAAAGCGCGTATGGAATCTAGGTTTTTGCTGAAGTATGTGGAATGAAAGGTTTGATCTGTTTTGTTGCTATCTGTCAATGATGTATTCATACAGATCTGAGTTGTTTAAATAATGAAAGATCAAGTTGTTGGTTGTTGGTTGATGATTCAATGAAGGAATAATGAATGTCTAAATAGTTCTGCATGATTGATAGATTGTCTGAACAGAAATCTGATTTCAATATTTGAACCTGAGTCTGATCTCATTCTGAAAAATCAGTTTTCTCAGAAGTATACGCAGGTTGCTACACATATAAGCGCGTATGCACGCAACTTCAGCGAAGAGAAGTAGCGTATGCACTCCATGTTATGCACAGAGGCATACGTAGGTTGATAAGAAGGGAAGCGCGTATACACGCGGTTTCAGTAAACAGAAGTAGCGTACGATATTTGATTAATGAATGTTCTGGGTTGAGTTTAAATCTGCATATCTATTCTGAAGTCTGGGTTATCTCTGATATTTTGGCTACAGTGGCCTCACTGTTCTGTTTGAAGTTCTGGGAAAAATATTTTTGTTGATTAATGAAGGGTTGTGTTGTTATTGAAGGCTCATTCGATCCCCAACAGAAAATTGATGAAGCGTGGTGCGGTGGATCGAGGGGTTGATGCCTTAGGTATGAAAGTGGAAGCTTTGCGGTAGAGGTGGTGCTAATATCGGGGGTAGTGGCTCCTTCCGGGAAAATTTGGTAAACGAGAGCGGGGGGTCGTAGCTCCCTTCCAGGAGAGGCTGGTAAACGAGAGGAAGGTTGTAGCCTTAGCAGTGCTGTG
The DNA here is from genome assembly GCA_034641835.2 of Pinus albicaulis. Classification (NCBI taxonomy): domain Eukaryota; kingdom Viridiplantae; phylum Streptophyta; class Pinopsida; order Pinales; family Pinaceae; genus Pinus; species Pinus albicaulis. Next base: position 283,379,255 of record CM076578.1, on the reverse strand, counting down.
TGGGTGCTGCGTCTTGGTATGAGTGCTGCATGTAGTTACATGGTTGTAAGATGTTTTCTTTATAATAAATGTGAAGGCTGGGAGCAGCCCGAACGTGTAATTGGTTTTCTCCCGAATTGGGTTTCCACCTTAAGTACTGGTGTTCATGTGTGTTGCTTATGTGTGATGGTTTATTCTGTTATTACTGCACATGCTTACTGCTTACTAAACATCTGATGAATGAATGATGCAATGATTTAAGAATCAAATACATAATAAGAGCTCTGAGCATACGCGAGTCTCCTTAAGGATATCCGCGTATATACGCTAGTTTTGTTTTGTAAAGTAGCGTATGGGTTTTGAGAAAAGAAAAGTAAAAAGTTTATTGTTAGCTCTAAATATTGATTCACCCCCCCCCCCCCCCCCCCCTCTCTCAGTATTTTTCCCAACAGATGGTTGGTGACAATAGTCCCTCAAGTGAGACCAGTGTTGTTCTGCTTCTTGCTGTCTCAAAACATGACATGATAAGTGGCCATCCAACCACTTGTTTGCTTCCATAAGCTTCTCAAAAGCTTGAAAATAGTAAGGGACATTAGGTGTTAACTGAATATGAGCCAAGCAAAACAAGTCTTGCCCAAAGTCCTCTAGGAAGTGGTAAATCCCATCACTGCATGTAGTCCCAAAAGGACCATGAGATCCAAAGAGAGGCTTGCTCTCTTGTGGAGCAATATGCTGCAAATGTATGGCAAGGGAATGGTCATACATGGTTAGTTGATTAATAAGCATCAAGACACAATCCTTACCATATATTGTAGGCAAGTTGGTGAAGAGGTCCATAGATGAGCCTTCCCATCTCTCCATCAAAAGGGAAAGTGGCTGCAACAACCTTGCAAGGTGGTTTCTTTCCTTCTCATACATCAAACAGGCTACATATCTCTTGATATGTTGGTGCACATCTTCTTCGAGATTCTCCTAATAGAATTCATCCATGATGGTGTGATAAGACTCAATGAAGTCTACATGTCCTGAAGAGAGTGCCTCATATGCTGCATGTAGAATCTCCTCCTTGAGCTTGGAGTCTTTAGTCAAGTAGATCCGATCATGGAAATAAATTGCTCCATCAACCACTCTATACCTCCCATCTATCACTTGCCCATCAAGAACCTTACATATGAAGAGGTTCTTGGAATATTCCACCAATAGTTGGGACTCCCAATATGGATCTATGCTCCCCAACAATGACAACGCTGTTGAAATCTGAAATGAAGCACTTGTCACATCATAGCTCTCCTCTTTGACATGCTCAATGCCAAAGCCACATGTTGGAGTACTGCTACCCCACTTTTGCTGCCTCCTTTGCAGCTGATCTTGCCCAAGACAAGATTGAAGTATATGGAGGTCATTCTCTTCTTGGAAGGTATTGCCCATCCAAAACTTCCATAGTTTGGCCAATGTATGCAAGAGTGTCAATAACCTCCTGTCATATTCAGAAATCTTCCTCATGTGTGAAAGTATCATTTGCTTCTCCAAGGTTATGGAGTAGCCCTTTGACACCATGGTTGTATCATCATAGATTCTTGAATCATCATCTGTCAGCGCAAATAGCTGAGTGGGAGATGGCAATGTCCATATCAGAAAATTGCTCATCCCTCCTTTGTGTAGAAATTTCTGAATCCTTATACTTATGCAGAAATTATTACTATTAATCCAATTAAGCTCCTTCTACTTATACAAGTTATTAACTGAATAAATTCAAGTTAAAATCGAAGAAAAACACATAACATATCTCTACCAATTCAGACCTAGAATAAGCACATGCACACATTGACAAAGTGACATAGTTATTTCTGGACAAATATTCCCCGGAAAAACCCAAGGTGGGAAAACCGGTCTTTGGCTGCTGGAGGGTTCTATTATTAAGAATATTTTTGAATACACAACTTTGGGTTCCAGATCTGGAAAACCCGACAGAGAAAACTCTAGATCTACAGCTCCTGGATGATCTAGGGCCAAAAATACTGAATGATCCACACCCTCAAACGGGATTAACAGAACTCAGCCAGATCTAGGCCTAGAAACCCCAGCACTATCCTTGAAATACACTGCGTTAGCCTCTGAAGCCCTTGAAAGTCTTTGCGTCAGCCTTGGATGGCCTCCAAACCCTCAACGTTGCTCCGGAAGGGACTGCGTTACTCCAGAATGGGTGATGCAGTCACTACGCTGCCCCTAAGGGTCTCTGCATAACCCCTGAAGGGTTTCTTGAGAATTACGTTGTCCTTGCTGTTGCCTTCCTCTGAGCTGTCCTTGAGCTGATCTCTTTTCTGCTTCTTGTGTATTCTAGACCCCAGGATCAGATCATCCCCTTGGTTTAAATTCCCCTCTTTGCAGCTGAAACACTTCTGAGAATTCTTAGCAACCTCGCCCTAGAATCTCAACTTAGCTTCAGTGCTCTGCCTCTGTGTTATTTACAAATGACCCCAAGCCTTTCCTTTATAATTTTATCGTTGACAAATCAACGGCCATGATCAGATCTTGAATCAATGGCTAAGATTAAAAGAAAGCTTGATCTGTGTGACTTAAGACAATTTCATCACATTTTTAATTAAATTCACTTTAATTATTTTATTTTCCTAAGTTTTAACTTAGGAAATACATTAAAATAATTAATTAATTTAATATCTCCTAAACCAGATGAAATTTCCCAAATCCATTTCTGGGTCATGTAGATCAGGTGAACTCTTGTCCTTCCTCAAAATTTGGGACCCTGAGCACAATTGATGCTACCCCAAATACACAAAATCTCAACACTCCCTCTTAGCATCAAGGATGTGCTCTAGCAATACATCACACTATACATTACATGATTTTGGGCATTGGTTCTGTGCTGTTGAAGCTTGGCCTCCTGCCACTCAACTCTGCACTGCTGCTGCCATTCCATATTGCTGCCCATGACTTTGCCACTGCCACTGCAACCTCCGTACTGTAGCTCTCTCTTCTTAGGAAGACCACCCTTTCCTCTAGTGGAAGGGGTTCTCGATCATCCCCATCTTCTCTCTGAAGTAATTGAACTTGACCTTATTCAAAGCCTTTGTGAGGATATCTACCACTTGTTCACCTGTAGGAATGTATCGCAATTGTAGTGCTCCCCACTGAACATAGTCCCAGATAAAGTGACACTGAATGTCAATGTGCTTCGACTGGTCATGAAACACAGGATTTTCAGAGAGCTTGATACAACTCTGATTATCACACATGATCTGGGTCGGTTCTATTCGTTTCTTGAGTAAGTTCAAGATTAATTTGGAGACCCATATGGCCTCACACGAAAACGTGCTTGCTGCCATGTACTCTGCCTCGGCTGAGCTTAGTGCTACGGACTTCTGTTTCCTGCTGCACCAGGAGGTCATTCCTGATTTGAGACTGAAACAATACCCATTGGTACTTTTCTGATCTATTGTGCTTCCAACCCAGTCTGCATCTGTGAACCCACTCAACTGGATTTCATTTCCCTTGGTGTACTTTAGCCCATACACGACTGTCCCTCTCAAGTATCTGAGAATATGTTTGGCTGCTGCCCAGTGAGCCCTCCTTGGTTCCACCATGAACTGACTGAGGGTATTCACTGCATAACAGATGTCTGGTCTTGTGTTGAGCAGATACATTAATGGCCCAATGTGCTGTCTATACAGATGCAGCATATTGAGAGGGAGTTGCAGTACAATGGTTGCAGTGGCAGTGGCAGAGTCATGGGCAACAATACAAAATAGCAGCAGTGTAGAGTTGAGTGGCAGGAGACCAAGCTTCAGCAGCACAGAACCAGTGCCCAAAATCATGTAATGCATAAGTGTGATGTGTTACTAGAGCACACCCTTGATGCTTAGAGGGAGTGTTGAGATTTTCTATATTTGGGGTAGCATCAGTTGTGCTCTAGGTCCCAAATGTTGAGGAAGGACTAGAGTTCACTTGATCTACAAGCCCCAGAAATGGATTTGGGAAATTTCATCTGGTTTAGGAGATATTAAATTAATTAATTATTTTAATGTATTTCCTAAGTTAAAACTTAGGAAAATAAAATAATTTAATTGAATTTAATGAAACATGTGATGAAATTGTCTTAAGTCACACGGATCAAGCTTTCTTTTAATCTTAGCCATTGATTCAAGATTTGATCATGGCTGTTGATTTGTCAACGAGAAAAGTATAAAGGAAAGGCTTGGGGTCATTTGTAAAGACACACAAAGGCAGAGCACTGAAGCTAAGCTGAGATTCTAGGGCAGGGTTTGCTAAGAATACTCAGAAGTGTTTCAGCTGCAGAGAGGGGAATTTAGACCAAGGGGATGATCTGATCCCGGGGTCTAGAATACACACAAGAGGCAAGAGAAGAGATCACCAAGGACATACAAGCAGAGGAAGGCAACAGCAGTAGCAGCAGCAGGGACAACGTAATTTTCAGGAAACCCTTCAGGGGTTACACAGAGACCCTTAGGGGCAGCGTAGTGACTGCGTCACCCAGTCTAGGGTAACACAGTCCCTTCCGGAGTAGCGCTAAGGGTTTGGAGGCCATCCAAGGCTGATGCAGAGGCTTTCAGGGGCCTCAGAGGCTGACACAGTGCCTTTCAGGGGCAGCGCTGGGGTTTCTAGGCCTAGATTTGGCCGAGTCTTGTAAATTCCGTTTGAGGGCGTGGATCAGTCATTATTGTGGCCCTAGATCAGCCAGGAGCTATAGAACTAGAGTTTTATTTGTCGAGTTTTCCAGATCTGGAACCCAGAGTTGTGTATTCAGAAATATAGAACCCTCCAGCAGTAAGAGACCGATTTTCCCGCATTGGGTTTTTTCGAGGACTATTTGTCCAGAAATAACTGTCACTTTGTCAATGTGTGCATGTGCTTATTCTAGATTTGAATTGGTAGAGATCTGTTATGTGTTTTGCTTCGATGTTAACTTGAATTTATTCAGTTGATAATTTATCTAAGTAGGAGGAGCTTAACCAGATTAACAATAATAATTTCTGCATAAGATATAAGATTAAGAAATTTCTACATGGTGTCAAAGCAATTGCAAATCTAGAAGGGTCACCAGCAGAAGAATTTGAAGGATCTAGCTGCAGAAAGCAGTTGGAAAAACAACAGAGAAGCAGATCTGAAGGGACAATGTAGTTTTCAGGAGCAAATTTACGCAGAGGGAAAGGTGATGCTGTCCAGTGTTATGTCCTGACAAGCCCATGCAATTACTATGCAGAGGCAGCTTAGAAACAACGCTGGTTGGGTCTGAAGCCAACTAGTGTGATTCAGATCTGAATCTGTTAGATCCAGAAAAGACTGCAAAAAAGCTGCAGAAATTCAAAAGCGCTAGTGGGGTTAAATTTTTGAAGTTTTCAGATTTTTAGCCTTAGCACAAGTGACAAAGATTGGGAAGAGATCAACTTCTCAGAGAGTTTCTTGCCAAAGGAAACTTGCAGTTTGATCAGAGGATCAAAGAAGAAGCTGAATCATAGTTGATTTGGTAGATTTCCAAGGAGGGAAATCAAGTGTTAGATGGAGCAGAGGGTGCCCAGTTCATAAAGGACCCTAGATCCAGATCTCTAGTATAGAGAGGAGGAGCTCCGACACATTCTGAGTAGATGGCTCCTCATGGACTGCATGATCAGGATAGGCTAGAGGGCCTCTCAAACTTTTCGGTGTGGAAAGCAAGGATCCTAATTGTCCTTGAGGCATACAATCTAAGAGACCATGCAGAGCAGACTCTGGCCACACCGACATATGCAGATCTCCTACGGAAGCATAGGGAAGCTGTTGGGCATGCCAAGTGGCTGATAATGGATAGTATCAAGGACCATATTGTATCACACATATATGAGAATAAGACAGCTAATGAGATGTGGAAGGCCTTGACTTCCCTGTATGAGGGAAAGTCTGTCCAAAGGAAAATGCTGTTGGAGACCCAAATGAGGTCATTCATGATGACCAAGGGAGAAGACATGGAACACTTCCTCTTCAGATTGCAGGGAATCAGGGATCAACTAACTGCAACGGGTGCAACCGTAGATGATGCAGTGATAGTCAAGACTGCCATCAATGCAGTCACGGATGAGTGGGAAACCTTTGTCCAAAGTATCTTGGGCAGAGCGGACCTCCTATATTGGGACAACTTGTGGTCAATCTTGCGGCAAGAAGAACTACGTAGATTCACTAAGAGGCATCACAATCTTGCATTGAGCAAAGTAAAGAAGGAAGAGGAGGAAGATGCAGCCTTGGCATCGAAGAAGCAGCCGAAGAAGAAGAAGGATCTTTTAAAGATCAAGTGTTTCTAGTGTGGCAAAATGGGACATTTTTCCAGCCATTGTCTGGAGAAGAAAAGGGACAAGGAAGCATTTTCTTCGAAGGCAGCTGTGGCAGATGATGGGTCAGGAGATGATGCAACCATGAGTGCTCATGAACCACGGAGGTGGGGTGACATGAACATGTAGAGGAGCTACATGGAAGAGAAGCAGGATCCTTGAGCAGCTCATCTCTTGGATCACATGCGAGCTACAATAGCCTTAAGACAGTAGTGGGACAAGTAGAGTAGCGGGTGCATAGATCATAGATGAAGCAGGCAGAGGTAGATCTGAAGACTGGAAGGAGCAACGCAGAGCAAAGCAGCAACAACGTAGAAGCAGTAGCAGCGCAGAGGCCGATGTGACTTCAACAGTGCAGAGCAGTGCTGCTTACGTAGCAGAGCTACAACAACGCAGAAGGCTTCAAAGGGACAGCGCAGTGCAGCAGCAACGTGATAGATTTCAGCACAAGGAGCTGATGTAACTTTAGTAGTGCTGTCCTTGAGCTGATTTCTTTTCTGCCTCGTGTATTCTAGACCCCGGGATCAGATCATCCCCTTGGTCTAAATTCCTTTCTTTGCAGCTGAAACACTTTTGAGAATTCTTAGCAACCCCGCCTTAGAATCTCATGTTAGCTTCAGTGCTCTGCCTTTGTGTTATTTACAAATGACCCCAAGCCTTTCCTTTATACTTTTCTCGTTGACAAATCAACGGCCATGCTCAGATCTTGAATCAATGGCTAAGATTAAAAGAAAGCTTGATCCGTGTGACTTAAGACAATTTCATCACATGTTTAATTAAATTCACTTTAATTATTTTATTTTCCTAAGTTTTAACTTAGGAAATACATTAAAATAATTAACTAATTTAATATCTCCTAAACCAGATGAAATTTCCCAAATCCATTTATGGGTCTTGTAGATCAGGTGAACTCTAGTCCTTCCTCAAAATTTGGGACCTAGAGAACAACTGATGCTACCCCAAATACACAAAATCTCAACACTTTGAACCCATCAAAGGTTCTCTGCGCTGTGCTAGCTCCTCCCAAGGCTCCTTCCTTAGCCAAATATATCAATGTTGCACCATGTTGAGAGAACTCTTTGTTCATCTTCCAATCAGGGGGTCTCCCTGGTGGAATGCCTCCATGTAATGAAACGTCAAGGCCTAGAGCAAGCTGTATATGTGAGTGGACTGATTTGTCCCTGCTCTCACTGCGCAAATCATCCTCCAAATGAATAGCTTTGCACTCAATGAGATGTTGAAGTGCACCACCATTGAAGTCTCTCCCTGAGATCATCTTCTCATCAATGGTCCTCCAAAACCAATAAGGTTCTGGATCTGCTACAGGTAGAAGTTTCTCTTTGAGCTGTGAGATGCTCATTGAGAAAGAGTCATCTTGAAAGGGGAAAAGATTGCCCATCTCAAGATGTCTACCATCTATCATCTTCTTCTCCATTGCTTCATGAATGAAGCTTCCATTTGATTGCTGCCATAAGGAATGAGTTCTCTTCTTCTCACTGCTGCTCATTAACAGCGCTGTAGATCTGCAAGGTGATACATTTGTTGCCTCAAAGCAAGGCACAATGCTGGACTCATAGCCAGCCATTGTACATAGGAGCATACTCATCCCATCTTCTGAAACTCTTCATTTCAACTCAAAGGGTTGAATGTAGTTCATTAATGACAAACTAGGAGGGTTCTTCATCTCTTCCTTGATTAGATCAAGTGGCCTCTGCGCAGTGATATGATGTTGCTCCAAATCAGCGTGTACTTCTAATCCTTGGTCATACAATAGCCCTTGGATCAACTGATGTGTGGGAACCTCTTGCAAGACCACAAGAGTTCCTCCAACCGGGACAATGGTCTCTCCAACTGTTGGTAAGAGTGATGGCTTCTCTTCTATCAATGTACTAGCGTTGGAATCTACCTCCGCTTCCTCATGCATCTCTTGAATCATGCATGGAACTCTATATGTCAAAAGCTTAAGACTATCTTGCAAAGATGCAAGTGTCTCTCCTCCGGATACAAGTACTTTTGTAGCTAGTGGTGAATGTAGTGACTCTTTGTCCAAAGTGACAAGAATGACATCCTCCTTTGACTTCTCAGGAAATGTCTCTTTGTGATATCTATGGTCTTCTTCTATCAAACTTCTTTCTTAACCTTGAAAAGAAATCTGAATATTTAGTCACCTTTGCATGCTCCATGTGACCAAACCACCAATCATTGGCTTCATCATGAAGATGAAGTGCTGCAATCTGAACAATCTCTTTTTCAGCTATAGGATGTAGCCTGAAAAATGCATCTAACTCTTTCCTCCAATCCTTTACAGTGCTTGAGGAAGATCCATCAAATGTAGGCAAATAGAATTTGTTGTGCCTCTTTCTTTTGTTGCTGCTACAGAATCTTATTTCTTCTTTGAGTTTGAAGAATTGCTGGAGAGTTAGATTCTCCTTGAATGCTCTAGACTGTGCTTTGTACTCTTAAAAATATAAACTGAGAGTCTCATGAGTTTCAGGTTCCATGTTTCTCCTTTCTTCATCTCTATACCAGTCACCTTCTTCAAAGAAAGTGGGCATAGTAGGTCTTTGAGGAGATCTATGCTTCTCCGGTCTTCTTTGCTGCTGATAAGAAGTACTAGGACCTTCTTCATTCTGAAACCTTCTTGAGGTTTCTCTTTGCCTTTCTCTTCTTGTTTCATTGATCTCTTTGGAGAGATCCTTCATAGCTCTAAAGAAAGATGAGGCAAAACTTAATCCCTCCATAGTAGTAGATCTCTACTATTTGCTTTTCATATGTTGTCAATAATGTCCACAAGCTGAGTCAAAGATCATGCTCTGATACCACTGTAATATTCTGAATAGAAATAGACAGTAATATAAAGCCACATAAACAAGCAACTACAACAAATAGAGAGACATCATACAAATAATGCCCATATGGAGAAATGCTGAGCCATTTTATTATATAACTGGAAGATAACAACGAGTACAAAGGTGATTAGAATGATGGCACCTTGGCTTGCACAAGACAAGCTGGAAATACTCTCAGAAAAGCTCAATGAATGGCTGCTCTGTCAAGGGCTGCGTAATCTCCAAATGCTGCTGCTGTTGCCAGACTGCTGCTACTGCTGAGATGGAATGGCTCTTTGGGGCTGTTCCCTTGCTCAGAAAATTGTGAAACTCTGGGAACAAGCTCTCCTCCAATAACCCAGAAAAGCCTAGAAAGGAATCCCGGAATGGCTGACCCTAGAATTTGACCTCCCTTAGGAAATAACGCTATCCCAGTGAATAAGTTGGCCCTGAATTATAACTCTGTAAATGATGGCCTCCTCCTATACCAAATTGATGATCAGTGAAGGGCTGGACCCTCCACACTATCCTCGGGCTGGAATCCTTGATATCTCCTCACTCTCGGAACGACCTCTACCACAAACTACGTAATCCCTCCAAAGGACTGCACTGTCCAAGCAACGACATGATCCTGGCTGAAGATGCTATGGCTCCCTCCTGCAAAACAATGGATAGAACTCCTCACTCGATCAGGCACTCGAAGTCCCCCAGGGCTGAGGTTGGGATCTCCGCTCGGAGACACTCGGTGTGCTGAACAACACTGCAGACCCAGCTAAACAGCTCGAGCGTGCTCTAGTCTTGATAGACAGAAAAATCATAAGATGCAAGAATCCCTGAGAAAGGCTGCCTTCCTCTCCTTTTATGCCTGTGAACCCCTGAATTCCCTTGGGCCCACCTATGCTGCGTTGTCCCTCTGTGCCACGTTGTCCCTTGCTACGCTGCGCTGCCTCTCCCACGCTGCCACCGAGTTGCCTGGCCCCACGCTGCCACTGAGTTGCCTGGCCCCACGCTGCCACTGCGCTATCCTAAGTGCCTCCTCTCCTGCGTTGTCACTTGGCCTCATGGGCCCCACATCATTTTTTAATTAATCTGCCCAGTGACTTTAGGAAGGTGCTTTTATTCTAATGTTTTATTCATGGGTCCCCTCACCTCTTTATTTCCGCCCAACATTAGGATTTGCTGAAATTAATCAAAATTAATATCCCAATTAGATGACTGCTAATTTGGGGATATTACATCTGCATTAATACTCTTCAAATGTCTTGTTTGTGGTTCAATTAAGATTAAAATAAAAACTCAGTTTTGGGCTCAAGAGAGAACTCTGATCCACTTATTATGATCTTGGATATTGAATTAAAAAGGAGATTTTTTTTTCCTTCGAAAAAAATCTTTATATTTCCAAAGGTGAAAATATACATTGTGAGCACTTGTCAAAGGTTTGATCTTGTCGCTGATCTAAAAATTTTGTCTGTACCTTTCACGAAGCCTGGGCCCTGTAGCACTGTTCATTTTTTACCAAAAAAAAAAAGTTACAAAATTTCACAGAAGGAAGGATTACATTCGCTAATCCATATGGCTTAAAAAAGATTGTCCAAAGTAAAACCTCAGATTAAAACTGTTAGGTAACAACTCCTACAAGCTGCTCATTCACAAACTACTCTTGGTATTCTAGAACTCTAGGGAAGATTTGTAGAGCTTTCTTAAACAACTAGTTTGTCATGGAATTCATTTTCCTATAGATGTGAGGCAACAATACCAACTCCAACTCGACCATTCCCCTAATCCACTATGAGGTTGGAGCATCCCAAAATTTGAAGCTTTTTCAGCGCCTTTAGGCTGAAAATTCGGTCCTCATATTTGTAACTAGTATAAGGCTGAAAATTCTGCCCTCATATTTGTACCTTGACTAGGTTCATACTTAATGATAAAATGATGATGTTCATTGAGAAACAAAACAACACCTACTTCGCATGTTAGAGAATCACCTTGGCTAGCACCATCGAAAAAGCCCCCACGAATTGATTTATCCGTATCAGGCATCGTAAGAATTTTTGGCTTTTTATTCTTAATCTCATCCTTGAAAGAAATGCTTGTATTTTCAATAATACTTGAAACAACCTTCACAAGAATATGTTTTTCCTGAAATATAGCCATGTTCTTGGCCTACTAAACAGAGTGAATAAAAGCTGCAGGGAAAGTTGGGAAAGTCAAGATTGTTGTGTTGGTTGACCATCCTAGAAGGCACTTATCCAAAGATTCTTTAAACCAAGAAGCAATTGTAGGGTTAAGAAAAGATTTAGCCAATGATTAGACCTGTTGGGAAAACGAAAAGTGGATGAAAAGATGTTGTATGGTTTCTTCATTTGATTTGCAGAGGGAGAACCAATCAGGGCCCAACCATCCTCTCATTAAACAATTGTTCCATGTAAGAAGTTTATTGGACATGGTGAGCCACAATGCTATCTTATGCTTGAGTGGCCTTTATATTTCTACAGGAAATGCCGCCACTAGGCTAGCGAACCATTTGGCTGATCTTCCATCAAGGCTTGATAACCGAGCTTGGCTATGAAAACCCTTTTTAAGGGATTTTTGGTCCATATGAGTTGGTCCTCATTTACGTTTGAAAGTCTAATCATGGTAGTGACCAGAGCCCCAACAAAAATTGACCACTCCTTTGCACCTAGACCCGCTAAACCAAGATCCTAAGCATATTTCTAGGCATTCATCCCCATCCTTGTTTAGCTTGGGAATTTGCATCCGCAAGAGAGAAAACACCCGCTACATGCAAAGAGGATATGGTGTTTTCAGAAAGTTTATAGGAGTCCCCTGATCCAACCCAAGAATCTAAGCCCAATATGATATTCCTCCCGACCCCCACCTTTCGGGAAATCTAGTTACCAATAATTGGGAACACATTAAGAAGAGCATTCCAAACTATAGATGAGTGGGGAACTGATTTTCTAACACTTATATTCCATTCCACTTCATTTTTGTTCTCAAAATATTTATCCTTTAATGTTTACCAAAAAGAGATTTGTTATTGAGGAGTCTCTACAGACTCTTAGTTGCGAGAGCTTGGCTGAAAAAAAAAGGTTTTAAGCCCCTAACCACCAAGCAATTTTGGCTTTGCAATTATCTTCCAATGGACTAAGGTGAAACTTTTTGAATTCTTACCTCCAATAAACAATGAGAGAGCTTCCAAGGACATCTTAAGATGGGACCAAACATCATAATTGTGCGTGCATGGAGTCTTCGATGCCCTTTGGGAAATAGATGTATAATCACCCTGTAGGGAAGAAGTGGGCGCCAACGTTGAAGGCAGAGTTCGAATAAGGGACGATGGGGGAGAAAGAGTAGGGTCCACTGAAGGTGAAACATGCACTTGGACAATATTATCCAAATTGAGAGTTGGACATGGGGAAACATATGGAGCCAAAAGGGAAGGGGGAACTGTTGAAACAAATTCTGCAAGGACAAGGGAAGAAACATTATGGACCATAGTGGAGCTTGAAATCGTACCTGGGTGCTTTTGTTCTGCATGGTTGGCTTCAGTTTACATTGGAGGACCAGAGGACGTGGCACTAGGCTTTTGAGAAGATTCCACTGTTGGACTTGCATTTTTAAGCACCTTGACCTTCTTCAGAGGCTATACTCCATGGACATAATGCTCAAATTCATTGACAAAGTGGCCGACACGTTTGTGTGCATAACATTTGAAGGGAGCCATCTAATAGTCGATTATTTGAAGCCATTTGTAACCCTTAACATAACTTAACTTCTTCGACCAATCCTTCATGAACGTCCACCTCTATCTTTATCTGTGCACAACACCTATCCAATTTGGATAAACACACATCCTTCATGTAGATAAACAGGCCTAATTAATTGCCAATGGATTTTAGTGCCTCTTTCATCCAAAACATAAGAGGTAAACCAGGGAGAATGTTCTAAGGCTTTAGATGAGCTTGCAACTCTCTAATGTGGTCAAAATTTATATTCCATCTTTGTAACAGAAGCCCTGATTTACCCCAATGCTAGTCGTGGTTCATGATCTTCAACATCTCATTCTTAGAGAGAAATATAGCACAAAACTGCCCTTAAATGAGGATATGAATAACTAGTGTGAAGGCAGTTATAGGTTCCCAATTATCCATAACCCAATTCGTGACAAATTGTGAGCTGATTAATTTTCCCATGAATCTACCAATGATAGCACGTTCAATTAGCATGGGAACCTCCTGCAAATCAATATCTTTGCCTATTGTAAGGGTTGCCACCCTATGAGGTTTCAAAGTCTTTTTACACACAGAGTGTCGCGGAGGATTCAAATTGACCTTAGCTTCATTAGACTATGATGGGATAAATTGCAAAGGCAAGGTGGCACGAGCGGGTTTACCATCAACGCAAGGGGCATAATTCAATGGAATAGTAATGGGAAGAGGACTCGAGCTAATAGGAAACAATTTGGTGGGGGTTAGTTCCTTTGACAGAATTCCTCATTTGTGGGAAATATGCCAACCAAACATGGACTCTTCAGACCGAAATCCACTGGTTTAATCTTCAACAACTTTCAATCGGTTCCAATTATTATGTTCATGTTAGTTTTCTGTAGCATTAGACGTGTGTTCTAGTCTCGATTTGTGTCAGAGAGGCTAAGAACATGAGATCTCCAAAAACCTAAAAAAGGTTTCGCAAGATAAGCTTGCAAAATTCCTTAATTAAATTAATTAGGCATCATTTAAATTTTTCCTAAGTCTAACTAAAGAAAACTGGTTAATTAATAACAATTAATTAAGGAAAGGTGAGAATGCTCTAGAAACTCACACAAATTGAGTTTGAGATGATCTTAGTCGTTGATGGAGATCTAATCATGGCCATTGGTGAGCCAATGAGAGATTATAAGAGCATGTCGATGGGGATAAAGATAGACACATCATCAAAGTTAGTTCCTTGGCAGATTGAGCTATCTAACTACCAAAGTCGAGCAGGGAAGAAGAGTTCAAGCTAGAAGGGACACAAAAGTGAGAGTAAGCAACAACGGTGATTTTTGGTGGATTTCCAGTGTTGGAGAGTCAACAGCAGGAGAGTTGCATTATTCCTTAGTGAGGCCGCGTAGGGCGTGTTGCCACACAATCTAGTAAGGGTCTTAGGAGGGGTACCTAAGGGACAACTACTAGACCAAATGACAACAATGGGACAAGGACCCACTGTCACCTTAGTCAATGTTCCCTGTTCTTTACGGACTTTCACCAACGGGAGGAGTCCCGATATAGAGGAAATCACTAGGATGATAGAATCAATGGCTAGGTATCGAGTGATTTTCGAGGCCCATTCAAAGGAAAGACTCAGGTAATGGCTCAATTGCTTCAAAGGGAAGCTAATGGCTCTCCAAGAAAGGCTTATGGTTAGGAAGAAATAAAATAAATTAACATGTTAAAGGACAAATAAATAATATTATTACGAAGAAAGGCTAATGGTCAGGACGTTATGAAGTGAGGCAAGGTGGCTCATTAAATGGAAAGTTCAATGAAAGTGCAAGCTTTGGGAGAAGTTAGGAACACTTTCCAAGAAAAATCTTTGAAAGAAGATCTACACAAGACCTAGGGTTGAGATATTTTATGATACAAGGGTTCATCCAAGGTCAAGGTAGACAAGAGAAAAGGCCATCAATGATATACTTTAACAAGTACTAAAGCTCAATCCTTCAAGGAATCCCTGTGAAAATTCTATTACCTGGAATCCTACTGCAATAATTGATAATATTTCTTCTATTTGTTAAATTAATTAAACAAATTACTTGCAGTTTCCTATAACAAATATTGAAACATATACCCTGCATCCTTCACAAAACAATTACTCCGGAATATAAATAAACACTGGAAATAGAAAAATTTTAGCACATACATAAAGAAATTGACATAGTTATTTTTGGACAATTGTCCCCGAGAAAACCCAGTGCGAGAAAAATGTTGCACCAGATGAGGGTTTCTTTATTAATCTTCAACAACAATTCAAGTACAAGAATTCGAACAACAAACAGAGGAAAAACACTGAGAGAAATTTGTCACTCTCCATAATAACTCCTTGAACTCAAGATGGACCCTCTGCCCATATGCTGGTGTCTCTGCGTCACCCTCTGCGCAATGGTCTAGTGGACTGCGTCCCTCTTCCGCCATCTCTACTCTGAATTTGTCCTGCACTTCCCAGACTACTGCTGATACCCTCTTTCTCTCACCTACAACTCATCCTTTGGCTCTATCTCCTCTGTTGAACTTCAACCACTAAGAAAATCGATCTGCCTGGGCAACTGAGTAATTGCACTAGTGTGTTCTTCATCTACCCATCGACTTCTTCTTATAATCTTCTATTGGAGCACCAACGACCAAGATTAAAACATAATCGATGGCCCAAATTATTTCCCTGTCGATCCATGTGAGTTTCTAGAATGTTCACACCATGACTTAATTAATTTTGATTAATTAATCATATTTCCTAAGTTTAGACTCAGGAAATATTAAAAAATTGATTAACAAATCTAATTAAGTTATCTCTAGGTGGAATTTCCAGAAATGATTTTTGGGTTTTGGAGAATACATATATTCTAGCCTCTCCACCAAATCTCGTGGCTAGAAAACATCTGGTGCTACAAAAACTAACACTCCCTCCTAGTGAGGAAAGTGCTCTAGTGCTGCAACTGCTGCCACAACACATTGTCTTTGTATCATCTCCTGTCACGCTGTTGATGTATGGCTATTGTTTCCCACCAACCATTTCGCAACTCTGATATGCGCTGCATCAGTGTTGCTGTTGACCCTGCTGAACTGCTGTCAATTACTGCATCTGCACTGCAACTGAGAATCCATCTGTTTCTGATACTGAAACAGGTTCTCCACCATACCCATCTGTTCCCTGAACTGGATGAACTTCGCTCTCCCTAGAGATTTTGCGAGTATGTTTGCTACCTGATCTCCTGTGGGGACATACTACAGCTGGACTACCCCATGTTGAACATGTTTGTGATAAAATGACATCTGATATCGATGTGGTTTGACCTATCATGAAATACTAGATTCTCAGAGAGTTTTATGCAACTCTGGTTATCACAGTAAACATTGGTCGCTAGCATCTTCTTCCTGAACAAACTCATGAGGAGTTTCCTAAGACATATGGCTTCGCACGTAGTTATGTTGGCCGCCATATATTATTCTTCTGCTGAGCTCAGTTTATTGACTTCTGCTTCTTGTTGCACCAAGAGACCATCCCTGATCTAGCGCTGAAGCAGTACCTGAAGGTACTTTTCTTGTCCATTGAAGTACTTGCCCAATCTGCATCTGTGAATCCACACAATCTGACATCATCTCCTCGAGTATATTTCAACCCATATCGACTGTTCCACGCACATACCTAAGAATGTGCCTTGCTACTGCCCAACATGCTCTTTTCTGTTCCACCATGAACTAACTAAGGGTATTGACAACAAAACAAATGTCTTACCTAGTGTTAACCAGATACATGAGCGACCCAATGAGTTGTCTGTACAAGGTGGGGTCGACTTCCTTGTCCCCTTATGCATCTATCTTCTTCCAATTGGTGATCATTGGCGTTGTCATGGGTTGACAATCTTGCATTTTGAATCTCTTCAGAATATCTATAGCATATCTCCCTTGCCCAAGGAAGATCTCCCTGTTCTACTGCCATACTTCCAATCCTCGAAAATAGTGCATCAACTCCATATCCTTCATGTCGAATTCTGCTGTAAGGTTCCTTTTGCAGTCCTTTATGAGCCCTGATGATCTTGTCAAAAAAAAATCATCCACATACAAAACCAGAATGAGAGTCTCATTCTCCACCATCATATAGTAGAGATTGGGATCTGCATCACTCTTGATGAATCCCAACTGCTGCAAGTAACTGTCAATCCGACCGTACCACGCCCTGGGTGCCTGCTTGAGCTCGTATAGGGATTTCTTCAATCTGCATACATGAGTGCGCTTCTCATGAGTTTTGAAGCCTTCAAGATGCTCTATTTACACCTCTTCTTCTATAACCCCGTTCAAGAAAGCTGTGTTGATGTCCATCGAGTGAATCTCCCATCCCATGCACTGCTAGGGAAATAACAGATCTGATAGACGTATATTTGGCAAATGGGGCTAAGGTCTCCTCATATTCTATCTCTTCCTTTTGTGCATACCCCTTTGCCACAAATCTAGCCTTATACTTCTCTACACTGCCATCCGCAACGTACTTGATCTTGTAGATCCATCTGGAACCTACAACTGATATGTCTTCTGGTCTAGGCACTACCTCCCAAACATCATTTGTCATGATAGAACCGTATTCTTCTACCATGGCATCCACCCACACTTGATGCTGTGCGGCTTCCTGAAAACTGGAAGGTTTTGCAACCTGAACTACCAAAGCTTGATATCTGTTTGGCTACCTGCGTTGTCACTTGTCTATCCTAGGAGCTCTGACAAACTCCTCTGCGTCCCTCAAGGTTTGACGCACTTCCCCACTGGCTCTACCACTGGTGGTGGAAGGTTCAATCAGTTCCTCCTTTGGTTCCCATTGCTCTGTCTGTTGAGAACTCCCCATATCTCCTACCCCTGAGGAGATACTAGTACTGGTCACTGTACTCGATCCCTGTGACTGTCCTCTTGCTTGTCCAACTTGCTATCCTTGCTGCTAGACTAAAAAGACTTCTGCTGGTTGATCACCTGCAGGTATCTATCGAAATCATCTGAAACCTCTGTCTTCATGAACTTTACATCTTGCCTCACTACAATCTTCCTGCTGCTAAGAATGTAGATCCTGTATGCCTTTGAGGTCTTGCTATACCCTACGAGGAACCCCTTCTCTGCAGTCTGATCCAATTTACTTCGTTTTTCATCTGGGATGTGCCAGTAAGCCACACTCCCAAAGATCCTCAAATTACTCACTTCAGGCTTCTTCCCTGTGAAGACTCCCTCTGGCGTTTTCTTCCCCAATGCTCAATGAGGTGTTCTGTTTTGAATATACACCGTTGTGTTACATTCCTCTGCCCATAAGAATCTAGGCAAATTCTATTCATCCAACATAGCCTTTGCAGCCCCAAGTATTGTTTTGTTCTTTCGCTCTGCTACTCCGTTTTGGTGAGGGTTGTGTGGAGCTGCCCATTCTCTTTTGATGCTTTCCTTTGTGCAGAAGCCTTTGAATTCTTTATCAATGTATTCTCCACCATTATCTGAACGTAGCTCCTCGATATTTTTCCCTGTCGCGTTCTCTACGAGTGCCTTGAACTCTTTGAACTGATTAAAGACCTCATATTTAGTCTTTAAGAAATAGATCCATGTCTTCTTGGAGTGGTCATCAATAAAAGTGACAAAATATTCGCCACCGCTAAGAGCTCTAGTGGACATAGGGCTGCAAAAATCAGGGTGTATCAATCCCAACACATCATTTTCTCTATTGTCACTTCTGGGAAACGCTGCCTTGGCGTGCTTCCCAAGTACACATCCTCTACACACATCATCGTGTTCTGTGCTAAGAACTGTAACTCTTGTTAAAGTTTCTCGAAGCATCCTAAGTGCTCCATGGTGTAAATGTCCCATCCTCCTGTCCCATAGTTCGAACTTCGTTCAGCTCCTCCCCCCTGCTATTATCATTGCCTATCAGTGCCATTGGAGAATCGCGCTGCAACCTGTATAAGTTGTTGCTCCAAGCTCCAATCTGTCTCACCTTCTTCCAACTAGAGTGTTTGACATGCACTTTCTTCCCTACGAATTGTACATTGTAACCCTTGTCCTGTAACTGGGACACTGAAATGAAGTTCATACCTAATCCTGGCACATGTAGTACATTAGTGGCGCTAATGCTGGTTCCGTCTGAAATTCTATGGTGCCTCTCCTTAACGGAGTACATTTAGTTTTGTTTCTCATAGTGATCTGGAAGTCCATTTGCTCCCCCTGATAGCTAGAGAAATATTCTCTAACTCCTGTCATATGAGGTGAAGCTCCACTATCAATATACTAGACACCAGATGATGTCGAACCTTACAAGCACGCAAACTCATCCTCCAACTTGGAAGATAATTTTGAGGCATCATGATTGTTGATTTTGTCCATGATTTTCTGTGCTTATTTTTCTTTTCCTCCCAACGTTGATTTTGTCGCTGCAAAATACTGCATCCAAGCTGGAAATCTGCTTTGCAGGAAAATATTGTTGCTCCCTCTGCCTTTGGTAATCTTCGATCTCGAAAATCTACTTTCTCTGTCGACTCTCTCAGAGAAATAGACTTTTCCTCACAAACTGACCTTCTTGGCCCAAGGGACTGCGCAACCTCTGGGATTTCGAGCAGCTGCCTACGCAGTGCTACAAAGCTCCTCTGCAACTGAGCTCTCTGGCTTTTATCTACGCTCTGATACCATGTGAAAATTTTGTTACCCAGAATCCTGCTGCAACAACTGATAATATTTCTTTTATTTGTTAAATTAATTAAACAAATTATTTGTAGTTTCCTACGCCAAATATTGAAACATATACACTGCAGCCTTCACAAAATAAACACTGTGGAATATAAATAAACGTTGGAAATAGAAAAATTCTAGCACATATAGAAATCGACACAATTATTTTTGGACAATTGTCCCCAGAAAAACCCAATGCGGGAAACCAATGCAACAAATGAGGGTTTCTTGATTAATCTTCAACAACAATTCAAGTACAAGAATTCAAACAACAAAACAGAGGAAAAACACTGAGAGAAATTTAGTGACAAATTTCTCACTCTCCACAGTAACTCCTTGACCTCGAGATGAACCCTTTGCCCATACGCTGGTGTCTCTGCGTCACCATTTAGCGTCCCTCCTCATGCTGTCTCTTCTCTGAATTGGCCCCGCACTTCTCGGACTACTACTGATACCCTCTCTCTCTCACCTGCAACTCACCCTTGTTGAGATTTTGAGTGTTGGGGTAGCATCGGATGTGCTTTAGCTCCCAAATTTTGTGGAGGGACTAAAGTACATGAGATCCCCAAGATCCAGAAAGGGATTTGAGAAATTCCATCCGGTTTAAGAGAAAATTAATTAATTAATAATTTTAATTAAGGACCCTAAGTCTAACTTAGAAAAATTAAAATATTAAAGGTAATTGATTTAAACATGTGGTGGAAATGACTTAAGTCACAGATCAAGCTTTCTTTTAATCTAAGCAATCGATTCAAGATTAGATCATGGCCGTTGGTTTCCCAACGAGAAAGTATAAAGGAAAGGCTTGGGGTCAGTTGGAGAACACACACACGGAGGCAAAGCACTAAGACTAACCTGGAATTCTAGGGTGGGTTTGTTAAGAATTTCCAGAAGTGTTTTAGCTGCAGCGAGGGGTAGTATTGGCTAAGGGGATGAATTGATCCCAGAGCCAAGAATCAACAAGAGGCAGTGAGGCAACAAATAGGATTAGCACAGAGAAGCAGAGGCTATGCAGCAGTTGTGCAATGCAGAGGGCTTCAGCCACTACGCAGGCCCATAAAGGGTAGCGCTGACATAGCAGGAGGCCCCCAGGGTTACGCAGAGGCCATCCAGGGTAGCGTAAGGATTGCGTCACCGAGTTTGGGGTTACGTATCCCTAACCAAAGCAACACAGGGGCACGCAAAGGCTAGCAGGGCCGACGGAGGTAGCTTTAGAGCAGTGCTGGGGTTTCTAGAGGTAGAAAAGGGGCTGAGTTCTGTAAATCCCATTTGAGGGTGTGAATCAGTCCAGTTTTCAGTCTCCAGAACAGCAGGTATTGCTGTAGATTTTATTTTCTTTGTCGGGTTAACCAGTAAGGTGCCCAAATTTGTTGTATTTAGAAACTACTTAATAATATAAACCCTCCAGCAGCGACAAGACCGATTTTCCCGCATTGAGTTTTCCCGGGGACATTTATCCAGAAAATCTTGTGTGTCACTTCGTCTGTATGCATGTATTATGTTTTAGATCTGAATCAGTGAAAGACTGTTATGTGTTTACTTCTATGTTAATATGAAATTTCAGCATTAATAACTTGATTAATTAGGAGAAGTATAACCAAATTTAAGAAGTATAACCAGATTTAACAGTAGGGTTTCTGCATAAGTAATATTCAGAAATTTTCACATGGTATCAGAGTGATTGCAAATCTAGCAGGATCACTAGCAACAAAGAAAGTAGCAGCAACTGCAGAAAGCCGGACCAGAAGGGACAACGCAATAATAGAGTGGAGCAGAGCCATGCAGAGGCCAGAGTGATGCAGTCCTACGTAGTCTCCACATAGGCCCACGTACTTGCTGCGTAGAGGCAACGCAAAGACAACGTTGGGACTGTTTTCTCACGCATAGGCCAGCTAGGGTGACGTAGTCCTAAAGTCGTTGCTAATACAGAGTGTCAGAAGCAGTGCTGCGGAGCTTCAGAAGTTATTGGTGGGGTTAAATTTCCGAAGATTCAGAATTTAGCCTAAGCACTAGGTGAAAAAGAGAGGGAGGAGAACAACTTCTTAGAGGATTTCTAGCCAAAGAAATCTGTAGATCGATCAGAGGATCTAAGAGAGCTAATTCGTTTGATTTGGCAGACTTCCAAGAGAGAAGGTCAGCTGTCAGAGGGAGTAGAGGCTGCCTTTTCACCAAGGACCCTAGATTCGAGCTTCAGTTGAGAAGCGGGGAGAGGAAGATATGTTCTGACAAAGTAGATCTAAGCAGGTGGCACCTCGCGGACTTTGTGATTAGGATAGGTTGGACGGTTTGTCCAACTTCGCAGTCTGGAAGGCCAGAATCCTGGTAGTCATGGAGGCATATAGTCTGAGGGATCATGCAAACAAAGTCCTGGCCACGTCGGCTGATGCAGATCTCCTGAAGAAGCATGAGGAAGCTGTGGCACATGCTACGCCCTTCATAATGGATGGGGTTAAGGACCATGTAGTTCCACACATAGCCGAAAAGAAAACAACTACTGAGATGGGGAAAGCCTTAACTGCCCCATATGAGGGAAGATCCATCCAAAGGAGAATGCTTCTGGAGAACCAGATGCAGTTATTCATGATGGCCAAGGGGGAAGAGATCGAGCCCTTCCTCTTCAGATTACAGACGATCAGGGATTAGTTGTCTGCCATGGGAGCGAAAGTGGAGGATGATGTGATGTTGAGGACTGCACTCAATGCGGTCAAAGAGGATTGGGAAACTTTTGTCCAATCCTCTTTACTTAGCGTAGTAGCGCAGCGCAGAGAGGCTGATGTGACTTCAGCAGCGCAGTGCAAACTGACTTACGCAGAGCAGAGCTGCAACATCGTAGAGACTTTAGGAGGACAACGCAACGTAGGGGACTTCAATGCAAAGGCTGATGTGACTTCAACATCGCATAGGAATGCTTATGAAGTGCAAAGCTGTGGCTGTGCAGCACCTCCATATGTCAGCATAGAGCAACAGCATATGGAGCTTCAATGATGAGAATGCAGCCCAAATGACTTGTTTGTTAAAGTTTGGGCAGGAGTTTCAGTTGTTTTTCTCAGCCACTAAAGCTGCAGTGCAATAGTTGGCAGCACGGTGCAACAGATTGAGAGGGAGCTGCAGTACATATGTGGTAGTGGTGGTGGTAGCGTCATGGGCAGCCAGTACGGGAGAGCAGCAATAGTGCAGTGATGAAGGGCAACATGCCAAGCATCAATGCAAAGACCCACACCAGAGATTAGTGCAGAGCTTTGGGGTGAAGCAGTGTTGTACTAGAGCACATTCCTTGCTAAGAGGGAATGTTGAGGTTTTGAGTGTTGGGGTAGCATAGGATGTGCTCTAGGTCCCAAAATTTGTGGAGGGACTAGAGTACATGAGATCTCCAAGACCCAGAAAGGGATTTGAGAAATTCCATCCGGTTTAAGAGAACATTAATTAATTAATATTTTTCATTAAGGACCCTAAGTCTAACTTAGGAAAATTAAAATATTAAAGGTAATTAATTTAAACATGTGATGGAAACGACTTAAGTGACACAGATCAAGCTTTATTTTAATTTGAGCCATCGATTCAAGATTAGATCATGGCCGTTGGTTTCCTAATGAGAAAGTATAGAGGAAAGGCTCGAGGTTAGTTGGAGACCACACACATGGAGGCAAAGCACTGAGACTAAGCTGGAATTCTAGGGCGGGTTTGCTAAGAATTTCCAGAAGTGTTTCAGCTGCAGCGAGGGGTAGTATTGGCTAAAGGGATGATCTGATTCCAGAGCCAAGAATCAACAAGAGGCAGAGAGGCAACAAACAGGAGCAGCACAGAGAAGCAGAGGCTACACAGCAGCTTTGCAGCACAGAGGGCTTCAGTCGCTACGCAGGCCCGAAAAGGTAGCCCTGAGGCAGTAGGAGGCCCCCAGGGTTACGCAGAGGCCATCCAGGGCAGTGTAAAGACGGCGTCACCCAGTCTGGGGTTATGCAACCCTCTCCAGAGCAGTGCAGGGGCATGCAAAGGCTAGTAGGGCTGACGTAGGCACCTTCAGAGCAACGTTGGGGTTTCTAGATGCAGAAAGGGGCTGAGTTCTATAAATCCCGTTTAAGGGTGTGAATCAATCTAGTTTTTAGTCTCCAGAACAACAGGTATTGCTGTAGATTTTCTTTTCTCTATCGGGTTAACCAGTAAGGTGCCCAGATTTGCTGTATTGAGAAACTACTTAATAATATAAACCCTCCAGCAGCCAGAAGGTTGGTTTTCTCGCATTGGGTTTTTTCGGGGACAGTGGTCCAAAAAATCTTGTGTCACTTTGTCTGTGTGCATGTATTCTGTTTTAGATTTGAATCGGTGAAACACTGTTATGTGTTTACTTCGACGGTGAAACACTGTTATGTGTTTACCTCGCTGTTAATATGAAATTTCAGCATTAATAACTTGACTAAGTAAGAGAAATATAACCAGATTTAATAGTAGGGTTTCTACATAAGTAATATTCAAAAATTTTCACAACCCTCCGACTCTATCTCCTCTGCTGAACTTCAGCCACTGAGAAAATCGATTTGCCTTGGCAATTGAATAACTGCACTAGTGTGTTCTCCATCTACCCATCGACTTTTTCTTATAATCTTCTAGTGGAGTACCAACGACCGAGATTAAAACATAATCGATGTCCCAGATTATTTCCCTGTGGATCCATGTGAGTTTCTAGAATGTTCACACCATGACTTAATTAATTCTGACTAATTAATCATATTTCCTAAGTTTAGAGTTAGGAAATATTAAAAAATTGATTAATAAATCTAATTAAGTCGTCTCTAGGTGGAATTTTCAAAAACGATTTCTGGGTTTTGGAGAATACATATATTCTTGTCTCTCCACCAAATCTCGTGGCTAGAACACATCCAATGCTACAAAAACTAACAATCCCCAAGTTGAAGGATTAGCCTATAGGGTTCCCTCTTGGCATGATAGTTAGGGCATCAATTATATTGAAATTCCACTATTAGAATTCATTCAAAATTGGAGGATGCTTAGAGACAATAAGGAAGCATCTTGTCTGGATTGAATTCAAAAATTCCTCCTCCCTAAAATTTCAAACCAAGCCCTAAAATACCTCCGTATCCTTAAAGGGACGAATTTAGAAAGAGGAAAGAGGAAAAATTTATGGATTAGATCCAAGTTTGACCACCAAGGGACTTGACTAGTGCCTAGAACATTGGGAGTATGGAGTCATGGGTGCTTATAGTAGGCTAAATTGACCTTTAAGAAGATTGAGAGAGGAAGCCCTAACTACCCCTTTCAACAATTACCTTTTTTTTTTTGTAAGTCAACAGTTGTATTAAAAACATCTAATGTACAAAGAATTACAGAGGGTTATGCTGGTAACAGAACAACGGAAAACCGTGATCCCCAGACATAACATGAGGAACCAACTTAGATAGAATTGACAAAACAAAGCTGAGCCATACAGTGCGAGAAAAGCCACTGATGACAAAAGGCAACCAATCGGCAGAGACAAATGGTTACATGCAAGCGGACCGTGTGCTCGCGGCATAAGCAAAACAGGCTACACAAAGCACAAAAGAGGAGCAAGAATAGCCCGGAAGAAAAGACTTACGGCTCTAACCAGAGGGGGTTGAGTGCGCAATGCGAAATTTCTTCCCTTTCTTGTTGACAACTTTAACCCAGCCATCGGGGCCTGGGGGAATGGAGACCACTTGCAGATCGTTGCTGCTCCGAGGAGGAGCGTCTTTGTCCGAGTCGGAGGAGCTGAACACATGTGGGCGTTTCTGAACAACCGAGGAGACCATGGGCCTCTCGGGGACATCAGAGGGAGGTGGTTGTTGTTGAGTATCAACCTCTTCGTCTGAATCACTCCCATCCTCTTCTGAGCTGCTTGAATTAGGGTCCTCCAAGGGGGGGGGGTTCAAAAGGTTTCCAGCTTTTATTTTTTGGTTTGCGCTTGCCAGATTTCTGACTGGCAAGAAACTGAGCACATGAGTTCTGAAGATGACCGGTTTGATGACAGTGCCAGCAGCGAAAAGGTGTGTTCTCATAGTCAAGAGGTTGAGGCCAAGAGAAATCCCCAACTTTGAGAATGATATGGTCTGGAAGTCCTTTGCTGATATCAATTTCGGCACATATTCTGCTGTAGGTGTAGAGACTCTTTAGGCCCCTTGAAGGATCTATGGCAAGGAAATGACCAAGAGTATTACCAATAGCTTCGAAGATCACGCTATGCCAAAGGTGAGCAGGCAGATTGGGAAGCCGAACCCAAATCGGGAGTTTGGTTATGATTGTCGTAGAGGGATCGAAGTCTGGGAACCATGGGGTTAGGAAAAGCCCCGCCTTACCCCAGAACCAAGGACCACTTGTGAGGGCAGTCTGATAATCCTTACTGTCAGCTAGAATGACAATGAAGAAACCCTTGGAGCACAAAATGATCTTGTAGTGTTTGGTCCAAGTGGCATGAACCCAGTTGTAAAGATCTTATGACCGCGGCCAAAGATCGTTGAATCTGCAAATGAGGGCATTTTCTTCATAGAGCTAGAGCACCCTAGCCAGGTCTGGGTGGGTAATTTCCGCGGAAGGAACTTCCTCCATTTTGTCCACCAGGAAAGGCTTGGGAGCCTCTGGGGCAGGGGCAGAAGGAGAAGAAGCAGGAGCCTTGATAGCTTCCTTGTAGGAAAAGCCCTTGGGTGCAGAGGATTGCCTTGCTGCACCGCCCCTCAATCGATAAGATAGAATCATTGTGGCATTCCTTTCAATCTTGTAAAATGTAAGAGGCATATTATCAACAAGCTGCTTACCAGCAAAAAGGAACCTAAAACACGCAGAAGGGATCCTCAGTTTCTGTTCAAGGGCCATAGAGAGGTGCAACCCCGTAAAAGAGCACTGAACCCATAGGAGCAGGGTTTTGCCCGTAGGAAGAGAGATCTGTATTTGAAAGATTCTTGACTGGATTCATTGAGGATGCGGGCTGTTCTGGTTGAAAGCTGGATTTGTTTCAGAGGAACTGCAGGGTTGCATAACCAACTCCTGACCCGAGCCGTAGCAACTCTGCCTTCGGACGCCACAGAAGGGGGCAGCATCTGGAATAAATTTGCAGAGGGCGCAGAGTTGGCGACCAAAAGGAGAGGCAGCCAGGTAGTAAAATCGATTCGCCGTGCTGCAGAACAAAGGCGGAGGAATGGTATTCCGTGCGATCTTAACCAGCAAAACTTCACTTATAACAGTTAAGCTAGCGGCTAGGAGGGCCGAGGACTGGCTGGTGCGGTAGGAGTCAAACACACCGTCGAGTAACCAGTTTCGGATATCCAAAAGGAGCTCCCGCTGGAGGGAAGGAGCCGAGGCATTGCTCACAATTGAGCCGGACGAAAATAGAAGAGAAACGACGGCGTCAATGGAGACCGATGCTGAAACCCTAGGAGCCATCGCCAAAAACTCTATCCGGAACTTCCCTTTCAACAATTACCTTCACTAGCATTAATTATTGGAGTTTCATGGATAAATTATAAAAAATTTCCCACTAGGAACGTTCATTTCATATCATCAATGACTAACACATGCAAAACTTCCCAATATCACAATTTGGCACCATATCAAGTACATTAGGGCATAAATCTTCACTATGATAAAGAATTCCATGCATTAGACATTTACATAAAGATATTCAACAAGAAAAAACACTTACTAGACAATATGAAGTATATCCATCCATCAACAATGCATTTAGAAGCTCCAAAAAGATAACAATAAATCCATATATCAAAGTGCATCCCAAAAGGACCCAAATCTTCTCCAAAATTGCAGGTAGAATCCTCTAAGAAGGCTAGCGAAAATCCAAGTGTGATGGTTTGTAATGAGACTAGGTCTCATGTATTTATACATGCTTTAGCAATTCAAATTTCTAATTATGAAGCCCCTAAAACATAACAAATGATGTGAAGACCCTTGGTTATAAGCCAACCAAGAAGGAGCTGCAGACATAATTAGGGCATACATATTCTTCAGAGGATAGACCAACTATTGATGAGCCCAAGAACTTCAACGCTCATAGTTTCATCTTTATGACCATTGTGCTCAGAACATCATCAATGCACAAGAGAACATGACATCAGTAACCAACAATAAGTCCTTTACTCAATGCATCATGACTTTATCTACAACACAAATACATCTTCTTATATCTAGTCACATGTTATATAAATTTCTCCACAGGCTTCGTTTAACATACAAACTATGTTGCAGATTCATACACTGCTTCACGGTAATGGTCAACCATATGCAGCGAGCCACCACCAAATAATAACTAGCAAAAATAAAAAAAATACCGCAAAGGATGAGTTAATTAGACAGGAAGGCCACAAGTGATTTTAGGCCAAATGAATTTTAGCATTTCACTTGATTCTCTTTCCTGCAGAGGAAGGTATTATAAATGCCATGCTACAGATCTTTCACATAGTCATGGGTCTATCATGGAGACAAACTCAGAAAGGAATTCGTGCAACCTACAATACAAGAATGTGAAACCCTTGTGCCTAGAGGTATTGCGCTAGAGGGAGCAAGAATAAGGTCATGTTTCCTATAATAAATCAGGCCCACAACACACAATTCGAATGGCAGCCCAATGCCTCTCGTTAGACTCCAAAACTGTAGGTATGGATGAAAAATGCTGAGACTTGCAAGGAGAAAAAAAAAACGAGTACCAAATATGCCAAAACTAAAACAATGAATCCCCAAAAATAAAATTGCATGTGAACCCCAATCAACCCTTGGATCTTTGATGGTCAACCTGCCCTTGCCGCATAGAAAAGACTTCACCAATTCACATCGCTTTGGAAAGGGAAATAATGTATTTATATAATTTTATGAACATATATTTGAGGCTGACATAATAATTTTGGGTGGAATTTGAATTTAAGAAATTCAAATTCTAAATTAAAATTTCCTTTGGGCCCACAACCTTTTCTTTCACCTTCGTAATAATATTATTTATTTGTCCTTTAACAAAAAAATATTCAGTCTCCTCTTTTTAATAAAGACCCCCTAACAAATGTTGCCATGTCATCAATGCTATTGGGGATTTTGACCATGAAGAGTGCTATGCCACAATTTAATCATTAAAAAGAATTTTTCCATGTCACCGAATCAACCAACCACATTAACTGATTAAGTATCACATCATTAGGGTTGCCATGTCATCACACTTTGGAACACATCATCCAACTTATACTATGTTGTCGGGTTTTGGACCGCTGACTGGGTGCACAGAGTTTCACTGAGTATATTTCTCAAACCGTGAGGACCCATGAGACACCCCACATACCACCAAAATAAACATGGCGAGTAGAATCTAATGGTCAAGGTTTCCAACGCAAACTCTGTGATCTGCTGCTTAGAAACTTTAATGACTTTGAGGTGTACTCATCGTCCAAGGAGCCCAAACACTAAAGCTAGGGTTTCATTTGGTGGCTAGGGTTTCAACACCCTACATCATCCAACTACAACATCAACAATATCCATAACCTCAAAACATATCTTGAACTTGCATAAAGGATCCAAACCCTAGAACTAGGGTTTCATCATCCAATTAGGGTTTTTGCAACACCATCTGCATCTGCTGCTGCACCTCCATCTCATCGTGCACTTGTCGCTCATGTTGTTTGACATCAATGACAACATACTCAACAATTCCCCCCTTTGTCATTGATGTCAACACACCTAGCAATAAAATGCATGTTGTATCCTGCATCTCTCTCTTTCCCTTGATTTTTCCAAGTTTCTCTCCCCCTTTCACATCAATGGCAAAGGGTGGCTCCCCCTAACAATCTACCTACTTCACGTGGATCTGCGATTTAGCTCCCACTGATAGTGTGCTCTTTTGTTGCATCATTAAATAAACTCCCCTGTCAACATCCTCTCTTGCTACATCATGGGCTCCCCCTGACAATATGCCTTTCAATTTTCAAAATTTTCATGCATTTTCAATTTTTTCGATGTGGGTCTACTCACAAGTATGTAGAGTGGGTACTCGATGGACGTGGAATTTAATTCTTCATCCAATGGGTGTCTATTCTTGACATTTGAACCTATAAGGAGATAAGCTGAAAATACGACTAAAAAATGTACTTTAAAAAAAAATTCACCTCTTATTTTAGTTTATTTTTTTCCAAGGAAAAAAATTGTAATTTTATTTAAATGATAAACAAAATTACATTTTGCAGATACACATCTAAATGTGTATTCAACAGGATTTGTCCAAGATCCAAAATGGTGGCACTATTAGCTAAGCCTCACAACTTATGAGCTAAAAAATATAAAAACAAAGAAAAAATACATATGAACATGCAAAGTTAGGTGTGATAGTAATCACTTAACTTCTTTTTTCCTATCTTTTTTTGCACTTTTTTCCATCCTCGTGTTTGGAGTAACAGGAACCATTGTCAGTTCACTACCTACAACCTTTGGAGGAGATTCTTTGTTTGAGTATGAACTTTCAAAAACATGGGTTCTTTTTGTGCCTCCAATCCCATTTTCTAATGGTGTCTTGTTTTTCTACTGATCTAATGTCTGCTTCTCTTGTATATCAATGTCATTTTGCTCATGGGATATGATTCCATTTTGGTCCTGTGCGTCCCCTTCTACTTGTTTTGGAGGATCCTCCATGGTTTCTTCTTCTTCTTCTAAGAGTTGGGGATTAGAGGTCTGCCAACATTTTGATTTGTGTCCCCACCCCTCCTTTTGTGGGATTTTTTTTGCCTGTGGACATGTGCTCTGCAAATATCTTGCTTGGAAACATGTTCGACATCTGAATGTTGTGTTCTCATGGTCTAACATTTAGGTCCACTGAATGTTTTTATGTTTCAGTTGGATGTGATCAACTAGGCCTTTGTTGAGGTCTATTTCTACACAAATTTTGGCGAAAGTAAATAGACCTTTCTCTGTTCTTTCATAATCCATTTTTTTGAATTTTTCCTAGGTATTTCCGAGATCCTCTGGAACCTTGTGGTGCTAGAAAGAGAGGGGGGAATTTGGAATCCGCTTCCAAATTGGCACTATGAAGACCACCATTTTTGTGGCATCAAAATTTGGAAACCATGGGGTGATGAAGAGCCCAACTCTTCCCCAAAACCAAGGCCCATCATTTAAAAATTTCTTCAGGTTTTCTTGAGAATCAGATTGGACTACAAAATATCCTTTTGAACATAAATAGATGTCACACTTGGGGTCCAGGAAGAAAAGACTCACTGGTGTAAAGCATCTGTTTTAAACCAAATACCACTAAACCTATAAATCACGACCTTGGATTGAAGAGCAAAAAAGAGCTAATATACCTCGGGGAGATTAACCTCCATGGTAGACACATGTTTGATTTGTTCTACAATGTAGGGTCCTGGGATGTATTGGGACTGATCTGATGAACTGGAGACCTTCCCTTGTGTTGTGTCCTTGTAAGAGGCATATCCACTGGATTTTTTGGACCTTAGAGCTCCTTCTCGCATCCTTAGGTTCAAGATAATTGTCGAGTTCCTTGATTTTCAGTGATCTTTTATCTAAGAAAATCTTGTAGAATCTTCTCTTCAAAAAGTAGGCACTGTAAAATCGCAGGTATGCCCAACTTGGCTTCATTAAACTGCTTCAGGGTTTTTACCTTCTCAGAGGCCCTAATCCAAAATAGGAAGGATCCCCCATTAATATTATTGATGAAGATTTGGAATATTTCTAAATCCGACTCTCCCTTTCTTCCCAACAGATTGGAACTAGGAGAGCGAATGTGTTCTCCATGAGGAAACAAAGCACTCTTATTCTTAGAAATTTGCCCCACAACGATCCATGAACCCATCTTGGCATGGCTTGACGATAAGACCGGATCCATAGGAAAAATGAATTCGAGCAACAATCTTGAAGCTTTGGCCCACCACAACCTCTCCTTGCCATGTTGCTGCTAATAATGCAAATTTGGAGACGCTTGTTGAATCATTGATCCTTGACTCCATTTTCATTGCGATCTTTGTCATAGGAGATTACCATAGAGATGAACCGTTTGGGGCCCTCATGGGACATAGGCACAGGACAACATGGGAGTGGACATTTCGCAACAGGCAAAACTAGAAACAACCCACTTTCTTCGCTGTGAAGAGAAACAATCTCATTTTCCCCATTCCTTGAACCTCCTTCAACACTCATAACAAGCTCATGGATGATGAAAACACTTGGCAAAATTTCGAAGGGTAAGAAAACCCTAGCACTCTACGAAGAGCCCATCTTTTTCCCTTTGTCATCAATAATCATATAACTCTTATTTTATTGTTTTAACTATTATTTTATTATTTTTCTCAGGAGGCCCATTTTAAACCTCAAAATTCCCCTAATGCTATTGCTATCATGGTGCAAGTCTTATCCTTCTATCATGTTGCAAGTCCTATCCTTTCTATTTATTTTTGAGATCACATAAGCTTGGTCTTCTTTTAAAATGACATTAGGAAATGATATTAGCCACGTTTTTGTTATGCTTTTCATTTGATTTAAATCTCTCCTTTGTGCTTGATAACACCCCCCATGTTGACGTTATGGGAAAAATAACCATGTTGTCATGGAGAGCTCAATACTTAACCATATCCATATAATGGATAGGTTGTTTGTGTTGAAAAACTATGTGTCATCTTTACGATGCATTGCTAGGAATTTTGTATCCAAATTTCAAATATTAATTGTGTTGTTTTTTCCCATTAAGTATTTATTGAAATAATGGGGATGTCATGAATTGCGTCCCCAGTGGTTGAGAGGTGAACCAATGTGATAAATAACAATAAAATAGATAATTGACAATACAATATTAGATAGCAATGCTATAACCATGTTGTGACTTATACTAAGTAGACACATTATATTACCTGTGCTACAAATTAACATGTTATATACCTTTAGAGAGATGGAATATGTGAACATGAAGAAAGAGTCATTCAGTGCCCATTGTCATTGAGCCACATTTTGCAATTAATCTTGCTAATAAGTTCCAATGCCATTACAATTTACACCCATAATTCATGACGAATATGACTAATTGTTTCAGTGTTTTACAGAGCCAAAAGAAGAGGCAATGCTAACAAATGAAATGACAATATGGAGAGTGTGGGATCTGAATAAAGTATGGACAATGAATGCAATGGAAAAAATATATCAATAAAGATCAACAATGCTCACAACATGACTTCAAGTGGTTGTTTAGAAAAATAGTGTCCAACCTTTTCTAGGAAGCTTCCATCAAGTGACACCTAAAATGGTGGTTTTGCCAAAGATTGTGCGGGCGTAAACTATGCGATAGATTTAATGTTGTGGAAGGATACACCATGTTGAGAAATAAATGAGAGTCAGCTGAATAAAGAGGATTTTAGTTTTTAGATGCCAAAAACAAACACAGCACTGAATCATGAATTTTAATCATAACTGACATCCATCCTTATCTGATATATGACCTTTGAACACCCAAACGTTGAAATTCGAGACACTGAAATGTTGAAAATACAACCTTCTCATACAATTTTATAATATCTTTTTGTCATTTGTTTAAAAAAATCCTTTTGTCCTTCGTTTAAAAAAATTGTGAATTTAGAAATTTACATTTTTTAAAGAAAATATCACTTTAAGAGGGCTTTGAACTTTGAACCCCTTGAAAGGCCAGATAAGTTTCAATTTTGATCATTCTATCATGTTTGTGTCTTAAACTAGCCCATTTGTCTCGTGTACGAAGTCTTATCCTTTCTGTTTATTTTGGAGGTTACAAGCTTACTTTTCTTTTAAAATGGTATTAGGCATACTGCTGTTCTGCCTTTCATTTAAGTTAAATCTCTCCTTTGTGCTCAAGACAATTTCCTATGTTGAAGTTAACAGAAAATAACAGTGCTGTCTTGGAGAGCCCAATACTTCACTATCTCCAAGTTGGTATGGTAGTTTGAATGTGTTGGAAATGTGTAATCAATTCAGAAATTGAACTTTAGTTCTATGTTATTATACGATGCTTTATGTCTCTTCCATTCTCGTTGTATCACAGTTTCTTTTTGTGCTTGCCACTAATTGCAGCATGTAGAGATTCCAATTGCAACTCCAAAGAAAGATGAACTGTTGGTGAAACTAGAAGCAGCCAGTTTGAATCCTGTTGATTGGAAAATGCAAAACGGCATGTTGCGCCCACTTCTTCCTTTGAAATTACCATTTTTTCCAGGTACTTATGACAAGGGATTCTTTGCTCACTTTAGTTGCGTATTGTTAATCTTCTGTGCAATTGCCAATGATATTTTTTTTTTAAATAGAAACTACTGTATTTCTTTTCCAAAATTTATTTTTTTCATTTGTCTTTCTTGCATGCGAGATCTGACTATATGACACTTGAATGACAATTAAAATTTGTGCATGTGAGCTCAATTTATCTCTGGCATGTTTTTTTGTGCAGCGTGCTTGTATTACATTAGAATAATGGATACATATGCTGCCAACTATGTAAAATTGCCCCCTAGCTGACCCAATGGTGTCCATTGAAAACGACAAAAAAAAAGTAGGTATATTTTGAGGAAGTGCAATTCCATTCCTCATCGGGGAAGATCACCTAATTAATGAGAAATGAATCAAATTGAAAAGTCTCTTTCTTGGTCCGGGGGTGTTAACAGGCTTCTGTTAGTTGGAATTTGACTTGTTACATATGTTTCCCCTTTTTCTGGGTGATTTTTCCTTTCCTGCGTTTTGCTTGCATTTCTATTTTTTCCGTTATTCTTGTCCTTTGAAACGCTTCAGGTGGATGGGCAGTGTCTTTGGGTGTATTTATAGACATCTGGTATCCCTTTTGGGATGTTCTATATATCGTATGACATGTCCCTGTTTTCAGATACCCTGTTTAAATCTGTTTAAATGATATTTTTGGAGTTTTTGTATGGCATCCCATTCAAACTCATAAGGGGCTTGTTTGATGCAACATTTGGAGGGGGAGTCACGCCAAAGGTCAAATTAAATGCCAATAAAAATAAATAAATGATATGATTAAATTACAGGGAAAGACATAAAAGTATCATATATTAAGCTGAGTGTTATCACAAGAGCAGTCAATACGTATGGTCATTTTACACGAGGAATTTTCAGGGAAAATTTGAGGCCCATTACCTTTCACTTGTATTTTTCCCGTAACGTGTTTTAGGGGGAGAACACAAGAAGCCGTTGGTATGAAATGTGAAGGCCCCCTAAATGTATCTAGGGAGTTTTCTTCATATGGCTCTTTTTCTTTCTTAGTGTGTATCACAGTTTTGTTAAATGACTTGGTCGCAATTTCAGTGTCGTAGGGCTGAATCTCCATTATTTGACTCTGCCCGAGCATTTTGCTGTTGTTACTGGGAGTAGTACGGACGGGTTGGGTTTTCTTGCTTTCTCCCGCTGATAGGTGGCTGGGTTCAGTCAATGATATGATTATCAGCAGCAATATATATTAGAAACAGATAAAAAATATCACAAAACCGAAGTAAATTCATTCTGAAAAATAAAAAAAATTGTAAGACACATATGGAAGAGTCATAATATAGCAGTGTAACTCCATTAAAAGCACAAATCAACTATACAAAGACAAGCTTGATACTACGAGACTCGCCAAACCTCCAATCCGAAGAATATGTGAGGGACATGGTACCCACCACCAGTGGTTGACACCCATAGGAGAAATTTTTCTTTTAGATTGTCTTCAGCCAGCAACCAACAGCCCCTAGATAGCTTGATGTGCTACCATCTCCGCCACTTGAGCCAACCATTATGTGCCCTTGCCCATTCCGTTATGATCGTATGTTTGAAGATGAGTCTTCCAATCCTGTAGATATGGCTTTTCATTACGTAATTGGGTATTTTTGCTTACTTATTATGGACAAATTTGGACATGGATTAGTGGGGAGATTCAACAGAAAGAATGGACTTGGTTTGTACTCTTGTCCCCTTGTCCAATTTGGTGGTTAGTCTTGTATCCTAGTCGCGTGGGATCTCCTTTATTGGCTACTAGCTTTAGGAGTGGCGTTACATGGGAAACCCCAATTTTGGTTGCGTGGTCTCGCTTCCCGACACCACATACATCACTCCCCTCCGCTCATTATAGCCCCTTTCCACATATTTCCCATTCGGCTCCACATTTGTCCATTGGGTCCACAAAGAGTTAGCCTCCCCCTCTCCTTGTCCACACTTTGGGTTGGGCCTGGAATGATGCCCCAGAGGTTGATGCAACTAAAAAGAAAGTAAAAAGAATAATTTGGCCACTCTCAACAGGAAATGTACCATGAAATGCAAAAGATGGTCGGGACATACAAATTTAGCACGTGGCCAAAGCTAACATGAGCTATTCCCGCTATCATTATGGCCATCACCCTGGTTCTTATGGCCCCTATATGAGTCCCCTGTATCATTAAGGAACCCATGATTGTCCCAATCGTTGCTGGGCAATGAATTGCCCAACGTCAAAGGGGTAATCACTGCTATATCTTACACATCATACTCTCATTCCCTGGAGCCCCGAGCAGTTATAAAAAGAAAAATATCAATAAAAGGCAAGAGGCATATGAAGAAGGGTGGAAAAACAAAGGTTGGGGTAACTCATATACCATGATTGCTCCCTCTATCTATACACCCATGTGTGGGCTTCCCTTACTATTGCTACCCTTGTAACAGGGCATGTGGCTTGGGGCCTTTCTTGATGCCCCCAATCCATTCCATCATTATGTCACATGACACTTTCCATTTGAGGGATATACCATAGACCTGTCACTCCCTTGGAGGCTGGAACCACTTAACAGGGTCCTTGATTAACCTCTTTCTTGTACCTGGGAACACCTGTACATTCTAAAGCCCATTATGGAAGGGCATGCCACTATGAAGTGCCCACTTGGTTTGATGATTTGTAAGCTCATTTACTCAATTATACTAATGAACTGTTGTGCTGGAAGGTGATGAAACACATTGGATCTTATACAAGATTGCAGATGGGCCTTCACCTCGGGGTTTGGTCTCCCTATACGGGGTCCAAGCCCTCCAGAGGGTCTTAATGGCACTTGTAGGGTGAGCATTGAGAGCCATGGGCCTCCATTATAACAGAGAGCAGATAGCCACACCATTGGATCTTTCAACACCATTCATTGCTTGCTTGTGTCCCATTTATTCGATGTTGATGATGAACCTGGACCACATTGTCTAGCCGACTACACACTTACACCACACACTTGGCAAATGATCCAGTGCCCAGATGGGATTTTGTCTCGACTCTCACCTAGGGAGACAAGGTAGGGCTTACATCATTATCTTGGCCCTTACAGATGGAGCACATACTTGTCCATTCAGTTGGAAACCCATGAGGATGTTATTTGTGCCCCACAACCACTTGGGATCACCACAAGTCATTTGTTTGGAGATCAAGGGGCCACCCCCTTTGTCACTACTGTTGGAGCCCTCCTCTTTGATTTGGCACATGAGGGACTTCATTTGGCCTTCAAACGACCCTTCTAGATATTTATCTATCATTTTGACTCTCTTGAGAGGCTAATTATTCTGATTGTGGAGCTATTTGGTGGGCTTGTTACCAGAGTATTATTATTTTCACATTATTTTATTATTAGGGGCATCATTAGGCCTAATTTAGCCATTCAAATCCCTTGGAGGATCATATAAATGTAAGAGAGGATCAGTTGATCTCTCATCATCACTTGGATTTATATCTCTTTGGAGAAAAGAACTCAAACATGCTATTGTTGGATGAATTGGAGATTATTTGATGCATTTTGATGTTTGGATAATTCGTATCTTGCCTTGGAGCTTCATTTTTGCAAGTCTAATGGATGGATATACTTATTTTGTCATGTAAGTACTACTTCATGCGGAGTTTTTGATGCTTAATGTCTAATGTATGAAACGCTACGTCTTGATTTTATCTATGCCCCAATATTGATGTGAATTTGTGAATCACTTGTGATCTTGGCTCGTTGCATATGTTACTCATCTTGGCAATAAGAAGTGAATGTTCCTAGGGGTGGGTTATGAAACTTTGACCTTGAAAACTCAATTAAATTTGCATATTGAAGTATAAAATCCATTGTGACCTAGTTGTTGCCTCTCTAGGGCTAGCGAAGTTGCATATGGATTGCTTAATAGGGAAAAAAAATCTCAAAATCAAATTCACTTTGACTCCATTCTCCACAATTAGCTAGGCACTGTTCTCAAGTCCTTGGTCATTGCCCTAAATTTTTCTCCTTCCACAATTTTTCTACCCTAACCCTAGACGACCTAGCTTGGGCATCCAATGAATTCCATTTTAGCCATTGGTTTGCTGAGGGAGTTGGCAAGGAATTGCACTGGGGTGTCCTCCATTGGCCCTCCAAGTTTGAAGCAAATCCCACGGTCGGTTTGTGAGAAACACTAAGCCCTAGCTCCATAATCGATTGGATTTAGGCCCTTCTAGGTTAGCGACATTCTAAGGGATCTTTTGTGCTTGAAAACTTGAAGGAAGTTCATCTATTATTGATCCCTTCTTACCCCTTGCTTGACCTAGATTCTTGGTTAAAGATTACACCCTAAACCCTAGGTCTTGTTTGGGTGCCCTTGGGGTTCTTTGTGGTCCCATATCTCCATCATTCCTTATCTCACAAGGCCACTTAAAAACCTTCTTTCTTAAGGAATCTTAGGTCTAGGGCATCCCTTATTAAGGAATACCTCTAATCCCTAAGTCTAAGCCTCCCTTGAGCCTTTCTTAGAGAGCCCCTCACCTTGCTTCTAAAGCAAGCAAGCCCTATTATTTGAGTCACTCTTGTGAATGGGCTCTAGAAATCACTACCTATCCTATCACTGACTCATCGTTCCTAGTGATTTCTTTATACCGGGACTCCTCCCATCGGTGAAAGTCCGTAAAGAGAAAGGGATCGACTAAGGTGACAATGGGTCATTGTCCCATTGTTGCCACTTGATCTAGTAGTAGTCCCTTTGGAACCCCTCTTAAGACCCTTGCTAAATTGAGTGATAATAGGACGTATACCTTTTTTTACGAAATGCACTTGGTTTATATTATTGTACAAAAGAATATGACTACATCAATGAGAACACTAAGTGGTTGGGTGGTAATGCAGTTGACTACCCCCCAATGTTGGCGAGAAGTGTTGAGAAATCTAGGGGCATCAACATAGGATGATTTCTCTTACAATGATAATTTTTTTTGACTTATTTTTTAGTTCACTTAACTAGCTTCTTCTTCTTTAGATTATTGCTAGTATTTTCTTCATCAAATAACTACCAAATCACAAAGAAGAATAAGACAAAGGACACATGGCCAAAGCCTCTTCAAGTTGAAGGGAAAACCCACAAGAATTCTTCTTCTTATAGAATCTTCAATTTGACGAATTCCAAGACCTAGACCCTTGACCAAGATTCCTCCAAGACTAGGTCAAACTTTGCTTCTTTTGTCAAGTCAAACTAGCACCTCCTTCTTTGTCTTCAACTTTGGCTCTATGATATCCTGACGACAACTTTGACCTCTCGTACTGTAACTTCGACTCGCCTGAAACTTTTGCAACTTTCGGCCCCACTGTAATTTCCTGCAATCTTGCATGTGAGATGATGAAGGTAGAATTAAGTAGCTTCCCTTCTTCGCTTGATTTGGACTCTTCTCCTTATGGATTCAGATAGAAAAAGTAGTCCTTTCTTGGGCTATATCTTGGCTATTTTAAGGTCTGTAATACCTTACTGCAAAAGCCCTAGTCACAGTCATATGTGTGAGATGAGGGACCCAAAAAGAATGCTTGAAGACTTTGATCTTCTCCTTTTACTCGCTGCTCAAGAGGCTTTCTTTTTCCCTTCTTTCGCACTTCTTTTCTTGATATTGATGCTTGACTACCACTCTTCTTGAATGAGGCCGAATGCTTCTATATATAGACTTCGTTGGCAACCCTAATAGGCCGACATGTCCTTCTAGATAGGTCGACTGCTCCTTTTGAAGGTCGACTTGTTGTAGCACTTGAGACGAGGTCTTGGAGGGT
The DNA here is from genome assembly GCA_034641835.2 of Pinus albicaulis. NCBI lineage: Eukaryota > Viridiplantae > Streptophyta > Pinopsida > Pinales > Pinaceae > Pinus > Pinus albicaulis. The sequence goes on along the minus strand of CM076578.1, from coordinate 283,339,656 downwards.
GGACTTTTGACTCTAACATGGAGTCAAATAATTTTCTTTAGAATATGTAACATGTCCCAAATGGGTCTTTCATACATGACAAGACTTTCTTGACTTGTAGACTCAATGACAAGCCCTATAAGCTATCGATGGGAGCTTGACCTAAAAATAAATTTCCTTGAGCATGAAACCCATACCTCAAGATCAACAATAATAAATTTATTTTTCTTATTACATAAAATCATGATTACATATGTCATTATGAAGACCGAACCTAGTTACATATTCTAACAAGAAATGCCAGAGTGCCTACGCTTTCGCGTCATTTCTCCAATCTACTCCACAAGTCTTGAATTGACCCTAAAGTGATATTACAATAAGATTTTCACAGTTGTTCACTAAGAATATTGCAATGTCACTTTTAATGTGTAGATTTTCACAGTTGTTCATAAAGAATATTGGAAAGAAACTGTGTGAAGGATTTTTAATCTGTTCAAAGTTTTGGTAGGACCCATTATCAAGACCCAATATAACATTTTATGTGCTTTATTATTTTATAAGTGAAAGTTTTATAAGAAACAATTTCACCGTAGTAATTTACAGGGTAAGTTCCTTAGATCAAACACCAAATGTCACCGCTCACAAATAAATCACAGATCAATACACAAGTATTTGACGTGGTTAAAACCTTCGAAGAGGGAAACAGTCCACGGCTTGAGCCAATGCGGCCACTTCAGGGAATTTATTATATAAAGAAAGAAAATTTACATAAGCTTCTCTCATAAACGGTTACTGGACAAATGACCCTCCATGCTCTTTAAATAGAGATCATGGACCAATCGGGTGTTAAGCCACAGACCAAGTGTCGGTAATACTGAGGAGAGAGTGAACCGTCGGATCACTACATATCGTGATCGTCAGATTATAAGTTACAAATGTACATAGTAAAGAAACACACTTTACCTAACTCTACATTAGACCAAGTTATACTTAACTATTTCCTATATGTCGGAATATCCTAACATTCACCCCGCCTACATTTTTAATCACCGTGTATTGGAATTTAGAGATCAAAATCCTACACAACCTTTATAGATATATATGGATGGATAAATATATACATTATCTTTATTAAACCAGCCACAAAAGAAGAGTGGCAAAAATGGACAAAAATTTAACATGTTATGAGTATTTACTAAAAGGTTTAAAGCAAAAAGTTGCAATTAACATTTTGCATATTGTTTAAAAAGTTTAAAGCAAAAGATACAATTAACAAAAATAATATCGTAGTGGCAGGAACCAAAAGATGGTTGTGGTCTGCTCATTTAGGGATGCTTTCGTTCACTTTTCATAAAGGGTTGATTATCCAATTGACTTTACTTTCAACACCCTACATTTTGCCCACATCATTTTAACTTTGTTGTACCTCCCACTATATCCTTATGAAATGTTGATTTCTAGCCATGGATATGTAAGTTCAATTTCTCTGTGATTTGTGTATACCAATCATTGTTACCCACCAAAAAGTGGGTAATTCATAAGAGAACTTTTATCCTACTTTGATAAGCAGCTAGCCAGTAGACTTATACGATCAACACTTAACATGATGCTAGGATGTAATGTCTTTTTTGAATTAATTTCCCAAGGAAGGACATAGTAGCCTAACCTCGTAGGCTATAGTAATTTCAAAAAGGGAAATTATTATATAATGTTACTTAGGTAACATTAGATCAGAAAAATTAAATTGGGGCAAATGGAGGGAAACTTGTAAGTCATTCAAATTTGAATTTAGGGGGGAAAAGCCCCAAAGTGAAACTATATAAGGAAGGGAGCAGAGTCATTATGACCATTATGGGTTGTGGTTCTTCTTGATTTTGATGTGAGTGCTCTTGGAGGGTTCTATGACCCTTATCTTTGATTGGTTTTCGTGGTGAAATATTCCATCCTAGCCAATCTTCCCAACTTTTTTTGCTACAAGACAAAATTACGGCTGCGGTCTATCTTTTTGAGGCAGCAAAAGGCTGATGTCAAGCATTCTAAGGCAACAAGAGGCTTGTATCTACTTTTTTGAGGCAGTGAGATGCTGGGATCTATCTTTCTCTGGTAATGAAGGTCTGGATTCTATATTTTTGAGGCAATGAAGGTCTAGAGTCTATTTTTCTGAGATAGCGAAGGGTTGAAGTTTTCCTTTTCAAGGCAAAAAAGGGCCGCATCTATCTTTTTGAGGCAACAAATGGTTAGTATATATCTTCTTGAGGCAACAAAAGATGAGATCTAACTTTCTGAGGCAACGAACTGCCAAGAAGTTATCTTTCTGAGACAATGAGTGGCCTAAAGGGCCATGATCAGGAGACAATGAGGGTCCAAGGGTGAATTTAGGGTGTAGGTTGGCTAGGGATTGAGGCAAGAAGGGTGAATAACAATGCAAGGTAGCAACGAGGCCTACTGATGTGATTTTGTGGTAGCAAGGGGATGGCTGCAGTTTTGTAAGCCTAGAAACCATGTTTGTGTTGATATCCCTATTAGGAGACTGTTGATCTTTATAAGTTTGTTCTTTGCTTATTGAATCGACCCTACTTTATAATGGTTGCTTGTCGAATTAACTGTTGCTTGAGTTTTTTACTATAATACTTGTGTGTTCAATAAATATCATCACTGTTATAGATTGATGTTGGTTGAGTTTTTAAATGTAATACTTGTGTGGTCAATAAAGATCATCATTCTTATAGATTGATGAGTACTGCAACACTATTATGAAACACAATTCTTTCATGTGTTTATTAAAAACCTTAAATCAGAATTGCGTCCCAAATGTATATCTCCTAAAGGGATATTACTGTGGAGTCAAAGTTGTGCAACCTGCTAGTCTGTGAGTATATGATTTTGGATGCTCTTAGAGGATAGGGGAAACATTAGAGTCAGGAAAAAGTAGGGTAGCAACAATTATACAGATATAGTTATGGTGGAAAAGGAAGAGCAGCCATTAGAGATTAACCCCCTGCACATTTTGGGCGAGCTAGCAAGAGGACAACAACATATGGCTCAACTAATGGCACAAGGGCAACAACCGTGTGGCCCAACTTCTTACCCAGATTTTGGCAAATTTGAGTTATGCAAGTAACAATGGTGCTAGTAGATCTAATGGAGCGACCAAAGTCAGGCATAGGAAAGCAACTATGAGAATTTACAAACAGTTGCAGTGTTAGATTTATTTCTCCTACTTATTATTTCACTAAGTTATTTTTCAGAAATCTTCTGGCAAATATCGAAATAAATACCGCTGCAACATTCATAATTATGTAGAGAAATAAATAGTAGAGAACATAAGTAAATGAATCAATCACATGTACACATTTATTTTTGGAAAAACCCAATGTGGGAAAATCTGTGCAACAGATGAGGGTTTTATTAATTCTTCAACAAATAATATCTTTACAGGGAAAATAACAACAGATAAATTCTGAACCACCCGAGATTGAATTTCTGGCTTCCTCAAACAGTTCTCTAACACCCAGAACAACACCTACATGCCCCTGCGTCACTCTGTGTGATTCTCTGCTCAGTCCCAGTGCTGGACTGTGTGAATCTGCGTGGAGACTGCGTGGGGTCTCTGCGTTGCAGCCTCAAGCTACCTCCAGTGACCCACTGCTGCCCTCCGAACCTGATCTCGATCACCCCTGACCTCCTCCTTCTCTTCTGCAACTTCTCGCCTGGCAACTCTCCCACTGAGATTGATTTCTACATCAGAATGGATCTCCTTCGGGTATTGAGTGTATGCGCGACTTATTTTCCAAGTGACCCTCAAACCTTCTTTTATAATCTTCCTGTTGGAGAACCAACGACCCAGATTAAAAGATTAATCAATGGCTAAGATTAAAAATTGACTTGATCCATGTTTTCTATAAGATTCACACTTTGACTTAATAATACCCTTTAATATTTCATTTCCCTAAGTTTAGACTTAGGGTCTTCATTAAAATAATTAATTACTTTAATAAGTCTTGAACCGAGTGGAATTTCCACAAACTATTTCTGGGTTCTTCGGAATGCTGCTACCCAAGCCTCCCTGCAAAGTTTGAGATTCAGAACACTTTCGAATGCTACAAAAATCAACACTCCCTCTTAGCGAGGAAGGTGTTCCAGCAATAAGCCTGCTGCATGCTGCTCTGATTCTGAAGCACCCTCTACATTGCTGAACTTAGGATTCTGCTCCCCCCATTTGCTGCGTTGCTGAACTCAGGATTCTGCTCCCCCCATCTGCTGCGCTGCTGAACTCGGGATTCTGCTCCCCCCATCTGCTGCGCTACTGAACTCAAGATTCTGCTCCCCCCATTCGCTGCGCTGCTGCCCCCTGTACTGCTGCCTTTGACACTGCCACTGTCACTTGCTGCCTCTGCATCACAACTCCCTCTGAATCTGAATCCGAATCCTCCATTCCTGCTACTAGAAGGGATTCTTCATCATCCCCATCTTCTCTCTGAAGTAGACAAACTTTGTCTTTCCCAGAGCCTTTGTGAGGATGTCTGCCACCTATTCTCTTGTTGGAGTGTACTGCAACTGAACAACTCCACGTTGTACACAGTCCCTGATGAAGTCACACCGGATGTCAATATGATTCGACCTATCATGAAACACAGGATTCTCAGAGAGCTTTATGCAACTTTGATTAGCCCATAAGATGTTGGTCGCTTCAATTTTCTCTTTGAGTAGATTTACTAGCAGTTTTTTAAGTCATATGGCTTTGCACGAAGCTGTGCTGGCTGCCATATACTCTGCCTTTGCTGAACTCAGTGCCATGGAGTTCTACTTCCTACTGCGCTAGGAAGTCATTCCTGATCCCAAACTGAAACGGTGCCCACTGGTACTCTTCCGATCAACTGAACTTCCAGCCCAATTTGCATCAGTGAAACCACTCAACCTGATGTCATTTTCACGGGTGTACTTCAATCCAAGCTCGACTATCCCTCGAAGGTACCTGAGAACATGCTTGGCTGCTGCCCAATGTGCCCTCTTCGGTTCCACCATGAACTGACTTAGGGTATTAACAACATAATAGATGTTTGGCCTTGTATTTACCAGATACATCAATGACCCTATGAGCTGTCTATATAGCGTAGGATCAGCTTCATCATCTTCAGACGTGTCGATTTTCTTCCAGTTGGTAATCATTGGAGTGGTCATGGGCCTACAATCCTCCATCTGAAATCTCTTCATAATCTATGTAGTGTATCTTCCTTGGCCAAGGAAGATCTCCCCATTTTGTTGCCAAATTTCCAACCCCAGAAAATAGTGTATCTGTCTTAGATCCTTCATGTCAAATTCTTCAGCCAAATTCTTCTTGCAATCTGTGATGAGCCTTGATGATCCTGTCAAGAACAAATCATCCACATATAATACCAGTATCAAAGGCTCACTCCCTATTCTCAGATAGTAGAGACTGGGATCTGCATCACACTTGACAAGTCTCGTCTTCTGCAGGTAGCTGTCCATCCGTCCATACCAGGCTCTAGGAGCTTGCTTCAGTCCATATAATGCCTGCTTCAATTTGCACAAATGAGTTTACCGTTCATGTGTCTCAAAGCCCTCCGGTTGTTTTATATACACCTCTTCTTCTATCACACAATTCAAGAATGCCGTCTCGACGTCCATCTGGTGAATTTCCCATCCCATCTGCGCAGCAAGGGATATCACAGACCTGATAGATGTGTATCTGGCTACCAGGGCGAAGGTTTCTCCATAGTCTATACCTTCCTTCTGAGCATACCCCTTAGCCACAAACTTGGCTTTAAACTTCTCAATGTTGCCATTTGCAGCATACTTGATCTTGTAGATCCACCTGGATCCTACAACTGATCTCTCATGCGGTCTGGGTACTACTTCCCAAACATCATTTGTCATGATGGAACTGTACTCTTCCAACCCACACCTGGTGCTGAGCTGCTTCCCGAAAACTGGAAGGTTCTTTGACTTGAGCAACTAAGGCTTGATACCTTTCAGGCTGCTTGCACTATCTCTTCTCATTTCTGAGGATTCCGACAAAATCTTCTGCATCCTTCAGAATCTGTCGAAATTCCCTGCTCGTTCTTCCACTTGTGGTGGGTGGGTTTACCGACTCTCCTTCTTGCAAATCCTCGGAAGACCCATCCTTTGGATCACTATGCCTTGGAGAGGCAACTGAATTTTCTGTTGCTGTCTGTTGGGGTTGCACCAGAGACTCTTCCTCTGACTGCATAGAAGAAGGTAGCTCTCGTGATCTTCTGAAGGCTTTCTCCTCCATGAACTTCACATCTCGTCGTACTACTACTTTCCTGCTCTCAGGAATGTAGATGGGATAAGCCTTTGCATTCTTGTTGTATCCTACTAAGTATCCCTTTTTAGCAGTCATTTCCAACTTCTTCCTCTTCTCACTGGGTACATGATAGTAGGTTGTACTGCCGAAGATCCTAAAGTGACTTACTTCGGGCTTGCTGCCAGTGAAGACACTTTTTGGCGTGATCTTTCCCAGTGCAGTGTGAGGAGGTATGTTCAGAATGTAGACAACTGTATTACACGCTTTAGCCCATAGAAATTTGGGCATGTCTTGGTCATACAACATAGCTTTGGTTGCTTCAACAATAGTCCAATTCTTCCTTTTTTCCACTCCATTCTATTCTAGATTGTATGGAGTTGTCCATTCCCTTATGATGCCTTCCCTTGCACAGAATCTGGTGAATTCTTTATCTATGTATTCACCTCCATTATCTGATCGCAATACCTTGATCCACTTCCCTGTCAGATTTTCCACCAGAGCCTTAAACTCTTTAAATCGACTAAAGACGTCATCCTTGGTCTTCAAGAAGTAGATCCAGGTTTTCCTGGAATGATCATCAAGGAAGGTGACGAAATATTCGGCACTGCTAAGAGCTCTTGTGGACATCCAACAATAAGATCCAACACACCCTTGGCCCTATTGTTGCTTCTCTGATATGCTGCCTTGGCATATTTCTCCAATACACACTCTTTGCAGACATCATCCCATTTGGTGCTCAGTTTTGGAACACTTGTGATAGTCTTTTGGAGAGTTCTCAATGCCCCATGATGCAAGTGCCCCATTCTTCTGTGCCATAGCTCATTCAAGTCCGTTTCATCTGTGCTGCCAATTAGTACCATTGGAGAATCAAGTTGCAACTTGTACAACTTGTTGCTTTTTACTCGATCTGTGCCTTCTTCTTCCAACTGGGGTGCTTGACGTAGACTCTATTTCCAATAAAGTAGACGTCATATCCTCGGTTTTGAAGCTGTGACGCTGAGAGTAGATTCATCCCCAAACCTGACACATGCAGTACATTGGTGTCCCAGATTCTGTTCCCTGCCTTGGTCTGAAAAACTACGGTACCTCTCCCAATGGGACTACACTTTGCTTTATTTTCCATGGTTATTTTGAAATTCATCTTCTCTTCTTGGTAGTCGGAAAAACAATCTCGTACTCCCGTCATGTGAGCAGAGGCTCCACTGTCAATATACTAGACATCTGAAGTGCTCGATACACAAGCAAAATCTTCCTCTAGTCTGGATGCCAATACAGATACATCATGATCCATCTATTCTATCGTGCTTCTTCCCCCTCTTGGATAACTACATGAACCCTTATACGCTGTTGCTGCAACAGAGATTTCCGTTCATTGATAGATGGCCCCTCTCTGTTATTCATCTTTGGCTCTGATACCATGTGAGAATTTACAAACAGTTGCAGTGAGATTTATTTTTCCTACTCATTATTTCAATAAGTTATTATTCAGAAATCTTCCGGCAAATATCGAAATAAATACTACTGCAACATTCACAATTATATATGCAGAGAAATAAATAGTAGAGAACATAAGCAAAGGAATCAATCACATGTACACAGTTATTTTTGGACAATTGTCCCCGGAAAAACCCAATGTGGGAAAACTGGTGCAGCAGATGAGGGTTTTATTAATTCTTCAGCAAATGATATCTTTACAGGGAAAATAACGGCAGATAAATTCTGAACCACCTGAGACTGAATTTCCGGCTTACTCGGACAATTCTCCGACACCCAGAACAACCCCTGCATGCCCTTGCGTCACTTTGCGTGATTCTTTGCGCAGTCCTAGCGTTGGACTGCATGAATCTGCGTGGAGACTGCGTGGGGTCTCTACGCTGCAGCCTCAAGCTACCTCCAGTGACCCACTGCTGCCCTCCGACCCTGATCTCGATCACCCCTGACCTCCTCCTTCTCTTCTACAACTCTCCCACTGAGATCGAATTCTACATCAGAATGGATCTCCTTCGGTTATTGAGTGTATGCTCGACTTATTTTCCAAGTGACCCTTAAGCCTTCTTTTATAATCTTCCTGTTGGAGAACCAACGACTCAGATTAAAAGATTAATCAATGGCTAAGATTAAAACTTGACTTGATCCATGTCTTTTAGAAGATTCACACTTTGACTTATTAATGCCCTTTAATTATTTCATTTCCCTAAGTTTACTTAGGATCTTCAGTAAAATAATTAATTATTTTAATAAGTCATGAATCGAGTGGATTTTCCACAAATTGTTTTTGGGTTCTTTGGAATGCTGCTGTCCAAGCCTCCCTGCAAAGTTTGAGACTTGGAACACTTCTGGATGCTACACAAATCAACAACAACAACCATATTCTTGGTCCTTTTAACATCCCTGCACAAACAAACACAAGGGCAACTAGTAGGAGGACCCCTAGACCTCTACTACCGCAATTTCTAGATGGCCAGGGATTAGTAAATCAAGGAGCACCAAAATAGAATGAAGATATTTCAAAATATTTCCGGGAGTATGTGTCACGAGGAGAGGATGTTCGAGCAACTATGACCTTTACGGAGTTTGGTAACATTAAGTACAAAAATAGGCCTAGGGATCATAATATGAGCACACAACAGAACTTTGATCTATTGTGCAAGGTTGGGAAACTATCCATCCTAGCCTTTGAGGGGTCATCCAAATACTTGGCAAGGTCTTGGGTACAAAAATTAGACACTTACTTCCAATGTAACCCAATGTTGGAAGTAGAGACCATCAAATTTGCCACCTTACATTTGGAAGGAGAAGCTCATGATTGGTGGTACCGCAGATTGATCACCCTAGGACACTCCAACATTACTTCTTACAAGGACTTCACACAAAGGTTGAGAGATTGGTTTGACAAGAAGGATCTAGAGATACAATTCAAGGAGTTAGCACCAATGTTGCACGAAGCGGGGACGTTTTTTGGAAGCGGGGACGCGGAAGCGTCATTTCCAAAAAATCTAGGAAGCGAAGCGTCTCGGAAGCGTCTACTATATATATATTTTTTATTTTTATTTTTTTGCATTTATATTAAAAAAATATCCAAAATACCAAATTAATTCTAGAAGATATGGAAGCATGCATATTTGTACATAAATCAAAATAGATATGACATCCATTGTACATTAATGATTAATTTTTGAGCATCAACCATTTAGATGCATCAACCATCTATAATCTAGATTCTTCTCCTCTTCTCTAGCCTTTGCCTCTACCTTGATTATCTAGGGACATTAGTCAAAATTGCCCAATTTTGATCAAACCCTAATGCAAGCCTTAAAATATGCTAGAAAGAACTTAACATGCTTGATTGACTATTTTGACTTGATTGAAATGTAATTTTTTGCTAACGACATGAAAAATGAGTTCAACAATTAACACCACCAACACTAGGGTACATATAGGGCTTGGTGCTCTTGATTAAATGCTAATCACATACCCTCATACATGATATAATCTAATGACATGCCACCATACCATTGATCCTGAATTCCTGAAAACTGTTAAGTCTGTTGAATTTTGAATAGGATATGAAATTCTATTTTCTCCATATGAAGTCCGATCAAGCTGGAACCACTCTCAAACATCCTGAGTCATTTCATGGTAATGTTAAAAATTTAAGTAAAAGGATGAAAATGAAAAATAAATGAAAATGTCACTTTTACTTTAAGAATTTAACATTACCATGAGCCAGCATCTAAGAAACATCTAAGGAGGTAAAAGAGAGCTTATATTTTTTTCATCCTATCCCTAACTCAGCACTAACTCACCTACTAACCCAACCAAAGACAAAAATAAAAAAATAAAAAATAAAAAAAAATTGTTTTTTTGACCTACAACATTAGCGGATCCGTATTTGTGCCAGGCACCGTGGCCCGATCCGTGCGAGATCCGGCACCGCGATCCGCCCCGTACGACGCGGATCCGCGTACGGGCAGCGAGGATCCTGGCATGCGGGATCCGATTTAGCGGGGAATCGCAAATTTTTTAGGAACCGCGGTTAGGGTACGGATCCGTACGGTTCCGTACGGAGACCGATTCCGGGCTTGAAACCGGGGGGGGCGTTTCCTGCAACATTGGTTAGCACACCTCAAGCAAACTAGAACACTAGATGCTTACATTTCATAATTTTAGTGAGTATTTGTTATGGTGACAGACATATATGAACAAAGGTTAATTATGCTATTCACAAAAGGTTTAGCCAAACTACTAAGTGGTTGGGTCAAGGCCTTCAAACCCACCATCTTACAAGATGCCATCACTAGGATGCGAGACATGGAAGATGCAGTACCTAAAGTTAAATTTCCATTGAAACCACTCATGACTTAGAAGAACAAAGATAAGAGGCCATTTCAGATTGAGTGGGTTAGGAAGGATAGGTTTGATGATGAGACTCAGAGCAAGTTGAGAAGGAAGAAACTCGACTTCGGTTGCAAGGACTCATGGGAATCAAGTCACAAATGCGTGGGCAAGGGAAAGGTCCACTATATTGAGGTGTTGTCAGACGATAATGAAGAAGATACAAGGCCAAACACCAAGCAATGAGCTTAACAGTTTAGAGGGGGTGCAGTCCCATGAGGAAGCTAAAGTGAATGAGAGGCCTTGTATGGGGGGGTTAAGGGTCGTACTATTGCAACTCTTTCTGGAGTCCCTAGATACTACACCTTCAGGATCTAAGGGGTTATATAGGGACAATGAGTCACAACCTTGGTCGATTGCCTGGAACTTCTTTGGGATTGGCACCATACATCCTAATTCTTGGATAGGGCCCGAAACTTGGCCCTGGGAGGTTGATTTAGTTAAAAGAAAATAAAAAAGCAAATGATGGCCATAATAAAAAACAAAAGAAGATCAAAATGCAAAATATGGCTAGGACATACAATTAACACGTGGGTAAAAGCCTAGCATGAGCTCTACCTCACTCATATGGTCATTACCCGATTCTTGAGGTTGCTCTACATATTATGAGAAGGAACCCTTGTATGTCCCTTCCCCTCATGGGAAATGAGTTGCCTCAACCTAACAAGGTAATCACTGTTGTACATCATACAAAGCAAGCTCTATCCCTTGAGCTATGAGCAGTAATACAAAAAAAGGTTAAGAAAAAGTAAAAGGTACACAAAAGGGGTGGAATAATAAAGGTCAAGTTGGTGACTCATGCATCCACAATTTCTCTCTCCCCACATCTATACGCTCAAGATGAGGAGCCCTCATAGTTGGTCCCTTTGACCATGGCACTTGGTCATGAAGTCTTCTCCCCTATGTTCCATCATTACTCACATGACACTTGTTGATTGAAGAGTGGATGAAGGACATGCCATTTCCCCTTAGGGGCTGGAAACATCTACTAGGTGGTCTCTTAGCCACTCCTACCTAGGGAGGTTTTGAGTTCAAAGCCTTGATTTTGGAAGGGAAACCTTGTTTGGAGTGTCAAATTTCACTTTACTTGCAAACTTGCTTTACTTAGATGCAAAAATGATTAAATGTACCAAATGATGTAGAGGCTAGTATTGGATATTGTTTGTAATTTTCAAATGGTTTCATCATGGCTTGGGAAACTGAACTAGGGCTCAAGTCCTTAAGAGGAGCTTATTGACACCCACAGGTGAGGCATCGAGAGCCGCAAATTTCCGAGTTGGAACAAAGCATCACATTTAGCCATGGGCAATTTCAACACCCACAACGTTCCAACACTTTGCCTTGCATTGATGACACTTATAGGATGATGCACCTATAACCAGCATGCCCCTAATCGACTTAGCACTTAATGCAGGATTGGAAACTAATCCAGGGCCTAGAGGAGGATAGTCTCACACTTTGAGACATGGGAGGGATAACACCACCTTGAGAGCCCTCAGCATTGGAGCAAAGACAGACAATTTGACCACCTGGAGACCCATGAGACCATTTTTGCACCCCAAGATGAAAATCGGGGTCAATAGAGGGAGATTGATAGTGACCTAGGGGCCAACCCCTAGGAGATAATTTTAGAGGGCCTTTGCACACCATATGCACGCTTAGCCCTCGACGCTAGCCCTGGGAGGGCTCACACATGCATGACATTAGCACATTCTCTATTTTTGGCTCACGCATGTGGGTTATATTAAGATTATTTCATTAGTTACGAGGTCGACTTGTGACCTAGCATGTTGTAGCACATTGTTTTATAATTTTAGGGTGCTTGTAGGATAAATTAACTTCGGATCCCTCATATAAATAGAGGGAGGATCTTTTGTATAATTCATCATCACATACTTGAGATTTCCGACCTCCTTAGCTGAATTCGTGATTTGAACTTATGTAGTTACGTAGTAAATTACAAAAATACACATAAACGCAGAGATGCAGTAGAAATAACGCTTCATTTCATTAATATCAAATACTGAAATATGCTTACAGACGGAATGGAAATAAACTAGCTAGGGCGTTGGTAGCTTATCTCTGAGAAGAGATGTGGTGGCTACAGGCCTCTGAACTGTGTTACAATGAGGCTCAAGGGCCTTTTTGTTATTGAACAACATAGGAAAACCCTAAAAAACCAAAACCCTAACCCAAGGAGATGAAATGACAAAATTCTGTGGGCCCCATTGGGGTTAGTTGGGCAACCAACTTCTTGGGGTAGTAACTTGGTCATATTATCTTCATTTGGCGCTGTTACACAACATTTTGTCACTGTCCCTGCAATCCCCATCTCGAACATTGGAGGCCCATTTCCGTGACTTTTGTGTATTGTCATGCCTTGCAAAAAGTGTCATTGCATCCCTTTCCATGGGGATAACATTTCCTCTATTGACTATTCCTGGAACAGACTCTCAAAAACATATGATTTAGGGTTGACGCTGGCAGGTAGTTATGGCCTCATGCCCATAGAGAAATTAGCACTGGGCCTCGCACCCATTGGCGCTCTGTCGCAGTGGATTTCTAGCGCCGAGCTGTTTTTGGAAAGTTTTTTAAATTAGAAGCGAAGTTTCCATTGCCAACCACTTCGTGAGCAGAGTCAGCATGGTTTGTTCGACTAAATAATGTCGAACATCTTCCTTTGGCTTCTTGTTTCTTACATTGGAGCAACCTCCGAGAGGATAAGGCCTCCCTTCCACCATATGAGGGATCCCAACCTCCTCCTCCTCTCCCCACATAGTTGCAGCTAGCTGAAATGGTTGAATAGTTAAACAGTTTGATATAGCTGGTGTGAGATAGAGCAGAGAGAGACCCATTGTCGAGAGAGAGTCTAGACTTATTGCCTCGCCAAGTCCAATTCCCCGACGAATGCTTGAGACGTGTTTTGACTGGACCCGCTGAAGGAGGCTGCAACGTCAAGGCTCTTTTGGTTGTAAACTCTTTCTCTCTTCTTATTAATACATGACTGATGTTTTGGTTCCCGTTTTGCATTTGATATGATTAATCTTGTGCAATACGTTTAGTTCTCCTTGACCAATTAAATAGTTATGAATGCAAGTATTGTTTTGTATGCTGCTATCGTTCTTTGATACTTGTGCAGGCATCTGAGTACCACTGCTGAAGGACCGCGACGTGTCAGGACGAAGATTAGGAGATTTCTGCCACAACTACGACAACTGCATTGGAACAAAGGTAGGACATCTATCCCAACTCAGTTTCATTCATAAACTAGGAATCGATGCATTAGCATGCCCTCCTGCTGCTAGACCCACCCTAGGGCTAGAGGGATCGCCTTTGTCCGTAGAGGGGATTTATCTGCTTAACAGACGTGTATGATATATCATCGGAAAGATCTCTCTGAGTACTACAGGTTTGGCTATAGGCCCCTGCCTATGGCTACGAGCCTATTGCAAACCTCAAAAAACGCTGTTTAGGGGGACAAAACTGTTCCAAAAGTTCAAGACGCGAAAAAATGCTAAGAATAGTAAATGCTGCTATAAAAAAGGAAACTGGTGAAACTGATTGGAGGTCTAGGTGGAATAGGTGGGTGGCCACCAATATCCACCTAGATCAATTCGACCTTCTTTCTTATGGAGAACTTGGGATCTATGAATGCATTTTGATATTTGGAGTTGATTTTCTTATCTTTGGAACTATTCTTTGATCTATGGATGGAATCTTTGCAACTTATCTTGTAAGTGTACCTAATTGTTGAATATTTCTTTTTACATGTCTAATGTATGGAATAATGTTGATTCTAGGCTATGCAAATTTTGCCCTAATTTGTTAAAGATATATTGAATGCTATCTAGATAATCTATTGCATGCATTACTCATACATAACATGTGAATGTATTTTCTATAATTCTATTGGTGAACTCTTGGTAGCTCTCCCATGACAAATCCATTGTCCATTGCAAGGTAAATGCTTGAGGTTTGTTGCTAGGGCATCAAACTTTCGACCTCCTTAGAAACTTTTTAGCTGATTTATCACATCATAGATTCCATACTCCCAAGGAACAAGGGATTGGTCAATTTTGTTGGTGATCACACTTCACACTATCCATAAATTCTCTTTCTCCAATTCGACCCCTTCAAGGCCAAACTTGCTAACTACGACTTGGTGTGAATCCCTAGGTAGGGTGAGTTTGCAGGATTGGATAGCCTAAACATCGAGGGGATTGCATTTTCCACAAAATCTATCCTTTTGGTGGGCATCCAGTTCAATCTTGTCCATAAATTTTCTTGTTCTAATTGTTTTCCCTAAGGAAGAACCCTAGTTTAGTCACGCTTCAACTTAGGGGCTTCTTTGAAAGTTTCATGAGGCTTGAACTTGCTAATTTACATTGTTGGAAACCTTTTCTCCTAGCCTTTACCTCTAGTTACTCCAACACTCAACTTTTCAATCAAACCCTAGGTCATCATATAGGCCTTTATCCAGAAAGCGAATTGCCTCCTATTGGAGTTTGAACCTAAATTATGACTTTCTTGTAGAATGCCTCATCGTGTCACCTTGTACTTTAACCTTAGAATACCATTAGGTGACCTTCTCACATACCGAGACTCCTTCGTTCGGTGAAATTTCGTAAAGAGCAACGGATTTTGGCTGCAATGACAGTGGGCCACTCCCCCATTGTTGTCTCTTGGTCTAGTGTTAGCCTTGCAGGGTGCCCTTATCCAAGGCCTACTAGAATTTGCGGCAAAAATACCAATGGCCTCGCATTATTCAAAGAGTACACATTTATATCATTGTTGAAGATTATAGATATGTGGTGTTGACCACTCAAGTGTCAACCACCCTATAGCAGAGTACACTTCAAAATTTTCAGAACAGTCCAAATTTTTTTCAGATTTCATCATCATCATGCCACTTTTGGTTTTTAATTGTAATCCAAATTCTACAACCCTATTGGCCATTATGTAAAAATGATTCTAGCATGTTGATAAAGCCATATAACACACTGAGGTAAGCTTATGATTTTGTTAGAGAGTTTCACTAGGGGAGTTTTTTTTCCTTCGCTAATTATTTGTTTTTCCCAAACATTAAATAATTGGTTAAGTTTTTCTTCCAAACATACCCCAAAGCTAGAGTAGGGCTCAATGGTAAAGTATTAAGTGAGTCCTAGTGCATAGAGTCAATGTAATATGCCATATTAGATCATATTTAAAGCCTCGCGAAATTTGGTTGAGCCTAAGTGTCTAATTTTAATTATTAAAATTTCCTAATGGTCGGGATTTTAATAATTATTTTGTTGTAAATGTAAAATGTAATGTCTATAGAAGTTGATGGGGGTACGAGTAATCAAAATTAGACCTCAACACCTCAACTTTCTATTTAGACGCACTTTGAGGGTTTAAAATTGTCCATACCCTCAAATTTTTATTATTTTAATTTTCTTGCAAAAATTGGCAAAATAATTAGCTGTGGTAAAAAAAATAAAGAGAGAAAATAAAATTCTCTCCAAGTGAAAATTAATTAAAAAAGGTTGTCGACTTTCCTCAGGAAGGAATCAAGGAAAAAGTTGAGGAATCTCCATGATTTAAGCAAGGAAAAATCCTACAAAAATTCGATTGGTCCAAAAAGAATTATTTTCCTAAGAAAATCAAATTTATGGTCCAAGGGGGTTAAATTGAATGAGGGATTTTTTAGAAAAATAATTTGGAAAATATTTTGTGGTCCTTCATCAAAGGAACTAGAATTTCTCCAAAAATATTAACACAACAAATCAATGGACAAGATTATTTTGACGTGTGTTGACCATGTACATGTCAACATTCCAAGAAGCAGAGAATACAACAGTGGATTAAAATTTTTGAGCCAATATCATCATTGTAATCCGAAATTTTGCTTTTGTATTGTAAAAATGATTCTAGTATGGCTATTAAGTGTTATGTACAACTTATTAATTATTATTAAATGTAATTGGCTTAGGTTGTCTTAGGTTTATTTAAGCAAAAGGGCATGATCAAAGATCATGCCCCTTCACCAAGAGACACCATAAGGCTGTATTTAAAGCCTTGGTCTCTCCCAATTGTAATCATCTCATCTTTTATCAATAATATATATATACATATTTTTGTTGTCTGGGTTTTTATACTCCATTGGTATCAGAGCAATCGATCTTCACGACTGTGGTTTTTCATTCTCTACTATCGTTGTCTACCGTTCTCTCTATTCCTGGTTCTATTTCTGCACATCCATTCGTTGGCCAGTCCCACTGCTATTCCACTTATTTCCGCCATCCATTCCATTCGTTGTGACCATACATCATTGTCCCTTCGGCTGCCCTCCCAACCATTCCATTATTTTTCTCCCCACCTTTCCACTTTCACCATTCCCACGCCATCATTCCTTCCTTTCGTTGTTCCATCCACCTGATGTTGTTCGTCACCCTTTCCCTTTGACTTCTTCGCTTCCTGTCCATTGAGCCCCCTCCTTCGCTGCCCCTGCTAGCCTGTCCACTCCTCTCTCGTGCCGTATCACTGCAAACCCCCCCTGGTTCTGCTGACCCGCGACACCTTCTTCAGTGCATCATTCCTTGCCACCTTTTGTTCCAACTATTTGCCTCCTGTCGAAAACCCTCACCTGTCCTCCATTCTCCCCGCTGCCCTGTTTCCATCGTTCTATCTGTAAATCAATTATATGTGCCTGTGACCATACAACATCATTATTCTTGTTTTTGTCATACCATCTCTAACAACCGTCGCCACATTGACTCGTTGCTCCAGTTCTCATTACCGTGGCTTGCGTCCTTATCATTTTTTTCTCTGTCACCCCATTTTGACCGCATTCCGTTGTCTCCTACTACCCACTCTAACAACCCGACACCATACCACTCTTAAACACCTTGAATTGTCACATCATTTGAAGTGGAGACACCATCGGGAGAAGCCACTGTTTGGAAAATTAAACATTGACAAATTAATCAATATTTACATTATTTTATTCATTCCATTGCCACCAGCCCCCATGCCTTGTGCACCATCAGCCTACCATACCGCTTGCATTTTGCTGGCCCGTAGCTATCCCGTGCCCCCATCCAACGAAATATAACCGAGCCTCAAGCCAGGGTTTCAACTGGCGTTCTCGTTGACCCTTCAACCAGGCTGTTTGGGTGAAAATTGTGAATTAGGTGCATGGTGACATCACGCCTCTCGGGGTGATATATATATATATATAAGTCGATACTTATTAACATTGATATCAATATTAACCGAAATATTATTAATATATATTGCAAAGAAATTAATTAATTAATTTATATAAGTTAATTAATCTAATTAAGTTGACTATATAATTTAATTAATTTAATTAACTTATTAAAAAAAAGTAGGATCAAGCGGAGAAAAAAAAAAGTTAAACTGGCAGATAAATATACTCCACCTCATACATGTTCGATGTCTTCATCATTGTCGATGGCCGATTTCAACAAAAGGTTGATCGATCTTGAGAGTAAGATCAATAATCTCAATGAACTCACTAAAAGATTAAGCGATCTTGAGGATAAGGTTAAGGGACATTCCAACGACATCAAAAAACTTCAAGACACGACAAATCAGATAGAAAGACAAATATGGCAAAACCATAGCGAGTCCACAGACAATCATAACAAAGCAACGCAGAAGCTAACCGCCATTTGCGACAAGATAAATCTGATGCAAGAACCAATATTCCCGAATATTGGACATAATCAACAGAATAATTCAGCCGATTCAAGGAATTTAGAAGATCATCATGAAAAAACCGACTCACAAAACATCGTCCCCACACCATCAAGAAGATAGTAATGCGAATTTTCAAAATAAGCAGCTCTGGAATGCATTCAACAAGCAAAATCCTTTTTTCGCTCCACCGTTAGCAGCATATCAATGAAGAGCAAAAATCGAGCTACCTAAGTTCGATGGTAACGAAAAAGGCAGTGTTACATGGCTTAATAAAGTCGAAGAATATTTTGAGATTTACGACATTGATAGTGATGACGAAAAAATTAAGCACGCTTCCATGAAAATGGAAGGAGAAGCATATAATTGGTATATGTGGTGGAAAAAGATGACGCTTGCTAATAGTTGGAGAAAATTTAAGGATGCGTTCTTTAAAAGATTCCAAGGTATAAAGGAAGAAGAGTTCTTTTCAACATTCATTAAATTGCGCCAAAAAGGAGATGTGGATGAATACACCCGAGAATGGGAGACTTTTGCGACACGAGTACCTGGATTTTCAGAATCTCGTCTAGTCCAGTCTTTCATTTCAGGACTTAAAAACCATATACAAGTAGAGCTCGAGCTTCACGACATTACGACGATAGAACTAGCAAGACAAAAAGCAAAAGCTATTGAAAAGAATTTCGAAAAGTTATTTTGGTCAAAACCGGAAAGAGTATATTCGAGACAAAGATTTTCTCAATCTGAAAATATAGATAACACAAAATATGTCTCACCCCATCTTCGTGAAGGAGAAAAACTTAACGTGGAAATGCAAAGGATGGGAGAGGGCAAGTGCAAACGTTGCGGCGAAAAGTGGGACCCTAAGCACAGGTGTGCCAATGGAAAAGAGAAAAAAAAATTATATAACTGTGAAGCAACTAATGATGATGAATCAGATGTAGAAGGAATGGAAGACACCCCAGAGTTCTCTCCAGAAATATATGACGAAAGCATTCCGCAAGTGTCATTATCAGCTATGATAGGTATATTACAACCTCAGACACTAAAACTAAAAGGACATATTAAGAAGAACAACATAATGGTTCTCCTCGACACCGGCAGCACTCACAATTTTTTAGATTCAACCATGGCCAAAAGACTGAACATCTTTACGTTTCCCATGCCCAATATGAAGGTAATGGTGGCCGATGGTAAGAAGATTGAGCAGGTAGGGAAATGCCATAAGGTCAAATTGCAGATTCAAGACTTTCATCTAGAATCTCCATTCTACACAGTACCATTAAGAGGAGTAGATGTGGTCTTAGGAATTCAATGGCTACAAAAGTTGGTACTTATTCTGCCAACCACCAAAAGTAGTTTATAAGCTTTAAGTGGGAAGGGCAGAAGCACAAGTTATATGGATTCCAAGCACCAGAAAATCAAATCGTATCATCATCCCAGATGATGACGATGATTCGAAAAGGAGCGCCAGCCTATATAGTACAATGTCATCAACTAGAAATGTTATCTGCAAATATGATCAATGAAGGGTCACCAGAAGTACAAGGACTAATTCAGAAACACGAAAAAGTATTCCAACACCTGCCCATGAAAATGCTTCCTAATAGGGAAATCGAACATACAATAGAAGTCAAGGCAGGATCAGACCCTGTCAACATCAAGCATATCGCTATCCGCATCACCAAAAGATTGAAATTGAGAAGATAATCCAAGATCTTTTAAAAAGTAGGAGCCTGCCTCTTGGGGAGCCAAAGCATTTCGTCAACAACATTCATCATTACGTATGCTTTGAGGACAAAGCATCTTTTGAGGGAGAGGCAATGTTATGTACAACTTATTAATTATTATTAAATGTAATTTGCTTAGGTTGTCTTAGGTTTATTTAAGCAAAAGGGCATGATCAAAGATCATGCCCCTTCACCAAGAGACACCATAAGGCTGTATTTAAAGCCTTGGTCTCTCCCAATTGTAATCATCTCATCTTTTATCAATAATATATATATATACATATTTCTGTTGTCTAGGTTTTTATACTCCATTAAGCCATGTAACAACACCTAGGTAAGTCTATGATTTTTGTCAAAGGGTTTCACTCTAGGGAGTTTTTTAACATCCCCAATTATTTGTGTTTGTAAACACAAATAATTGGCAGAGTTTTTCTCCCAGATATACCCTAAAGCTATGGTGAAATTCGTTGATGAGGTCTTAGGTGAGTTTTAGTGTTATCGAGTCTACCTATTTTTATCATACTAGATCTTGTGTCTTATTTCACAGAATTTGGTTGATTCTGAAGTGGTCTATGTCTATATGGAATTTCCCCTTCTAAGGGTTGATTTTGTAAAATCTTGATGTAAAAGTGTGTTTAGAAATATTTTTGGTGAATGGTTCCTCATAATTAGAACACCATTACAAAATATTTTTTGGATACACTTAGAGGGTGGAAAAATATTTAATCTCCTTTTTAGTCTTTTAATTTTAATTTCTGGCAAAAATAAAAATAAAATTAGCCAGAATTTGTCTAAAAAATAAAATGAAGGGAAAATTTAATTACTCTCTAAGTGGGAAATTCATCAAAAAATTAATGAGGCTATTTTCAAAGGGACTAATTCAAGTAAAAAATAAAAAGCCTCATTTCCAAGGCAGAAGGATCCAGTCCATAAATTCATTGGGCCAAAGAAGACTATTTCCTAGCAAATAATTTTTTTTGGACCAAGCAGTTATTATTTTGCACAAGTAATGATAATTCTATTTTTTGAAGGTGCTCGAGTTGTCAAGAAGTCAAATATTGACCCTCTAGCATAGTGAACAAGGAAAATCAATTTGTTTTGGAGATTTGTGCCAGCTATTGAAGGGATCGAATTTTTTCCACAAGGATCAAACCATGGATCGATGCTACTAGCCACTAATTTCCACTTGGAGGGGTTGATCCCTCTAATTTTCTATATAAGGAAGCATTTTGCTCCTCATTTGATTATCGAAATTTTTTGTAATGAGCTAAGCTCTGTTGGAATACTTTTAATAAAAGTCTTTGGGGTTTCAATTCAAGGTGTCTCTCTCTTAATGATTCATGGCATGTGCTGAATGGGTTTAATGCTCTAATTTTGTTCTTTAACTAAATATTATTGTTTCATATCTAGTGATTGGCTTATCTATTAGCACAAGTATCTTGCTTTAAGTATTGGGCTAATGTAAACACATTGAAGCTAACAAATCTAGCAGGTATCTCTAGATCTCTAGTGTATTTGTGTGAATCGAACCCCTTTGAAACCAATAATCTATCCTTCGAGTGTGTAGAGATCTTCAGGTGATTCAGCCCTTGGGAAAAACCCAAGTTCATGGACTTTGAGGTGATAACATCTTGTTTGGACTCCGAGCTTATCTAACGATTTATGGTGCAGGGTCTTGGCTTGTACATTAAATAAAAAATATTTCTCACTTATTTTCAAAATCTACTTGAGCATTAAATGATTCATTTTCTAGTCAGAGCTAATATTTCTCTTGTAGATATTGTAAATTATTTGTAAATAAAATCCTCTAATCCTTGTATTTTAAATTTTTCTATTTTGTATATAAGTTTGGGGTTTTATTTTTCAAATTTCTTCTGGATCTCGTGGATGGCTATATCTATTTGATTTGCAGGTGCCATTATCTCAAGGATTCAAATACAAATTTGAATTTAGAAGCTTGAGACCCTGGTTTGGGCCTAGATTCACCTGAGAAGGAGCTGTCCAACCCAAAGAAGGAGTGCTTTCAACATTTGAGGGTTGATTCAGGGTCTAGAGACCCTAAGCTACAAGACCCAACTCTTAAAATTCCAATGCCTAGCCTCTAAGAGGGAGCCGCTAGCCCTAAATGGCCTTTTCACTGTTGCAACTGGGGTTTGTCACTGGAAGGCTTGGCAAGCTAATTTTTGTGGAGAAAAAGAAATTTTGTGGCTCATACTTATCCATTTGCTTCATCAAGGGTAGTCGCAGGGCTTTTTCACCTAGCTGTTGGGGTTTTGAGGCATTTTTTGCTTGGCTGCAAGGGTTTTGAGGGCCTTTAGCCCTAGCTGGAGCTCCTAAGAGGCCTCTTGGAGTAAGCCGCATGCCTAGTTGGGCTTGAATTTTGTATTTCAATTGTTTTGGCACTAACAATTTGTGATACAGGCCTAAAGTGATTTTTAACAAGGGTTTGGAGTGGTTTTCATTGTATTTTTCAATTTTTGTCATTGATCCATGAAATGTTGAGTTTATTGGCTAATTACTGGTTTTGCAGGGTCAATATCAAATTTTGAGGGGGTTTTGTGGACCAAATCAACCTTTTATCCCTAGCCACTAGGCGTAGGACCACTTTCCCACTTGGCCGCTAGCGTTGGGAGGCCTTCTAGGCCTAGCCGTATTCATTTTGAGGTCAGATTTATTGGTTTTCAAGCTAATCTTTGTGGTTGCAAGTTTTTGGGAGGCCCTCATCTTATTTTGAAGTCAAATCACTCCTCTTTGGTGGCTCATTTGGCATGCTTGTCATTGGAATTAGGCATCTTGGCCTCAAGGGTTTGCTCTTCCTCCTTCTTCATTCTCTTTTGACTGTCATAAAAAAATATCAGATCTGAACATAACAATGGTGTATCATTCAAGATATAAGCTAAGAACACCTAAAAGACATCATACATTGATTGTGAAGGCTTAAATCATTGTTCTAATTGATTGTTTATGACTGTCTTGTGCATTTCCAAGGTCTTATATAAATTTCTGAAGTCTGATAAATATTAAGAGGTCTGATATAATTGCTACAACAGTGTAATCTTTGAAGTTTGTTCCTAAAAATAAGTCAAGATAAGCCAAATACACTTGAAGAATATTTACATTAACTTAAAGGCTCAATAACCATTGTTTTGGTTGATCTACAAGTGAAATTTTGGGACTATTTTCATGCTAACAGTGGGATGATCTGAATCATATCAAAGTCTGGTGCATTATCATTGCGCTCTTGAAAGCATTGGTCAACTTGTTGGATTGGTTTCTCTATGCTCTTGAGAATAAACTCTCATTCTTGCATGCTAACTCTTGCATCCTTGCACTCTTGCATAAGCATCTCATTGGTAGTTGAATGGATATGTTAGTGTCTTCTTATATTGCATATCACTGTTAGCAATCTCATCTCTCCTTCTGCTTATTGGTTTTGGTTACAATTGTCCGTAAGAGAAAATTGCAAATCCCTTCTTGTGTCTAATTGACTCATTATATAAAGTGATAAGAAGATATTGCTCTCATTGTCCTCTAGAGTTATTCTTGTTCCTAATTTGCATAAACTTAATAGAATCTTAAGAGAATAATTCTAATTGGTACATTGATAAGCATCTTGGATGATTGACATTGCTAATCTTCTTTCATTGAGATAAAGTGTTCTCGAAAGTGCTCTATTTACTACTCTTATCATCTTGTGTTAAGAAAAATCATTGTGAGCATCTCGACTTCAAGCATTTAAAATATCTATAATCTCATTGAAGCAATCACTCACAATCTGCACTTTCATTCTAGGTTAGAAATGCATCTCTAAAATCTACGTCCAAGCATAAGCTTGGTTGTAAGAAAGATAAGGCCACTTTCTTCACACAATTTGAGAAGTCTAGACCATCATTCGCAGTTAAAATGGTGACCTTACAGTTCTCTTGTGGGCAATCCCTTGTAGGAACGAAGACACTTGGGTGGTTAGAACTCCACGGGTGTATCATTAATGAGGCCTTAGCCTCATTCCCTTGGACTTCTCTATACAAATTGCATTTGAGATTAGCTTCAAAAGAATTGAGAGGGAGGATTCACCTAGACTAGGAATATAATTAAAATTTACCAAGATCTTGCATCACACATTAGTTCTATGTCCTTCTCTTCATTTAGGATAGATTTTGCATCTTGCAACAACTGTTCATCTAATTACTTGGAGTATTAATCTTTATTGTGCAAGTAATTAAACTTAAAGACACTGGTCTCTCATTCATAATTTTAAGAAATCTAATCAAATTGTTCTGAATAATCTACTTTCCACCTAATTTAAATCCATGTTGCTAGGCCATTCAGTTGTGTCTCCTAGACCTGTTGGTTCCCAACAAGTTTCTCATCATCTCATTCATAGGGACTACCCCCCTCAGCCTACATTTAGGAGATAGCTTAAACGAATAACGAAGGGATCAGAGTGACAACTCCTGCCCTGAACGTTGTCACAATTCTGTGTACAGTTCAAGCAACAACAACATGGATCAAGCCTTCAACCAGTCATTTTATTCTGGGATTAAGACAACTTTTTGCAACTTGTTGGACCTATCCGTTTTTGCTTTGAGAGGGATCTAGATCTCTCATTTTTTTTATAAATTGAGCTCATGCTCTTCATTGTAACCATCTTTCGTCAGCCTATGATCACTATAAGCGAGATCTTGGCTCTGGAAGCTCCATTTTTTTAGTAATACAACGAAAGTCTTGGAGGTTAATTTTGTGGTGTTCTTCTTCCAAGACTATGGTATGATTTTTTGATTATGTTCTTAATATTCTACTGGTAATAATCTAATTGTTATTTCCATTTGCTTTCGTATATTTATTGGTGTATAGTTATCTTGCTCTAATATTTGAGTTAGAGAAGTATTCTAGATCTGGAAGTGTTTAGCGGATCTTCGATTAAATTACTAGGAATTCCTTTTGATTATATTATCTAACCCCTATGGATCTAGCAATTTATTTTGTAGTTGTGTAGAAATAATTTTGAATTTACTAGTTTTAAATTAGATCTTTGTTATGTCACTTTCCATTGGTGGATCTTCAATTTGCACAGACAACTTGCATTGGTTTTTGAGTTAAGAGAAACACTTTAGAAGTAGCGCCTCTAGTGGGTTTTTGGTTGAACCCCCAGGCCTCTATTTTATTGTGTTATCTGACTCCTTGTGATCTTACAAATTTTATCTTCAGTGTGTAGAGATATCAAGCACGAGGGGACGTTTTCAGTTAAGCTAACCCACTCTTCAGCATAGAAGTGGAAGAACCCACAATTTAAATTTCTAAAAGGACTATCATTCGAGTTTTATTTTTGTTACCGGTGTTTCTTGGCCTTGGCTTATGATATAATCTAATTTTAATTTAACTTTTTCAAATATTGTGCTATTACTGAATAAATCTGGTAATATAGAGCATGTTATTGGTTGATCAAGGAGCAGAGTTGTACTCATACTCCTTGATCTAGCTGTTGTAAATATTTGTAAATAATTTTGTATCTAGATCTAACCCTTGTCCATAATTTTATTCATCTTGTACCTACTTCTTTGGATTTTTCTTATTGCTTCTCTTACAGATCTGAGGGCAAATCAAGGGTTTGGGGTTTTTGACAACATTCGTTTTGTAGGATATCAAAAGGAGATTGAACCCTCTTGCTCTCATACCCTAGACACTAGGATTTGAAGGGTTTTAAATTCGAATTGACAAAGTTTTGTCATCTTAAATAATATCCAATTTATTTTAAAGGTTTTTCTTAACTTTGATTTTGTAGGAGATCCAATATTGGCCTTGGAATTAAATTTTGAATTTTTTTTTATTTTTAGAGGGCTGCAAACCCCATTTCAGGCCCTTTTTCCCTAGGCCAAGGGTTTAGAGAGCCTACTCCTTGTTCATAAACGAGATTTAACAAGGTTTTTTCAAATTTTATTTTAGATTTAAATTTTTTTTTTTCAAGGGTTTTCACTCCAAATCTATTGGCAAATTCACTGGAGGTCTAAATGAATTTTTTGCAGCTCCTAGACAAATTGTTTGTATGGCCACAAAAAAATATGGGCTATTTTTCACAGGGCCACAAGCATATTTTCGGCACAGCGCTGCAAGCCTTAAAGGCTTGACCTTTCCTTTGCATTTTTCTTCTAACCCTCAGACCTTTTGCAAAGAAAAAAATCAAGATTTTCTGAAGAGTTAAAGCTTGGATATTCAACAAATCAACTACATAAAATTGTATAAAATTTAAATAAATTTTTCGGCTATTTTCTAGGTTAGCTGAGAGCCTTTTTGGAGCTTTTTTTCCTTGTGTAGTAGTAAGCTTCAGGGGTACATCTTTCACTATGCGAGTTTCCTTGGACATCTTGTAAAAATAATAATTTTTTTTCGAAGTGTTAGTTAGAGTCGTTTTTGAGAGATAAATTGTTGAAGGTTTGAGCGAAATTTTGTTTTTAAAGACTTATCAAGGTTCTATTTTGGAAAGAAGCTTCTATCCACTAGCTACAAAGTTCCTTATTTTATCATTGCGTAATTTTCTTCCTTGACTTTGGACGTCACTTGGTTAGAACAAGTTTTATTTTGGGAGAATCAATTTCCTTTTGGAGAAGTTTAATTATTAAATATTCTCAAATATAATTTTTGTAAAACCATTATATTTTGTGTTTTGAGGAGTGACATTAAAGTTCTATTTGTAAATCCTTATATATTTTCAAACCTTCACCTTTATCTAAAGGGAGGTTTTTCTTTATAATCTTAATAAAATAATTTTTCCTAGAGGGAGCTTGGGATTTAATCCCATGGTAGTCCACTTCTTATTTAAAAGGGAGGATTTTCTTGTAGTGATGACTTACTTTTTAGTATAGTTTTTATCTCATTTTCATCTTAGTCTTTAGATCTAGATTTCATTTGGTAATTTTTTGATCTAGTTGCTACTTGATCTAATCTACATTTGAGTAATTTATGTCTTCATCCCCCTTGTGTTTCAAATCAAAGTAGCATTGGTAATTGTATGTTCTAGTTGCTACTTGATCTAATCACTTTTGAGTAATTTATGTCTTCATCTCCCTTGTTTCAAATCAAAGTAGCATATCTTTAATTCAGTAATTAACAATCTATAATTCACATTTGCTCCATTATTCTTAAACATTCTTAAACCGCATTTTAAATGAAGTAACAATCTAAATCTAATCAATAACTCGTTTCACATAAGAGCAATTTCTATTAAGAGCACTTGACATTTCTCTAATATTGCCTTGTTTCATTGATTAATATTTACATGCTTCATTGAATCATTGTTATAAGCTAATAATCTTATGCTTGAAGTGTTTATCTTAATCTTCATTATAAGCATATTGGTATTTTATTTCTCGAAGAATCTTGTCATAATTGTATCTCATTGACGCATTGTCTAACATTTGCATCTTATTGCATATTAGTCTTAGGTTTGCATCTCTAAAATTTACCTCCAAGCTTAAGCTTGGTTGATATAAGTTTTAGGACACCTTCTCTACCATTCAATTTAAGGAACTTGACCCTTAAACAATAGTTATAACAGGTGACCTTGCAATTCTCTTGTGGCCAAGTCCCTTGTAGGAACAAAGGAACTTGGGTTGCTAGAAGCCCTGGGTAGGTATCGTTAATGAGGCCATAGCCTCCTTCCCCAACACTTCTTCCAACAACCTTGTTCTAAGACAAGTTTTGATAATTGGGGAGAAGGCATTCACCATAGTTAGACATATAAATTAAAATCAACCAAAACTATTGCATCAAACATAGTTTGGTCTTGCATTCATTCATTCTAACATTGTCTTATTTTGCATTTCAATTTTGTGGGCTAATTATTTACTTGCAAGTTTTACTTTATACTCTTGTACTTGTCAATTTCATGTTTATTGTCTTTTGAACATCATATCATAATTTAAGCACCTTTACTGGAAGTGCAAGCTTTCTTTTCTTGCAAGTTGTATTTGAATCTTATTGCTCATAGATCTAGTTGCTTATAATCCCTTGGTTTCTTGTACTAACGCTTCTCTTGCAACATTGCCTATTTGGTAACTTGAAGTATCGTTTCCTTATTTGCAAGTACTATAATTTATCCTTGAGCATTGTTATAAGGCACTGGTCTATCACTTTTATATCATGTTGAATCTATCTTTTAATATCCACATTGCTCAATAATAATCTTACTTGCTAATTAATCTTAAATCAAGTTACTTAGACAAATAATTTTCTTGCGCTTAGTCTCCTAAAACTTGTTGTTTCCAACAAGTTTTCCTTTACTAACCATCTTTAGGGACCACTCTCATTAGTTTTCTTAGGAGAGAGCTTAAACAGAGAGAGTTGGGAACAGGTGACAACCCCTTCTCTGAGCATTGCACCTTAAAGAATACACCTTTTGGGGTTGGAAACTTTTCCCACATCTAGGTGTACATCTTAGATGACAACATGTATTTTTCTTCCTCATTCATCATGCTTAAAATATTGAGGGAGGTCAAGACCACTCTTGGGGCCATGGTTATTTCAGAGTATTGGTATATTTGGAGAAAGACATATCAAACATATTTAGAATAGGTCAAGGATATAGTGTTATATGATGGTTGGTGGAAGAGGGTAGTTCTGACCATTAAGATCATGGACCCTATTGTTGCTCTTTTGCAATTTGTAAACACAAACCAACCCATGCTAGGAGAGGTTTATTTTAATGAATAAAATAATATAGATAATGATTAATTAGTTAATTAGTAATTAGATTGAAAGGGCATGTCTAAATGAGACATGACCTTCCGTGAAGAGGCACCTACCTAGGTATATAAGCAGGCCTCATTTGTAACATTCATCATTCTCATTCATACTATTTAATATAATATTTGTATCCTCAATGGATATTATGATATTCCAAGTCTTCTGAAGTATTTAACTTGAGAAGGAACTTTGTTCACTTCATTTGGTATCAGAGTAGTTCGATCTTCTGGTCGCTACCCGCTGCACAGAGCGAGTCTGATCTAGGTCTTTGACCATTGAAATTCGTCAACTTTGTTGCCGTTGAAGCGTTTCACTACAAAAATTTAAAGTTTTTACATTTTTGCAATCGAGGCTTTGGCCATAAATTTATTTAGAAAAAAAGAGTTAAAAAATTGGAAAATAAAAAAGAGTTAAGTATATATATAATTGTGAGAAAAAAATTTATTAAAGAAAAATATAAAAAATATATAAAAAGATATATAATTGAAATAATAAAAAACGCAACTGATTAGAGTCGTAGCGACAACAACCACAATAGGCAGCCAGAAGCTGCAACAACCCGCTACCCAAATCGCCAAGTACTTACCACCGACCAATAAAAAAAATAATAAACAATCAATTGCACCTTGTTGCCAAATGTAATCACTGTCATTGGGCTTCTCATAGTCGCCATCCATTTCGTGTTGTCCCTCGCTGAGCCTTTGCACAATACAACCATCGTTGTCCCTGCCGCATGTCTGCAACCACATCCCTCGCTGGACTCTCACGCCGCACTTGCAACATGTTTGCAACCACATCCCTCGCTGGACTCTCACGCCACAGACGAAGACATACCACACACGCGACCATTGCCTGCTGCTGAAACACCTGATGATTGTTACAAATTAGCCTTCTTGTTGTCATACTTACCTGCCAACAAGCTGAAACACTCGTCGAAATTATTGCCGTCAGACTTTCCATTCCCGCGCAACTTATTTTCTTGTGTCCGTTGTCTCACTTTGCGGAACTTCTACATAGACCAGTTGCTATACCCTGGTGTTGCCTTGTCTACATCGACCCTTCTATACGCTGTAGGACACAACAAATACACAACCATCGAAATTTGAAACATTGAGTCCATTTGACCCACAAGACACATCCATATGATATCGGTACATTGAAAAGGGAAACTTTGAACTTAGCAAAATTTGTACAATGAAATTAAACATAAGTCTAAATAAAATTTAGTTACTTAAAACAAAAAATCAATTAATAGAAAGGGTTTAAGTTTCAAGTTATATTTAGAAGTATATAGTCAAAAAGTATGACATAAAAATTTGGAAAAAAAAGACACACAGACACATTTAAGTGAAGCATCATTAAATTATATTTAAAGCACAAGGATTGCAAAGGTTGAATAAAAAGTCTCTCTTTTGAGAAAAAAAGAATTCAAAATATTATTGTAAGGTTATTTAGGAGAAAAATAAATTATTCAAAGGTTCTCATATTATAATATATGAGGGGAAATTAAAGAACAGTACAAAGGTATATTTGAGTTCAATTAAAATAAAATAAAAAGAGACTATATATATATTTATATAAAGAGTCCAAAGGAATAAGAAGGTATAAAAAAAAAATGGAAATTATATTATTATAAAGAAAAGAAAAAAAAGTAATCAAGTGAAAGAAAAAAATATAATATTGACAAAAAAGACATATATTGAGTCAATCATCGAAGAAAAAAAAATGGCTTCTAAATCAGAATTGAAGGGGGATTTTTAGAAACCTTACCCATCGACGTTAAAGTGCTATTTAAATTGAAAGGAATTCTCGTTGGAAAAGATGTCACTATTGCTATATCACCCGCCGAAGAAAAAATTTATATAAACTCTAAAATTGCAAACCAGTTGGTGATTCCTGAGTAAAATAGAATCGAAAAATTAGATTTTTTTGACAAAAAAAAATACAACATAAAAGGTCTACAACTAAATATTGGGGATTATACTTTTATCTCTCAATTTACTGTGAAACCCTTACTTTTTGACGATAGTGACATTGTGTTGGGTTCACCTTGGATGGAGACTCTAGGATCTTTTTTCCTAAATACGAAAAAGAAGTTTTTGACATTCTCCCACCAACAAAAAAAAAAAAAAAGAAAAAAAAGAAAAAAGAAGAAAGAAAAAAGAAAAAAAAAGCTACAAGACATTGCCTTGATGCCAAATTCAGTGGCGCCTGAAGACATACAAGAAATTTCAAAAGTAATTTTTCAAGAAGGTAAAAAGGTGATACAAAATATGCAGAGAGAAGTTGACAAAATCACTGTTGAAAAAAATGAAGAATTTTGGCGACTAAAAGACCATAGCGAAAAATTACTAACACAAATAAAGAAGCTTAAGAAGGCTAAGAAGTTGTTGGAAAACAAGGTGCAACAACTTGTCGAAAATAAATCATCGAATATAGAAGTCCAATTCGAAGAAACAAATTCTGATCCAGTGAATGTCACAAATAAAAAAGAAGACAAGCAAGTTGCAAAAAATACAAACTTAGATGTTGTAGTTCAGACGATGAACATCCCATGTGAAGGTTATGTAACCAACATAACAACATCCTCACCAAAAGAAAATCAAAAAGTTGTCACACACCTAATAAGGGAAAGTCAAACCAAAAAAGTTCTCTATCGACATTCGAAACACGCAAGTAGACAACTCGATCAAGCTATGTATTCGGACCAGTGTTGCAAACATCGTGATCGGGATTAAATCGACGAGGGGAAAAAATCGGAAAAAATCGTAAAAGTCGGGAAAAAATCAAGAAAAAATCGGCACATACAAAAATATTCATTTTTTTTAATATCTAAAGTATCTGTATAAATAAAATGCATTGACACATAAATATGAAAAAACTAATATATAAGATGTGTAATATCATGTCTAGTGCTACATCACACATAAAACTGAATCTTGTCCTGAATACTAAGTCCTGAGTCTCAAGAGTCAACTCAGCCTCAAAATATCAACAAAAAATATAATAATGTATCTCATATCATGAGTCATAACGTCATATACAAAGGAATGTCAATGCACCATATAACCTATGGTCCTATACTATTGATTTCCTCTGCCCCTCTTGCGAGAAAATACAACAGCTTTGCCTTTCTCTCTAGATGAAGACGCTGGCGGGACTGGCAATGGGCTCTGTCGTGCTCTAGAAGTAAAAAATGAAGCACCAGAACGAGAACCTGAAGCACTAGGAGCTAAAGGAGGCAGACCACGTCCTCTACCGGTAGTAGTGGTAGGTGGTGTCACCTGCTCCTCCTGCTCCTCCTGCTGCTGCTGCTGCTCCTCCTCCTCGTCCTCCCCCTCCACTACCTCCTACTCTATCCAATCAGGGGCTGACTCCATGACAGGCCTCTCAGCCTCAACCCTCCATTCAACAGTGGTGTTAATCGCATTTAAAGAGATGGCCTCCATATTAGGGGTCCTCTCAAGTTGTCTCACCCACAATCTAAGATTGTAGTAGACATAAACCATGTCATTGAGCCGCTGGGCCTCCAACCTGTACAAGGGTCATAAATTAATAAATTAAATATTTAAAAAAAAAAATTTAATGAATTCAAAAAATCAGTTGGAATATTTTAAGTTTTTTACCTGTTGCGCTTTTTGGTGTGTATTTTTTCAAATACACTCCAGTTGCGCTCGCATCCTGAAGCGCTACATGTTTGGCTGAGTATTCTAATGGCAAGTTTTTGAAGTTTTGGTAATCTGCCACCGTAGCTCCTCCACCATGCATCTACAAGTTACAAGTTACAACAAATAAGATAAACTTATAAAGTTACAAACATAAGAAAATTTTAAAATAATGAAAATCTTACCTGGCATTTTAGTAGTCCTATCCTGGACAGCCATGTCGAAGCTCAAGGTGCCACCTGCCATTCTGTATACCTCCATCTCTTTGGATATCTCTGCACGTTCTGATGGATTTGGCACCATCTTCTGAACACAAGTGAAAAAGCCATCCATGACCTCGGCATCAAATAGAAAACCACATGAATAAGCAAATGCGGGGTTCAGGAAGAGCCCTGCAGCATGAATGGGACGATGGAGTGTGTTGTTCCATCGATCATCAATCACTTCCCATAAAAGAAGTTGTCTATGAAACCCCTCATCACCCTTATCATCATAATAGCTACGAACAGCGTCTTTGGCCCTATCCATGGCCTCATACAAGTAGCCCATTGCGGGCTTGTCTCCATCCACCAATCTAAGAACCTTTACCAAAGGTTCACTAATGCTGCACACCTCTTCCACTCCAGCCCAGAAACTTTCCTGATCTGACACCAACCCGCAGATGGCCTGTCCCTCTGATTTGCGGCTGATAGTCAAAACACGCCACTCATCTGAAAGAAACATTCTCTTCAAATCCCACTTAGAATTCAAGAGGGATTGAAGAGAGATGAAAGTAGTGGCAAATCGTGTAATAGCAGGCCGCACCAACTCCTCCTTGTTGGTGAATGTCCTCATCAAATGAAGCACAAATGCATGATTATATATAAATTTTGTGATTCTCTTTGATGATTCTACAATCTCTTTGACAAAATCAACCTTTCCGATGTCTTCCAACATCAAATCAAGGCAATGTGCAACACAAGGTGTCCAAAATATGCTCGGATACCTCTCCATAAGCATCTTGCCAGCAGAAACATAGTTTGCAGCGTTGTCTGTTATGATTTGGACAACATTTTGGGGCCCAACCTCTAGAATGAACACATCTAATAAATCACATAATAATCTTGCATCTTCGACATGTGCAGATGCATCAACAGATTTCATAAACATTGTCCCCTTGGGACAACTGACCAAGAAGTTAATAATGGTCCTACCCCTTTGATCAGTCCAACCATCTGACATCACAGTGCATCCTGTGACTTCCCAT
Source organism: Pinus albicaulis (assembly GCA_034641835.2). NCBI lineage: Eukaryota > Viridiplantae > Streptophyta > Pinopsida > Pinales > Pinaceae > Pinus > Pinus albicaulis. The sequence continues at coordinate 283,305,912 of CM076578.1, read as the reverse complement.
GATGCTCTTAACTCTTCCAATCTCTTGGTGTAGTCAGCTTTCTCATTTTGCAGAATGCGCCCTTTAAGGTCATTATATGAAGGGGCTTTGTATCTTGGGCCAACAACAACGATAGCATCAACCGTAGCCTGATAAAATGGATTGTTCCTGGCAACATTGAAAGGAATATCACTCCAAAGAAACAGTTTGCCCAACAACTTATCAGCTTCTTCCTTCTCCTTTTTTTTAATAAGGGAGGAGATAGATGGCTATGCCCCAGGAGTGGTTCTATGAACAAAAAATGAGGAGGCAGCTACGGGGCTGCCTGTAGAAGAGGTTGATGCTGAAGAGCCACTACCACTCTCACGGTCAACTCCAAACCCTGATATTTGACTCTTCAGAGCTGCTTTGCTGAGTTTAGCGGTTTCTATTTCTCCCAATGAGTTCATGGCTCTTCTGATTATTTCTGGATTGGTGTTTGGGCAAGGGCGTACTTCATGCCCAAGAATTTTTGCCAGGTGGTATTTCAACTTGTATACCCCCGTGTCATGTGATGACCGCATAATTTGCAAGTCAAGTTTGATCGGTCAAACCCCTGATCAGGTTCACCAAATTCCCATAAAGGATCTAATTTCCTTGGCATGTTGGAAACTTTGAACTTTGAATGTTGAAATTTGAACCTAGGGCACAAGAAAAATTGCAAGTTAAAAAATAAAATAAAAAAAATTATAATTTTACATACAACATTTTGATTTTTTTCACAAAAAAAAACCCTCAACTCAATGCAAAAATAATGGAAAAAAATACATGTTGAAACACAAGCAAAAATAATGGGAAGAAACTAAGAGCACAAGAAGAAATATAAAAAACAAAATTTAACAAACAATTTTTTGCATTTTTGACCAAAATAAACCCTCTCCTCTCAATATTAAAAAAAAAAAAAAAAAAAAAAAAAAACACACACAATCAAATGCAATCACAAATGATGAAAAATACATGGGTAATAGAAACCCATGGAAGAACAAGAAAAAAACAAAAACAAATGGGTCAAATTTGATGCCCATACCTGGAAAAAACGTTTTGCCAGAGACACTTGGTCCAAATTCGATTTTTGTTCGCTTGGCTTGCAAGAAATTCTTCACTTTTGTCCAATCTTGGGCTTGTAGATCACGTATCTCCCTCCTTGGCTCTCCTCCTTCACTCCTTAGCTCTCATAACCAAACCTGTCCAAGTAAAAATGAAAAACAAAAACACCAAAATCGCATTATAACCGCGCTATTTTAGGAGGCAATGATTTTTTCGAAAAAATTGCGATTTTTTGCCGATTAACGATTTTTTCAAAAAATCGGGAAAAAATCGCCGATAAAATCGGCAGTTGGAAAAAATCGCGAATCGCGATGTTTGCTTCTCTAATTCGGACAAAATGAACAAACTGATGTTCCGAAGAATACTAATGTCAGGGCAATCCACTCATGTGATCACACTTCATCACAAGTTGCCAGTCACCGCAAGATTCGACAAAAGATTGATTAGGGACATGGGATGTTCATGTGCCTTCCACTTAGGAATCTAAAGTGTAGATGAACATGTTATCGCTTAGATTGTACAGGCACCATGCCAACGGCTCAGGGCGGGGGCTGCCACTGTGATCCTTGCCCACTTCGTTCTATTTGTCTCCTAACAATAGGCTATGGGGGGTAGTCCCTATGGAAATGAAATGATGAAAGACAAGTTGAGAATCAATGAGTCCGGGAAACATGATTGAGTGGCCTAGCCGCTTAGCTACTTGGTTAAATTTAGCAAGACCCAATGATTAGATTAGATTTAGGAATGAGACCAGTGCCTTGTGGAGTACAACAAGTAACCGGATGGAAAACCGCTGCCTAAATGATTAACTAGCCTATATGCTATGCAAACCCTAAGACCTAGGTGTGGTGCAAGGATCTCAACTGATTTTAAATTATATGCCTATTCTAAGTGGAAACCCCTCTCTTAAGTGTTGTGAGACCAACCTTTAGAGTAGGTTGTGGGATGGAAGCCAACAGTGAGCAAGCAGAGGCTTGATTAATGATACCTCCCCCTGTGTTCCAACCACCTGGTGCCTCCAGCGCTGCAGAGATCATTGCTTTGACGACTGCAAGGTCGCCGTGTTAACCACTAAAAAGATGTTTAATCCCTCAAGATAGGTGAGAAAGGATGGCCCTATGAGTCTATCAACCAAGCTTATGCTTGGAGGTAAGTTATTAATGCAAGCTAAACCTAAAATGCTTATGCAATGATTAGGAGTGAGTTCTTAGTTTAAGATTGATTTAATGTTCAAGTACTTAAGTTATGATTAATGTTCAATAGTATTTATCAATAAATGAAAAGACAATCTTATTACCAAGAGTGTGCCAATTATTAAGTGCCAAAGATAAACCTCTCAAATGATAGCAAGATTACAACACTTAACCAACAATCACAATTTAAGATTCTCGAGAGCTTTGGACAAAATAAATGCCAATGATATTACATCAATAGAAGATGTCAATGTTTAAGATAGACATATTAATGTGTTTAGCAATTATCCAATGAATCCTTTTAGTAATGTTCCAAACACAATAATGCCAATCACAATTAAATAATGATTAGTGATCTTATTACTTAATGCCAACTAAGAGATAAGATGCCCAAAGAAGACTTAAGATATTCAACAAGATTATAACTTATATGAGTGGTTTTAGTGCCAAGTTAACAAATTTTAGATCTAACACATGGCAAGTAATTGTTAGACTTCAATAGCGTAAACCACAATGAGCTATTTAGATCATGAAACACCACTTATGTGACAGATAAGACAACAACAAATAAACCAAGAAATTATCAAGCATATGAAACTGAATATGACCAATAAATTGCCTAATGACTTTCCAATTGATAGAACAACTTTTCCAATGTAAAATGATGAACTTTTAGCCGTCTTAAGATGTATTATTCAGAAAATAACAGATCTGATTACATTATTTATGAAGAGTTATCGATCACTATAAAATGAAGATTTATGCCAAAAGATTGATACCCACGGTACGTAGATGTTATGGAAATATGTTAGATATTACATTAATTAATTTTATGCTCTTTAAAGTGTTATTTTCAGATGATATCAGATCAGATCTATTTGATTATGCAGAAATATTCCAACCAATAGATAAGTATATCTAAGTTCAATAATCAATGCACAACTAGCCAAACACTTAGCAAATTTTTACCATGAAATTATTAGTGTGTTTAGATCACTTAGAAATTATTTTTAGGGCATTTGATCATGAATTTTATCACTGCTATGAATCAATCAAAGAGCCGTAGCAAAACAGTGACAAAGTAATGGTTTAGAGAGCAAACCCTGTGCCCAAGGCCTTGTAGAACACTTGCCCAAATTGCCAAAAATTTCTCAAAAGATTTTGCACCTGAAAACACCAACTTTGAGCCAATTTCTTCCTGCAAAACCCACCAATCTTCAGTCCAAAAATTTCAGAGATGGGCAGAGGGCAAATTAGGGCCAACACTAGGCCAAATATGACCAACGATGAGGAGGGGAAGGCTTTAGAGGCCTAGAAGTTAATGGAAAAGGCCAAATAGGCCTGACACAGGGGCTAAGGAGGAGGCCGAGAGGCTTAAGAGAAGCCCTAAGTCCCACGACCTAGCGTTCAAGGGCCTACATGCTAGCCTTAAGCATTAAAGGGGATGCAACTAGGAGGAAAGAGGGGGAAAAGGGGAAGAAAGGCAAGGGAAGGAGGGATGAGAGGATCTGAGAGGAGGAGGCTAGCGGAGGAGGAACGAAGGCCAAGGGTTAGACACCCACGACAAGAGGAGGAAAGGCCTTATAGGCCTGCGACAAGGGTAAGAGAGGAGGTTGAGTGGCATAGAGGCCACGACCAACCCTAGAAGGGCCAAAAAAGATGACACTAGGCCTCAAGGAGGGAGGAGGCTGATGCTGGCCTTCGAGAGGCTTGGAAGGGTGATGCAAGCCCTAAAAAGGCTGATGCTAACCTTGGAGGAGGACGCTGGGCTAGGAGGGCCAGAAAAAAAGTGAAACACTTGCTCCAAAAATTAGTTTTCTTCAAATCTGTAATTTACTGCAAATTTTCTTCAATAGTTGGCCCTGCAAAAAATTTTGGAGACTAATCTTACCCTCAAGGGCCTAGATCTAGGTCTGATCCAACTCTTCTCACTTGATCACGCCTGCACAAATGAATTTTCAAATACCTATGTTGCACGGGGACCCGTCCCTGCCATAATTCATGTCGTTCCCTCCGTTTCGACGTTCCAGAGACTTTGGAACTCCTTGGAAACGTTCTAGATTTGCCGGGGACGCCATCGGGGACTTGGGGACTTCAAGGCCATCCCCTAGCCATCCCTTGAAAATTCGGGGACTTTTCAGGGACTTCCAAAACCTCCCTCGATAAATCAGGGACTACTGGACATCCCCAATAAAATTTAACATCATAAACTAAAAAAAATATTCAAATATTTCGCTTTTTTATTTAAAAAAAAAAAAAATTAAAACAAATTTTTTATAAAATACAAAATTTTAAATTAAAAAAATGTATATACTAAATTCTAATTCTAATTCTAATTTACCTAACACATTCTAATTCTAAAACCTACCGCATATCAATATGCCATAAATGGTTAAACTTAATGCATATGCATTTGGAGATTTGGCATTTGGCATTTGTTGTTTCGCCAATAGAAGAGAGCGACCGCCGACAACCCAACAATAGAGAGCACACAGACTCAAGCAAAGAGCATGTAGACTCTAGCAGAGAGCACACAAAAAGCACATAGACTACAACAGAGAGCACAACAGAGAGCACGCAGAGTCCAACAAACTCCAGAGAGCAGTGCGACAGGGATACTCCAGGCAGCATGGGAGCAGACTCTAGGCAGACTCCAAAGAGCAACGAATTGAGAGCACGTAGACTCCAGAGAATTAAGAGTAGCTTAACCACTTGCTCCGCATGCAGAGAGTAGCTAGCAAAGAGCCCACCGTGCCACGACAGTGCATTTGGCATTCTGCCCGCAACAAAAAAATGCAGCCACCACAGGGGTTCACACCCACGCAGCAAAAAACGCAGGTTAGAAGGCTGCAAAATTTTTAAATTAATTTAATAATTTCTCTGTCAAAACAGAACCCATAAATGATAATTTTTTTTAAATTTTTTTCATTGTTTTTAATTTTTTAAGCAGAGTTTCCAGTAACTGTTGGGAGCTTTCAAAAACCTTGGAGCAACAATGCGTTTTTTTGTTGCCAACTAAGTTTAAAATTTCATTTTTTATTTTTATTTTTTAACCAGTAGTATAGTCTGATATATATATATATATATATATATATATATATATTTTTTTTTTTTTTTCTTAAAATTTTAAAACAAATCTATTATATTTTTAAATTTCAGACTTCACCTCTAAAAACAAATCAAATGGATAGAAATACTTCACCAATGGCTCATATTGAGGGTGAAACTAAAGCATTAGTAGGGGCAACAGAAAATTCTGTTTTCATCAACACAAAGAAACCCTTGCTTCAGTTTGTCAAAAAAATCACCAAGAATAAAAAGAAAAACAACAGTGGTTCAGAGGATTGGGCATGCAACCTTTGTGGTCATCATTTCAAGGGAAGCTACACTAGGGTTTACCATCATCTTTTGTCTATTCCGGGAGATGGAGTAAATGCATGCACTTGTTCATTGGAAAAGAGAATTGAACTTACTAAACTTCACATGGCTACCATAGGTGGCGTTGTAGAGATGGAGGAGGAAAACTCTTTTTTCTTCAAAAAATCAAGAATTTTAAGCATAGAAGAAGAGTGCCCTCAAAGAGAAATCAATGAAAAAAATCCACTGATTTAGGTTCTAGCAAACCTAGTTCAAGTAAGAATGACAAAGCTGCTAGTGCTGTGGCAGAGTGGTTCAATGTGCAACGCAAGACTGAGGCACAAGATGCAATGGCTAAATTCTTCTTTGCCAATGGAATATCATTTAATGTCACCCACTCCCCTCAGTACAAAGATATGATAAAGAAAGTCATTGCTGCTGGTCCATCATTTTAGCCCCCTGCTTATAATAAATTGAGGACAACATTGTTAGATAGGGGGTCACAAAGATGCAAGCGGTGATGGAAAGCCTTAAAAAATCATGGGTTGAATATGGATGTTCAATTGTCATGGATGGCTGGACAAATATTCAACGAAGGCCTTTGTTGAACATCATTGTCACCTCTCCAACTGGACCATATTTATTAAGGGTAATTGATTGTACCAGAAAGATGAAGGATGCAACCTTTCAGTATGAGGTATTAAAAGATGCAATTGAGGAGATTGGTCCTACAAACATAGTTCAAATTATCACAGATGCTGCACCAGTTTGTAGGTCTGCAGGGTTGATAATTGAAAGCAGTTACAAGCATCTATTTTGGACTCCTTGTTGTGTGCATGCTTTAAATAATGCACTCAAAGACATTGGTAAAATTTCTTGGACACCCGCATTATTTTGGATGCAAGAGAGGTGAAAATATTCATTTGCAACCACCATGACTCTCTAGCTATTTATAGAATTTATGCAAGAAAGGAGTTCTTGAAACTGGCAAATACAAGGTATGCCACCTACTATCTCCTTCTTGACCGCATGCTAGAGGTGCAACATGCCCTAAAGGCCACATTTATAAGTTCTGAGTGGTCTGCATGGGGGGAATCCAAAAAGATCAAGGAAAGAAAGTAAGGTAGTTGGTGTTGAATGATGATTGGTGGGTCGTTGTTAAATACATTGTCTCATTCACTGCTCCAATAGTGGAGCTAATCTGGTACACAGATTCAGATTCCCCTTTCCTTGGGGAAATATATGAGTCAATTGATAGCATGATTGGAAAGATCAAGTCCATCATTTGTCAAAGGGTTTGGGGTTATTTAATGAACTCCAAAGGTTGATTTAAAAGAGATGGAACAGGTTAAACACACCTCTTCATATGGCCGCTTATGCACTTAATCCAAAGTGGTATGTGGAGAGGGAAGGTAGAGTTCCACCAATAGATGACCCTAAAGTGAAACAAGGATTTATTGCAGCCATAGAAAAGATGTATACGTCAAAACAAGCAACCATAGTTTGAGAACAATTTCTTGATTTTGCTTTGTTCAATAACCCCACTTTCTCTAGAGCCGCAAAGGAGTATTTGTTGGGTATAGCACAAAGAAGTCCCAGTGGATGGTGGAGGATGTATGGGGATGGAGTACCAGAAATACACACTCTTGCTATGTGTTTACTATCTCAGGTTGCTAGTTCTTCAGCTGCAGAAAGGAATTGGTCTTCATTTAGTTTTATCCACTCTATTAAGAGGAATATGCTTACCTCTAAAAGAGCGGAGAAACTAGTTTATGTGCACAATAGTATTCGCCTTCTTACAAGGAAGACTCCACAATATTTATAGGGACCTGTAGCACAGTGGGATGTAGATCATGAGGATGCTTCACAGATTGATGATGATGATGATGGGCCATCTATCCAGACAGGATTGGTTAATGTACCATAATTAGATGACATTGCGCTACAATTGCAAAGCATTGATGATGATGGGAGAGATAGTGAGGCTCAAGCATTTTTAGATACACTTGATGCAGAAGATATGAATCTCTGAGTAGCTTCAACCTTCATTGCTACTATAGAATCTGGATCTTGACTCATATTTCCTTTTTTGTTGTCTTGAGACATTTTGATTTTGATTTTCAGATTTTCTGTTTGGCAGCTACACTAGTGACTATATTATTTTTAAATTTTAATTTTTTGTCATTTTGGTTCTTGGACTATAGTCTATGACTATAATTTATAAATTTATAATCCATGGTGTGAAAAATCCGAAATCTGGATTCCTACTGCAACAAATCTGAATTACTTCGCCTATTATTTTTCATAATTATTTCATTACAGTGAAATGTCGAAGTAATTACTGAAGCAGTCTTCACAAATAATGTTGCGGAATAAATCCAAGTGCTGAAACAAACTGAACAAAATACAATGAAAAACATTCACATTTGACACAATTATTTTTGGACTAAGTCCACGGAAAAACCCAATTCGGGAAAATCGATGCAACAGATTTGAGGGTTTTATATTATTAAGCAGCAGAATCTTGAGTACAACTAGGGTGCCAATATCTGGCTCACCCTTTAAAGAAAATCTAGGCAACAGAAGAAATGTGAGGTATACCTCACTCTGCAAATCCCCGGCTGATCTAAACAGTGCCGATGAAGCCCCTCCATGCCTTTGCATGATGCCTGCGCTGGAACTGCGTAAGCCTGCGTGGGCAAGCTCTGGAACTGCATCACCTCTCCTTTGCAACTGATCAAGGGTGATTTGAAACTGAGTTTTGGCCCTCCTGGCTCAGAAACCCCAGCTTCCAGCTATCTCTGGACTGAATACAAAAGGCACTGCGTCACTTCTGTGTGATTCCCTTCAGGAACTATGTCACCCCTCCAGGTGATTGCGCTGCATCTATCTGCGTCACTGTTGCCTCTCTTTGAAATGTACTCCTGGTCCTCCTGACCAGTTACTACATCTGCCCCTCCCAGTGATTCGATCTTGATCAAAAAGCTGTGATTCGATCACTTAGCAAACCCAGTCCCAGTGGTTCGATCTTGATCAAAAAGCTGTGTCTCTTTCACAAGCTCGAAAATGCCAAATGCTCAATGTGCTCAATGTGTTTTCCATAGGCCCCTCATCCTCCTTATATTCTTCTATTGACCTTTCAACGACCAAGATTAAAACATAATCAAGGGCTAAGATTAACTTGGTGGTGATCCATGACTTTATCTAGAAGATTCTCACTTAATTTAATTAATACCCTCTAATTAATTAGTTTCCCTAAGTTTAGACTTAGGAAAACATTAAAAAACGATTAATTAATTAAATTAAATCATCTCTAAGTGGATTTTCCAAAACCGTTTTTGGGTATTATGGAATACACGTGTCTTAGCCTATATACAAAGTTACAAGGCTAGAGCACATCCGATGCTACCATAAATCAACACATGGTTTTCTACTTCTAGTATCTATACTCTTAATTTGAGATTTATATTTAAATTTTAATGAATTGTTCATGTTTACATTATTATTAAATTTTACTTTGAGTACTATTTACTTTTACGCTTTAGTTGCTATTTAAATTTTGAAATGATTTATCATGCATCAATGATCATAGAATGATTATGTAGATATTAGACAGTAGTAGATTGTAATTTGTAGGTTGTAAGTTGTATGAAACTAATAGTACTTCTTAACTTTAAGTTATGCAATGATGACAAAATTTGTTTTTGTGATGCACAATTCTCAATGACAATTAGATACTATTAGAGTCTTAGACTATTAGTATTTACTATTTACTATTAGTCTTTAGATTTATCATTTGTGATTTTAGTATTTTATTTATTTTGATTCATGTTTAATTTTATTTTTTTAATAAATAATAAATAATAAATATAATATATAGTTGCCGCACTTGCCGTCCCCAACTTGCTGTCCCCTGAAAATTTGGGGGTGCGCTCTAGCCATCTCGGAAACTCGTGCTCCCGTCCTCGCCATTCCCCGTCCCCACGTGCAGTGCAACATAGAAAAATACCCAAAACCCCAACTTATACAAAATTTCAAGAATAATTTCAAACCCTAAAAGCCCTAGTTGCAAAAACAAGATTAGAAAATATAAATAATTTACAAGTATATTATACAAATTATATTTACAAAATATACATGTAAAGTGCTTGAAATAATTTTTTAAATTTAGAAATCTTTAGCATTGGCTAAATGTATTTCGAAAGATAAATGAGAAAGTACAACCTTAGCAAAGTTAGAAGACCATAAAAATAATTAGAGTCCAAACACAGTCAACCTCTATCCAAAGTTCGTGAACTTGGAGTCCAAGGGCTGGGGACTAGATATTACCCTCAAGGGCATAGATCTAGCTTTGATCCAACTCTTCTCACTTGATCATGCTTGCACAAATGAATTTACAAATACCCAAAACCCCAATATATACAAAATTTCAAAAATAATTTCAAACCCTAAAAACCTCAGTTGCAAAAACCAAGATTAGAAAATAAAAATAATTTATGAGTGTTATACAAATTATATTTACAAAATACATGTAAAGTGCTTGAAAGAATTTTTAAAATTTTAGAAATCTTTAGCACTGACTAAATGTATTTCGAAAGATAAATGAGAAACTATAACCTTAGAAAAGTTAGAACACCATAAAAATAATTAGAGTCCAAACACAGTCAACCTCTGTCCAAAGTTCACGAACTTGGAGTCCAAGGGCTGGGGAACCCGCAAACACTATATATTTATGAAGAATAAATCGTTAGAAACACCCAGTGAATCAAATCACCTAAGATAAGCCCACATCTTACCAATAAAATGCTCCTTTTACCTACAATGAAATAACGATCAAAATATTTATAAAGCACAATATATGAATGCCTGTACCCAATACATACCACAAATCATTATATCAGAGACACCATGAACTGCACCCCAAAGTCTTTATTATGGATTATTCCAACATTCTCGACAGGACAATAATTTACATCAACTTTTCAGAGACACATCAGCCAAAACTAGATGGCTTGAGACACAAATGACTCTCAATTTATAGCTAAATCCTCCAAGTGGAAAAATAACCACTGTTTGGCTTAATCCCTATCAAAATAATCTCAACTGTCAAAAAATATTTGATCATCTTTTAATATCTCTTGTTGCTCAAAGTGTACACCAAGGGCCACAACGCTCAAGACAAAGGTTGACACTCTAAAACTTGGTCCACTCCGTTCTAACTATTTCCTGGACAAGCTAAGGGAGGTAACTCCTAAAAGGTGAAAGATGGATGATGAAGGAAAACTTGTTGGGAACCAACAAGTTCTAGGAGATGCACTGAAAACTATCTTATTGTTACACAACAATTTGTCACCGTCCCTACAATCCCCATCCCGCACATTGGAGGGCTCATTCCGTGACCTGTGAGCAGAGACAAGACTTGAAAATACTTTCATTGCGTCCCTCTGAAGATGAGCTTTAATTGCCCTGAAAACATCTCCCTGCAAAAAAACCCTAAAAATAGCTCTTTTCCCATTGGCGCAGTTCCACAGTTCAGCCCTCGCGCCAAGGGGGCAAATCCTCCAAAGAGGGCGCGCCAATTGGCGCTCTGTCATAGAGCCGCACCCGCGCCAACCATATTAAGAGGTGTTTTTTAAAAATAAAAGGCGAAAGTTTCATCCTAACAAATTCCTGGATTGATTTCTATCTTGAGTTGGGAGGTTTGGCTACGGATTTCCATAGAGAGGAAGTGGTTTGCCACCTCTCATGGAAGCTTCCTTGATGATAGGGCCAATCCCACAATTATAGGGATCCCAACTCCCCTTCCTCCTTCTATAAAAGCTTGCTCTTCTCCATGGCAAGCTAATCTCCAAGTTCCCAAGAGCTTTCACATCCTTATGCTGCAAGAGCCTTCTTGATTCCCTTAAGGCCAAATCCAAGCAAGGAGACTATTGCCGAGTATCCGGAGAGAGAGGCTTGTCCCATCCTTGACAGGCTTTATCGAGACATGTTTTGCTGACGACCCCCAAAGGAGAGTGCTACGTCGAAGCTATGGTTGTATTCTTCTTTTGACTCATTAATGATAAGCGACTATTGGTTATGGTTCCACTCTTGTTCTTGATCATGTTCATGAGTTATGTCCTCTTCGACTGACATATAGTTGTATATACTGGATTTTATGCTTGCGTTTGTGTTGTTTCTTGCATGTGCAGGTGTTCGATCATGGAGATCGTGAGGATTGTGATCTGCCAGGGCAAAGGAACGGGAGCACCGCCTCTTCTACAAACAACAGCGTTGGATTCCAGGTAAACCTTCCTCGCAAGTCGGTTTATTTACAATTAGGAACCTGCACTGTAGCGTGTTTGATTGTTGCTAGACCCGATTTGGGCTAGTAGGGATTGCCTCTGTCCGCAGAGGGGATTTACCTCCTCAACAATTTGGCGACTCTGCTGAGGAATCAGATTGTTGTTTGATTTGTAAGCTATAGACGGAGCCTGAAGTGCAGCCAGATACCCTTCGAAACGCTTTTGCTCTGCAATTGCGAAGTAGATCAAAGCCGCTTTAGTCAATCTCCGGTTTAGTTTGTAAACTGAACCCTTGGAGCACTGTCTTGTCTCTTCGGTTGATTCTTGATCCTCCTTGCTTGATCAGCTCTTCTGGGCTGGTTCTTTTTGTGAATTTGGCTTTTGGATAGCTTGATTATCACTGGTCTGCTTGTTGGATTGCTCTTTTTTATTTTTGACTGGGAAACTCGACTGGTGCGCTTTTTAGCTTGACAGTCGCGCCCATTGGCGCAGGTTGCTAGTGTATTACCCGCGCCAATTCTATTCTGGCGCTAGTTTTAGCCTTACAGTCGCGCCAATTCTGAAAGGTACAAGGGTTTACTCTGTTTTGAGCTTTCTGACTTGATCTGTGTCTGTCTCGCTTTGAGCCTAGATGACATGGTTCATTTGAGTCTTGGAGATTGTGCTTGAAGTGGTGAGTCTGGTCTTGCTTGGGAGAAATTATTTGTTTTTTCATTTTCAGGGGTTGGCGCTTGTTGTTAGTGTGCAAGTCGTGCTAGTTGGCGCTAGTTGTCAATGTACAAGTCGAGCCAATTTCAGGGTGTGTGAAAATTGAGATTTTTTCCCTAAATGCTCCACTAGTGTGTCTTTCCCTTCCGGTCTTTTCACTGTATGAGCATAGATTACATTGCTCATTGTTTGAAGTGTCTTCTTTCCATGATTGTTTGATGTAAAAGGGAATGAATGCCTTGTTTTGATCTCGTGCTTTGGAAGTCCTCTTTTTGTTTGACCTCATATGTCTTGTCGCCTTTTGAGGGATTTCGTGACAAAGTGTTTGAAACACCGATTGCATTCTTAGTGTTTGTTTACATCTCTTTTGCATTCATCCTTCGTTAAGAAGATTTGCGTTTATTTAGTTTTCGTCTCAAAGTGTTCTTTTTGTTAAAATGCATTAGATCACATTGCATTGAAAAGTATTTTTTGAGATTTATCATTGAACTTAGATCACATTGTTTAATGATTGAAAACTAAAAATCTCTTTGAGTGCATTCTTATTATTTGAAAGGAAAAAGGAAATTGTGCATAGATTACAATTGCATAGTTTTCGGAAAAGAGAATCTTGCATAGATTACATTGCATAATTCGCTTCGTTGAATGTTTTAGAATACTTTTGGATAGTGAAAGTCATCTAGTTTGGAAAAGTTTCATTTTCAATTTTTTTGTTTGTTGCATCATTGTTTGAAGCTCTTCCCTTAACTAGATAGCATTCATCGAATTGAAAGTTTTCTTTTCTCATATAGCTGCATACAGGAGATTGTCATATGACATACGGTAGGGCCTTGAAACCGAAACGTAATTGAAGATCAACTTTAAAATTTATTCAATTGACCTAAGGAAGCATTGAAACATTAATGAAATATTTAGAGGTCTAGGTTAGAGACGTGTTCCACCGTCTTTAAACCTAGTAGCTGTCGTTCGCCTCTTGGCTTTAGACAGCACTAGTACGGACTTGTGCTCCCCGTACCGTCGAGTATATAAAGGAAGACCCCACTAGGTTTCTATCCTTTATCCATAGGAAGCCGAGTCTGCCGCCCTATACTCGTGATACACCGAACACAACATTCGGGGAGATTGCCTGCACGTACGTTAAGTCCTTGGTTGATTTCTCTTTCATTTTGAAACCAAGGTGTATATTGCAGTTCACGGTTATTTGGTACACCCTTTGCCTAGCATTCCTGAGCAGTCATTTTGATCTTTTCTGACTCTTTAAATTTGAAAAGGATCATCAAGCGCTTGTCCTTTCACGCTTGTTTCCAATCTGAAAGTGATAGAGTCACCTTTTTCCTGTTTCTTGACTCTTAAAATATGAAACGGTAGAGTTTTGTTTCAATGTTTTAAAATTAACTGCCCACGAAATATTCCTGGTTAAAGTTAGTTTCCTTAGGGTGTTGTTCTGAAGATCGTTTCTGATGGCAACTTTTCCAGAGTTCACCAACCAAGGAATCCCCTTCGATGGGAATCCTGGTTCTTTTCCTCCTTTTGGGAATGTTGGTGCTCCTTATATGGAAACATTGTCCCTTCCTGGGTTAATAGTTGGGTTGCCTGTTTGGTTGTTCTCAACCTCTGTGGTCCTGAATGTCTTAGCTACTGTTCAATCAGTTTCTCCACCTGAGCAACGTCACATTGATTCCAAGGTGGACCTCTCCCCTTCTTCGCCTGTTTCTGCGTCCTCCTCTTCTACTTCGCCTGGTGAAAGTCTGGATTCGAGTAACCAGGTGGCTAAGAAGAAGAAGAAGAAGACAAAGAAGAAGAAGGCCGATAAGAGAGAGGCTAAATCTGCAGCTGCTGCTTCTGAAACGTCTCCTCTTGATAAACCTTCCAACCCTCCACGGAAAGTCAAGTTCCCTTGCCTGTTGTGCACGGGAGACCATCTTCTTCGAGACTGCCCTGGCATTCCCAAGGTGCTCGAAGTATGGTCCAACGGCCGCCCACCGTTGCCTTTGGCTTCTGAGGTCAAAGTCAAAGCATCTTTCACTTCCAGCTGGTGGTGTTCCAAGAAGGTGGTAAGATTACCAATCCCTGCAAGTTGTGTGAAGGGCATCATGCCATTCACCTTTGTCCTTATATGGATGAAGCCAAGCGAGTTTTGGACAACTTAACCGGTTCTACACCATGCCTTCCAGCTGGTTATAATCGGCTTTCTTTGAGTCCTCCACCAGCTGATTCCATGATTGATCAAGATTCATCCTTGGTTGATCCCGCTCCCTCGGAAATTCATATTCAGGAATCCATTCCTGACCAACCATTGGTCGTGGGATCGGTTGAGCTGGCTCCGTCTTCAGTGCACCAGGTCTTTTCCGTTGGGAGTGGATCTCACACCCCTCAGGTTCTTCTTGTTTCTTCAGATTCTTCGGACTTGGAGAAAGATTCTCCTGTTCCCATATCTCAAGAAGTTGCTCCTCTGCTTCTCGTGATAGAGGTCTTGGAGGATACTCCTCCTACCTTCGAGATGGAGGTCGTGGAGGATGCTCCTTCTTCTTCCATAACACCAGGGGAAGACCATCTCGGTTCGATGGTAGCCCCTCCGAGTAGTTTGGTCGCTTCCTTCGATTGGAATCGATTTGCAGGATACCACCTTCCGTTTTATGTGCATTTCAAGATCACAGTACAGCCTTTTGGTCTGGTCGTACCCAGCACCATCATAGACGAAGGCACGTCTGTTAGTATTTTATCCTCGACTACTTGGCAAGCTTTTGGCTCACCGCCGCTTGTGCCTGTTACACAGAATCTGTTGGCATTTAACAGAAGAACGAGTCAACCCTTAGGGATCCTTCCAAGGTTACCTGTTACTTTGGGAGGTAAAACCGTCCATATGGACGTGATGGTTGTTCCAGGCCCCTTGGATTTCAATCTGCTCTTGGGGCACGATTACACCTATGCCATGGGAGCACTTGTCTCCTCCCTTTTTCGTGTGGTCTGTTTTCCGCATGAAGGACGGATCGTGACCATTGATTAGCTTTCGTTCTTTGGTCCTGATGTGGCAACTGGCCCGCCATCATCCCTTCCCGGTTTTTATCCACCCGTTGTATCTGCCCCACCACAGGTCAACTATGTGGCTACCTACCCCGTGCCTGTGCTCAGTGATAGTGCCGTCGTGCATCGTGTGCTGGGGGCATTGGGTCCAGACTTCCAAGATGTTTTCCTTCCATCGGATGGGAAAATCTTGGAAGCGTTGACTTCTTGTTCATTATTATGAGGTTGTCGGAACAGAGTTCCTTGTCTTGTATCAAGCTCCTTAAAAAATGAAACAAGGTTGTCGGAGCAGAGTTCCTTGTCTTGTGTCAAGCTCCTTAAAAAATGAAACAAGCTGGTCGGAGCACAGTTCCTTGTCTTGTGCCAAGCTCCTTAAACCATGAAACAAAGTGTCCTGAGGATAGTTCTTTTAATGTGTCAACCTCGTTAAAACAATGAAACACGTTCCTGTTCAATTCGAGTCTTTGATAAGATCTCGTAAAATCCCAGTCGAGTCTTTTCGTTTGATCTCGTAATTTGAACCTTCACTCCATCTGCCTTTCATATGGACTGAAGCTTGGGGGGCATGTACCTCGAATTGAGTCACCATGCTGGGGGGCATGCTTACTATTCCAAGCATAGTTTGTTTCCGTTTCAAGCTTGTGTAAAAATGAAACCGGTTTCAAGCATAGCTTATCTTTGTTTCAAGCATAGTTTATCTTTGTTTCAAGCTTGTGTAAAAATGAAACCAACTTCAAGCAGATTTTCCTGATTTCAAGCTTGTATAAAAATGAAACCATCCATTTTACCTCTTGTGATTGTCATTTTATCAGCCTGTCTTTGCCAAATGAGCCTTGGTTTTCTAACTCCATCGTCATTATCTGCTTGGCCGATCATATGCCTTCACTTCGTTTTTTTACCCGTTCCTGAGGAACCGTTGCGATGAGTGGTCTTGTTAGCCAGCCTTTTGACCTTTATTTGTTCAGAACAGTTCCACCATTACCGGAACCAGTTGCTACCCTTTATACCACTCATTCCTCCAGGAGGAGTCATCTTTCAGCTCTTTTCTGACTGTCTAAACATGAAAAGATTGCCGAGGCCCTTGTCGTTTCGATCTCGTTAAAGTGGCCGCGAAACGACATCTACCCAATATACGTTTACCCCTTTTTCGATCTGGGATAGATTATTTACGAAAAAGGAATACCCTAGCCTATCGCGACTAGGAGGTTTTCTCAGATATTGTTTTCTACCTTTTCGGGTCTGAGGAACTATTTACGAAAAGGGATTGTTGGAGTTTACTTTTCAGCTGTCTTTTCAAACTCTCTAAACATGAAAAGACGTCGAGTTCACCCTTTGTCAGACTCGTTAAACCCTGATGACATTGGATTCAGTCGAAATGACGTTATTCGAGTCGCTCCGTCCTAGGGCTCGTTAAATGTACTAGGATGGATTCGCCCGAAGGGCAGACTTATATTACAAGCATATGCTATCCCCTTCAAGCTTGTTATCAAAAATAATTGGGGTACTCGCCAGAAATGGTGGGGGAAAATGAAACCACCATCATTGTCGTGTCGGCAGTATGTCGCTCTTGAACATGGCACTTGTCTGCATTCGTGTCGGGTTGGGGACATCTCATCTCGTTTTTCGCTTGCCTCCGTGGGTTTGGGTAATCCCTTTTGGCCTCTCATCTGCCAAGGTTCACCACGAATTCTGATCCTGTTGATGTCAACATCGGCCAAATCCACTATTTGCGGTTGCCATTATTATATGTTCAAGAGAAGTTGACCTCTCGCAGCATCAACCTCCTTCTCGATTCTCATTTGACTCTGATTCACAACAAAACATCATGTTCCTCTGTCTCGTGTCGATGATGTGGGAATCATTATGGCCCACCTTCGATCAAGATCACTTCCTGTCGACATCAACTCATTATCCAGGAAGTTGATCTAGAGACTCTTTATGGTACCTTGGAGCCTGCATGCCTCAATGGCAGGTTCGTCGCATTCGACGAGAGGTTTACATCATTGGCCTCCGATCGAGTGATTCTGCGGGTGTTCGACGTCAACTCATTTATTCGCACGCCGTAGATTGTACCTGTAGTACCTTGAGGACCATTGTCATTATTGGTGGTTTCTCTCGCGTCGGTTAACAACTTTCATCATTGGCTAGTAATCCGACGATGTTCTTGCATGTTCACCGTTTCACATATTTGCATGCTTGAACGTGGTACTGTTTCAAGTCAAGATGGAAATAAGCCCTTGGATTGTGGTTCATGGTAATCAGCCGAGACAGATTGCTATTATGAAAAAATCGACATGGTCACACTCATACCTGAATGTCTATTTATCGATCTCATCGATGGTCAGTCTATGCCTCGGGATCTAGATACGGGACCTCAGAAAGAGGGATGGCTGCTTCCATACCGCATATATATCATGTATCTCGAGACATCGCTTGTACTTCACTCGCAGTTTTCCAATGGCGTTGTTTTCACTAAGATGTTCTCAGTAAAGCATTTCAACCCTCTCTCTCTCTCTGGCCTCATGCTTTAGGGGGCATCTGTTACACAGTAATTTGTCACCGTCCCTGCAATTCCTGTCCCGCACATTGGAGGGCTCATTTTGTGACCTGTGAGCAATAACATGGCTTGAAAATACTTTCATTGCATCCCTCTGAAGATGAGCTTTAATTGTCCTGAAAACATCTCCCTGCAAAAAAACCCTAAAAATAGCTCTTTTTCCATTGGTGCAGTTCCACAGTTCAGCGCTCGCGCCAAGGGGGCAAATCCTCCAAAGAGGGCGCGCCAATTGGTGCTCTGTCATAGAGCCGCACCCGCGCCAACCATATTAAGAGGTGATTTTTAAAAATAAAAGGCGGAAGTTTCATCCTAACAAATTCCTGGACTGATTTCTATCTTGAGTTGGGAGGTTTGACTACGGATTTCCATAGAGAGGAAGTGGTTTGCCACCTCTCATGGAAGCTTCCTTGATGATAGGGCCAATCCCATAATTATAGGGATCCCAACCCCCCTTCCTCCTTCTATAAAAGCTTGCTCTTCTCCATGGCAAGCTAATCTCCAAGTTCCCAAGAGCCTTCACATCCTTATGCTGCAAGAGCCTTCTTGATTCCCTTAAGGCCAAATCCAAGCAAGGAGACTATTGCCAAGTATCTGGAGAGAGAGGCTTGTCCCATCCTTGACAGGCTTTATCGAGACATGTTTTGCTGACGACCCGCCAAAGGAGAGTGCTGCGTCGAAGCTATGGTTGTATTCTTCTTTTGACTCATTAATGATAAGCGATTATTGGTTATGGTTCCACTCTTGTTCTTGATTATGTTCATGAGTTATGTCCTCTTCGACTGACATATAGTTGTATATACTGGATTTTATGCTTGCGTTTGTGTTGTTTCTTGCATGTGCAGGTGTCCGATCACGGAGATCGTGAGGATTGTGATCTGCCAGGGCAAAGGAACGGGAGCACCGCCTCTTCTACAAACAACAGCGTTGGATTCCAGGTAAGCCTTCCTCGCAAGTCGGTTTATTTACAATTAGGAACCTGCACTGTAGTGTGTTTGATTGTTGCTAGACCCGATCTGGGCTAGTAGGGATCGCCTCTGTCTGCAGAGGGGATTTACCTCCTCAACACTTATTAACTTGACTTAAATTAGATGCAAGCAAAATTAATTGAGCAATGTTTAAGATATTCAATTAAATTTAGACAAACCAGATCTAAAGTTATGAGACTAGTGCCTTTAAATACAATGCTCAGAAAGAAAAGACTTGCAAGATAAATGATTCACCAAGTAACAAGATGAAAAATGTTGCTTGAATGGATGATCGACTAACTTATATGAAATGCAAATCTAACAACTAAGTGAAATGCAAAAGTCTTGGTTAATTTTATTAATATGCCTATTCTAGATTTTCCTTTCCCTTAACTATTTTGAAGTTGGGCTCCAAGGTAAGTTGTGGGAAGGAGCCCAACAGGAAGCAGGCTAGGGCTTGATTAACAATAACTCACGTTGTGCTCATATCACCCAGTGCTTCCGACGTTGCGGAGACCGTGGCTCTAACAACTGCAAGGTCACCATGTTAACTACCGAAGAGTGGTCGAGACCCCTCAAGCTAAACGAGAAAGTTTGTCCTAAATATCTATCAAAATGCATTTTTAAAATGCATGACTACTTAAAATGTAGATGGAAGGAAGGCAAAATAATTAACGATTTAAGTGCTTATATTACGTTTTATTTTGAGTTAAACTCTAAGCACTTGAACGAAAACTCAATGAAAATCCCAATTATTCAGACGCCTAAAATACTCAATTTCAGAAAACGAAAGATATACAATTTATCGCGATTCCACAATAAAGTACTCAATAAAATGTTGATCACAATTTACTTGAAAAATTCCTCAAAATTAATATTCAAGGAATATCCAATAATGCGAGTAAATAAATCCAAACCTAGTGTTAATTTTCTCCTTTAATTAATATGAGAGATCTAAAAAATATCAAGCATTATTTTTTTTAAAACCCAATGCCAATGATCATGAAACTTCGCTGAAGGATGCAAAAAGTGAAGGCCTAAGCACTTAAATTCTGATAATTAATTACCATGAAAAACATGAACTTCAGATGCTAATTGAATAAACACTTCAAATAATTCTGGAGTTATATGATTTTCTAAATAAATCAAATCCAGAAAATATTTCCTTTCCTATAATCAAACTTAGAGGTATTAAAAAAATCAAATTGCCTCGATTATAAGGACTTTAAATTTCTCCCCACAATAAATTTTTCTCAAACCCAAATAATTTTAACACATTTGAATGGCCCAAAACCTTATCTCAAAAGAAAATCAAAATAAATTGATTTTTTTTTTTTAATTTCATGTCATAAAAGTAATAATTTTTGTTTTTTAAATTGATTTTTTAATGTCCCTATTTTTTTTAAACAAAAATAAATAAAAAAAGGTTAAATTTGTATAATTTTCTGATTTTTAAATGTTAAAAAAAATAGTATGATTTTAAAATTTAAAAGGGGCAAACTTTTAAAAAATTAAATTGAAATTTTGAAAGTGCCAAAGCTAGCAAAAGTTAAAAGTTTGATTATTTTGTGATTAGGTAAGGGTGAGGAGTGAGAGTGTATGGAGAAAACATAAAGGAATGAAGAGGATGAGACACAGAGACGTGAGACAGTGGAGGAGAGGTCGAAGAGGAGATGGACGCGGAAGGGAGGCGCAACCTGAGGAAGGGAGTTAGGGCGAGAGCAGGGATGGAGCTCGACAGAGGCAAAGGCAGCACAGAGATGAGCGATACAATGACAAAGATTAGGGCCGTGGAGAGGGATAGCGCAGAGCAAGTCGAGGAGGATATGGGAGAGATAGGGAGCAGCGTGGAGATTAGGGAGAAATGGTAGCGCGCAAATGGAAGGATGAAAGGAGAGAAACACGAGGATAACTAGGGCAACGAGATATGGAAGCCACAAGGAAGAAGCTTGAGGAAGCAAAGGCTGTCCCAAAAAAATTTAAAATTTTATTTAAATAAATTTTTGCCCAAAAATTAATTTTCTTCTCAGAATTCACTATGAAAAACTCAGACCTGAATCTTCAAATGAATGATTTCGTCATTTTTTATCCTGCAAACAAAAAATTTGAGGCTAGATCTTGCTCTCCAGGAATTAGATCTGCCTCAAAAGCCCAAATTTTCCTTGACAATCTTCAGATCTAAACCTACACAAAACAAAAATAAAACCCCAAATTCCACATACAGACAAAAATTAAATTGAAAACCCAAATCCCAAGTTAGAAAATGAAGTTTCAAATTTTTAAAGATTTATTCAATTAAATTTACAGATCTATCCGATCTAAGGAGTATGAGTCCAACTCCGCTCTCAGATCTGAAGATTTATGCTCTTTTATCTAGATCTAACTATTTAGCACAATATTTTTGAAGATAAATATTTTTTTAAATTCAGGTGCAAGCTCAGAAAATCCCGACAAGATATATTTCGTTAGATAATCTCGGAGTTTTAATCCGGAAGACTCTCCCTTGATTTCTTGATTTTCTTCATTTCTTCAATATTCCTATGGTGGAGGACCTCTAGAAATTTATTTTTTAATTTGGAGAATTTATTTTTCCTGAGACTTAACTTAGACTTAAATTAATTAAATTTTTGGCTTAGGGTTTTAGTTTATTTTTTGCCAGAAAATTTAATTAATTGACACATGAGGGGACTAATAATTTTTTTCAACCCTTTAATATTTTAGCACCATGGCTAAAATATTATTTACATAAGATAAGTACATTTAACCCATGACGGGGAACACCTGATCGTTGTAGACTCTCAAATATCTACCCAATTTAGCGACTCAAAATATGATCTAGTAAACCAAGTAATTTGTAATAAAATAATCTAGCCAATTAACTAGGATTATTCCCAAAGTACGTTTACAAAGACTCGATAAAAAACACTAGGACTCACCTAATATCTTGATGACAAAATCCACCCTAGCTTTGGGGTGAGTTGGAGGGAAAAAATCTGACGATCATTTGTCTGGAGACGCAGATGAATCAGTGAGACGAAAAACCTCCTAGGATAGAAATCATCACCAAAATAATAGAATTACCAAGGTTGTTACATACAAGATGGTCTTATTAAAATCATTTACATTATAAACATGCATAATCAATTTACATCTTTAACAAACTTATGATTGCTGATGAATCTTGGATGGTATGAATGATGAAATCCCGATAAAAGGGGGGTACTAGTATAGTGTCGTTGACACGGAGTGGTCAACAATTTCCATCGTTGAAAATATCTATTTTGAGGAATTTTTGAAATTTTCATTTAGCTCATTTTTTATTAGCTCAAAAATAATTATTTTGAGCTAATTTCCTTAAAAAATTAACTTTGACTTAACCACCAAGCTCTAAGGGTCCAATGTTTTTTGAAATTTCCAATATTCCCTTGGTGGGGGACCTCTAAAAATTAATTTCTTTGATATCTATGAATATTTCCATTTGGAGAATTTATTTTTTCTAAGACTTTAAATTTGACTCAAATTAATTAATTTTTTGGCTTAGGATTTAATTTATATTTTGCCAGAAAATTTAATTAATTGACACTTGACAGGATCAAATATTTTTTCCACCCTCTAATATTTTAGCCCTGGTGTCTAAGTATGAGGGACCATGTACTACAATATTTTTTACATAAAATAATTACATTTCAACCCTCAAATGGGGAACACATGTTCGGTATAGAACCTCAAATTACACACCCAATTCCGCGACACAATATGATCTAGTAGATCGAGTAATTTGCAATAAAATAATTTAGCCTAAGTCATAGGACACGTCCTTCAGGGTCACGTGTCCCGTATTTCACGTGCCGGACACGAAAAACGACCTAAAACATGTCCAATACGATTTTGGTCATGTCCTCCGAACGTGTCCTTCGTTTTTGAAAACGTGTCTTCCATTTTTGAAAATGTGTCCTAGGATATTTCAAGATAGAGCATCTTTTCTTGAGGTGGAGGAAGGCTTTGTAGAGTTCTCCACTGGCACTAGGAGATTTGGCAGGTATGATGTACTTGGAGATAGGGGGGTCAAAGATGCCTATGCTTGGTGGGCAACTCATGGGGTAGCATGCCCTATTCTACAACAATTAGCCTTGAGGGTCCTCTCTCGAGTTACTTCATCTTCTTGTTGTGAGAGGAATTAGAGCACTTATGGGAATCTATATAGTTTGAAAAAGAGTAGGCTTGAGCAATCCTGGGCAGAGACAATGGTGTATGTGCACACCAACCTTTGTCTTATTTATAGGCAGAGGCAAGAATGGTTGAAGGGAAAGACAAAGATGTGGGATGTGTTTCCTGATGGTATGGGCTTGGACAACAGTGTTGAGTTGGCGTTAGCCAACATGGATCTTAATGACCCAGTGCTAGAACCAGTGACTTTTGATGATGAGTCTCTTGAGGGGTCATCCTCCACACCAGCAAATGCAGCAGGCGCAGGAGATCTTGGATTGGGCATAGAGGAGGAGGATGGAGTAGGGTCAGATGGCAGTGACAGTGATGGTGATTATGACATGGAGGAGGACATGGACTATTGATAGAGTGATGAGTCGTGGACTCGTGGCTAGTGACGTGGTTCCTACTTATTTTGTATCTACTCTTTTGTATTTTCCAGTGGCATTCCCTCAGTATCTATGTAATACATTTTGATTTTGATGAGTTTATGGAAAATCTGCATTTTATTGTTTTAATATCTAAGTTCTTCTAAATTCCAAGTTATTGTTATGGTTTTAACTTTTAAATTTTAATGACTCATGAGTCATTGACTATTGTTGTGGTTTTAATGACTATTTAGTATTTCTTGTGTGCTTGTATCCTTGTATAATTGTAATTTGTTAATATTAATTTATATATATATATTAAAATTTAATATATATATATTTTAAATATAAATAAAACGTGTCCCTCGTGTCCTGTTTCCGAGGTCACGGTGTCTAGTGTCGAATACTCGTATTTACGTGTCCTCCGTGTCTCATGTCCTCGTGTCATGTGACTTAGAATTTAGCCAATTAGTGTGAATGATTCCCAATTCACTTTTACATAAGACTCAACTAAAACACTAAGACTCACCTAAGACTTTGACGAAAAATTCCACCCTAGCTTTGGGGTGAAGTTGGAGGGAAAACTCTGTCGACCATCCGTGTTTAGAAACACAAATGAGTCTAGACAAAAAACATCCTAGGATGAAATTCTCGCCAAATAATAGGCTTACCTAGATTGTTACATACATATACGATCTTAGTAACATCATTTACATTAGAAATTTGCAGAATGGGTTTACAATGACACAATAGCTGATCACTAATGATATCAATTCTTTGAAAAAATTTGGTACTTCTGTTTCCTCAGAACTTTGATAAAAAGAGTGCAACAAAACTTGCATGGCCTTTTTATTGATTTGAATATTTACAGACATAGACAAATAGATGCCCCCAAAACTTACATATCATTTTATTGGTCTATCAAGTAACTCCTACAATCATCTCTCTTACACCCTCATAGTAATTATAATAATATTTGACGAAATCCTAGTTTCTAATTGTTTGAGATACACAATTTCTAACTGGACAAAAGTGAAACGAATGTATTATTTCCAAGTTTTAAATATTCAAGTCACATTATGAATTCATCATTTTATCCTTTACAAATACCATGTACACTAATATATTATTTTTAACATGAATTTCCTAGTCACATATTTTGTGAAATCATTTTTTTTTCTTTTCCATTGAAACTAAACAAAATGGTTCTTTCCATTCTGACTTATTTCTATGCTGGCCAAATAGATCTTAACCAAAATGGTTCTTGTCATTCTGTCTTGTTTCTATGCTAATGAAACTGTGCAAACACATATATGACATCAACACCTTTGTAAATGATAAATTTGGCATTGCATTTATACAGTTACAGATGTTACGGGCGAGGTTATTCATGTTGGTCCAGGGGTAAAGGATTTCAAACCAGGTGACAAAGTTGTGAGCATGCTTAATGTCTGGGTAAGATCAACATACCTATAGTCTATTGTTCCATGTCAATGTAATATTTGCTCATTTTATGTACACAAAGTTTGTTGTTTGTTTGCAAGCGCCTAGGCTTGTTAGTAAAGGTGAATATAATAAATTGTGTTGGGAGCATGGAACTAAATATGTTATAAACATACTAATAGTTTTAGGGATGAGTTATTTCCTAAAATATCCAATTAAAGAAAATTCCATTGACTAATACAAGCATAATTTTCTAGAATAAGATCAACTAATATATATATATATATATATATATTCTTAATTTTCTTAAACTTAACTTTTGCTCACTAACCCTTTATGAAGTTATTAGTCAAAGGTGTCGAAGCTAGTCAATATGTTAAGGTTACTTGTCTTCTCTAACAACTAAATTTGAACATTTGAAAATCCTTTGGTTTAGAGTTCTTCCTAGATGCTCTAGTCTCACGAGGAAGGGTGTTAAAACAAGTATTGGGTAGAAGATTTATAAAGCTTATTTGAAAGTCATTTAGATCAAGGGAGCCCGTAATTCCAAGCCTTCTCATCTACTTTCAAGGTCTGGATAACTTGTAGCTTAGGAGTTTGATTGGTAGAATTGTAGGTTAGCTTTCATTTGTTTTGTATAGAGGTAGATAATCGTTTGAGTAAGAACCACATTTATGGGCATTTTATGTTGTATTAGAGGAATTTTAAGGTTTAAAATGGGTCTCTTAAGGAAAATAATAAAATAATAGTTAAAATAA
Source organism: Pinus albicaulis (assembly GCA_034641835.2). Taxonomy (NCBI): domain Eukaryota; kingdom Viridiplantae; phylum Streptophyta; class Pinopsida; order Pinales; family Pinaceae; genus Pinus; species Pinus albicaulis. Next base: position 283,279,984 of record CM076578.1, on the reverse strand, counting down.
CAAAATAAAATTCATGTTTTTTTAAAGAAAAGTAAAAGTACTAAATTTTTTATTGTATTTTTGACTTACCTCCTAATAGATTTACTCAAATATCATATGTAGTCCCTTATTGGATGTGGAATTAAATTTTTCATCCAACAAGCACCCACTTTGCACAGTTTTGAGTAGATCACAGAGAGCAAAATTGAAAATAAATGAAAAATCGTTGAAAGAAATACGTATTTCATGAGTTTTCAGTTTTTCTTAGTGTGGATCTACTCAAAAGTATGCGGAGAGGGTGCTTGTTGGATGAAAAATTTTATTCGACATCCAATGAGTCCCCACAATTGACATTTAAGTAAACCTATAAGAAGACAAGTAAGAAATATGATAAAGTAAGATAGTTCTCTTCGTTTCCCTTAAAAAAAAAGTTTTACCTCTGGAGATAACACATCATCTTGAATCGTATTGGTTCTTTGAAATTTTATTTATGTAGGAATTTACAGGGTAAGTTCCTTAGATCAAACACCAAAGGTAACTACTCACAAACAAATCGCAGATCAGTACACCAGTGTTTGACGTGGTTAAAACCCTCGAAGAGGGAAACAGTCCACGACTTGAGCCAATGTGGCCACTTCAGGGAAAGAAAATTTACATAAGCTTCTCTCATAAACAGTCACCAAACAGATGACCCTCCATGCTCTTTAAATAGAGATCATGGACCAATCAGGTATTAAGCCACAGATCAAGTGTCGGTAATACCGAGGAGAGAATGAACCGTCGAATTATAAGTTACAAAGTACATAGTAAGGAAACACACTTTACCTAACTCTACACTAGACCAAGTTATGCATAAATATTTCCTATGTGTCGTAATATCCTAACATCCCCCCTTAAAAACAATTTGGGATAGGATTGAAGGATTTACAAAGGTGACACAATAGGAGAAGGAAGGAGGCATTAGAGCCTATCCCCCCTTAATGATAACTTTCCTGAACTCCAAGCATAGATCAAAGTTTGGTAAACTTCAGTTCTGTGAGAGCCTTTGTAAAGATATGAACAACTTGATCATTGGTTGAACAATACTGAACTTCAAGAACACGATCATGAATGAGATTTTTGATGAAGTGTATGTGTAGCTCAATGTGTTTCATGCGTTGATGCTGAACTGGATTTTTGCATAGCTGAATGGCACTTTGATTATCACACCAAAGTGTAGTTGGATCTTGCTGATGAAGACCAAATTCAGACAGGATTTGACGAAGCCACAGGGCTTCCTTGCTGGCTTCAATAGCACCACGATACTTTGCTTTGCCAAATAAAGAGAGATGACACTTTGTTTCTTACAAGACCATGTAATGGGTCTTGAACCAAGAGTGAATACATAACTTGCAGTAGACTTTCGATCATCAAGGTCATTGCCCAATCAGAATCAGTGAAACCAATCAACAACGGAGATGCTCCTACACTGTAATGAATCCCGAATTGAACTGTACCTCAAATATATCGAAGTATTCTTTTAGCTTCTTTCTAGTTACTTTCATGAGGTTTGTGCATAAACCGAGCAACAAGACCAACGGTAAAGGAAAGTTCAGGATGGGTATGGATTAGATATAGAAGTTTACCAATAAAGTTGATGGTATAAGGTAGCATCAACTTCAAGGGAAGTACAAGTGATTGAAAGCTTGACTCCAGATTGAAAGGGAGAAGGGGCTTGCTTACAGTCTTCCATGTGAAAGTGGCATAGAAGATCACAGGCATACTTGGACTGAGAAAGGGTAATACCTTCTTTGGATTGCAAGACTTGAAGACCAAGGAAATAATGCAAATATCCCAAGTCTGTCATTTCAAACTTCTTTTTCAGGCTAGACTTCACATGGTTTATATGGTTGGGATCACTACCAGTAAGGATAAGATCATCAACATAAAGAAAAAGGATGATTAAGGACTAACCCACTTTCTTGGTGTAGATAAGTGTTGTTAGAGTGACATATATAAAAGCCATTATCTAAGAGAAAGCTATCTAACTAAAGTGTCCCTTTGTCCATCATCAAAAATTCAAGGATGGCGTTTCTATTCATGCTATTTGCACTTTGAATGCTCAGAACAGGTGACCCAAGGTCGAGTTTCCTTGTGATTTTTCATTCTTTAAATTGAGTATATATGCTATAGGGTATTTGTTCTTTTGTCACAAATTTCCGTCTTCTATATCATTGCAAGAAGGATGAACATCCTTGAAGAAAGATGTTAATTTTGGACAATTAAGTCCAAACCCCATGTTATGATATGCTCAGATGAAGATGCCAATATTTTTATTAGATTCCTCTTTCAGAGAGGTGCAAGGTCGATCTAAAGATCATCTCGATTTGATGAGCAGAACATTTATTTTGAATTTATTCAAAATATGTGCAGGTCGGTCTGAAATGAAACGTAGGCTTGAAGCCCCAGCAGTTGTGTCACACACCCTCACAGATGGATATAAATAGGTCAACGTTGGATGTCATTTTCACTCATCCATCACATCACATCCTCTCTCCTTATCTGATTGGTTCGATCATCTATTGGAGTCTCTTCATCACTCACACGTGGGAAAAAGCAACAGCTAGGGTTTCAGACTGTTTAGGGTTTCTAGCGTAGAAATTGACCAGCGTTGACTTTGGTCAACGCTTGGTCAAATTGACCCGAAACTCTCCCAAAACATCGATCTCATCAATCTGCATTTTTTGGCACAAATACTGAGGCTGGATGTTGACTTTGACTTGGCTGCATTGACTTTTTTGTTGCTGCTCTTTGCATTAGCCGCTGACTGTGACAATGTTGACTTTCGTTGACTTTTGGGGTTGACTGATCTGGCTGTCCTAGAGGGTTGTGTGACACTTCTAGTTGGCTGACCAAATTGAGACTTTGCTGGTTGAAGCATCCCGTTGACCGTCGTAACGCACCAACACACTTATATATTTTTGGCTTGTCTTCTGTTGATCAACTGGTATGTTTTATCAACATTTTGCTTTCTTGTGTATGTGATTGCTGACTAATATTGGGATAAAAAGGTAAAGTTGCATCAAGCATAAAACATCTTCGAAAATTAACATGGTATCAGAGCTGAGGTGAAGACAAAGCCCAAGTTTGTAGCAATCACTGAAGAAGAGCAAGGGTACCTAAAACTACAATGGCTTTAAAGCTGATGACAAATTGACTGGGAAGGAAAACTTCCATGTTGAAGTAATCACCGCACCTCTATGGAATCCATAATTTCGACCCTGGGGATCCTAGTTACGGTTTGGAAGTTTACCAACACTTGCGAGTTTTGGTGTAACGACAAACCTCTACATGGTATCAAAGCCTGGACCTAGGTTCGATTCCCCTGAACTGCGTTTGAGGGGTGTATTGATTCCCCGAGCTACGTTTGAGGGGGGGTGTTGAAGTAATCACCGCACCTCTATGGAATCCATAATTTCCACCCTGGGGATCCTAGTTACTGGTTTGGAAGTTTACCAACACTTGAGAGTTTGGTGTAACGACAAACCTCTACATTCCATGCCTGGAAGATGACATTGGATTTTATGTTAGAAGACCAAAATGTCATGGACTATGTGCAGGGTAAAATCCAAGATCCTCCATCCACCGCACCTGCTGCCACCAAGACAAAATATAAGAAGGGGGAAATCAAAGCAAAGTTGATGATCAGGGACTCAATTCGCAAGAGTCTGGTAGCCTACATATCTGAGCTACACACATCCAAGGAGATGTATGATAAGTTGGTCAACATGTTCGAGGCCAACAATGCAAATCAAGTCCTATTCTTCAAGAAGCAACTGAAGAATCTGAAGAAAGGCAGGGATGAATTCATTCAATCCAATTTTCTGAAGCTGACTGAAATCAGGGATAATCACCTAGCTATTGGGGAGACAATCGCTGATCGAGAGATGGTTCTCATCGCACTTGGAGGTCTCTCATCCGAATGGCATGTATTCAACACTACTATTCTCAATAACAATGTGATACCTGATTTTGACGAAGTACTATCGAGATGCGTACAAGAAGAGACAAGGATGACGGAATATGAAAATGAAGGAAACGCTGCCTTCACTGCTCGTGCTAAGAAGAAGAACTTTGGTGGTCCGAAGAACAAAGGAAGAGCAGTGGCCCAAGGGAAGAAAGGTAAATGTTACACATGTCACAAGACCGACCACTATGTTAGAGAGTTCCCTTTCAAGAAGGATTCTCCTGATGATGATGACAACAACAACAACTGGAGGAATGGCAATCAAAGGGACAATAGGTTCAAAGGAAAGAGGAAGGCTTCCTCTGGTGGAAATGGGCAACCTTTCAAAAGGTCGAGAAATTCAAGGTATGAGGAATCAAATGTTGTTGATGATAAAAGAAATGAATTCATTCTTGTATCTGCCTTCTCTGCTGCATCTCCACGTGACACTATGGATGTCTGGTTGATAGATAGTGGTGCCTCAAGGCACATCACTGGGTTCAAGGAAGCATTTTTTGATATGGTCGAGAGGGATACTAATCTACAAATTATCCTTGGAGATAGTGCCACATATCCTGTGAAAGGGACAAGGACTGTGACCCTCCATTTGTCTCAAGGTCAAGTCCTCCGCCTGCAAGATGTACTATATGTACCTGATTTGAAGAAGAAACTTGTGTCTATTTTGGCCATGGAAGACAAAGGTTTCAATGTGGCATTCATTGATGGGAAGGTGCGTAATTGGAAGAAGAGTTTCAAGGAAGCTATCATGTTTGGGTTTAGAGTTGATACACTCTACCAGGTTGGTGGAAGTCCACTGGGAGCGATGACGTGTGATACTATCCGACAGATTGAACTATGGCACTAGAGGTTTGGACACCATCACTACAAAGCCCTTCCCGAAGCAAGGAAGGTTGTGACAGGGATGCCCGAGTTCACAAATGATCATGAAGGTGTATGTCAGGGCTGTGCCAAAGGAAAGCATACAAGGGGAACCTTCCCCTCAAGTGTCACAAAGACATCTGATGTCTTGCAATTGATACATTTTGATCTGTCTGGTATGCTGCCTGTGACATCCTTGGGAGGATGTTCTTATTATAGGACGTTCATAGATGACTTCTCTCACAAGACCTGGATATACTTCTTGAAGAAGAAGGATGAGGCTTTCATGTGGTTTCGTGCCTTCAAAACCTTAGTGGAAAATTTGACTGGGAAGAAGATCAAGATACCGAGGACTGATAATGGCACTGAATATGAGTCGAACGAGTTCAAGAACTTTTTGCAGAGAAGCTGGCATCAAGAGGGAGACCACAATGTTTATGGGCTACACTGAAACTTCAAAGGCCTATAAAGTCTATGTGCCTGGTCAAAGGGAAGTGGAGATATACCACGATGTTACCTTTGACGAAGATGCTTCCCCGAGGAAAGTAATCAATCTTCCGAAATCTGAGGAAGACCATGAAGCAAGGCCTGGAAATCAAGAAGAACTGAAGGATGAGACAATGCTCGATGTTTAAGGACCGATGGACCTTATTGATCCACCTCCTTCAATGAGGAAAGGACCATCATGGCTCAGGGATACTCTCGAGGATGCCGAGAATCATATGGCCTCAAGGGTACATTCCGTGAAAGCAAGAAGCTGAATAGATACCAAGGGTATCTAGCAGCCATGAGTACAGTCGTACAATCTAAGCCTGGATCTTTTGTAGAAGCCATAAAGCATCAAGTCTGGAAGGATGCTATGCACGAAGAATATGAGTCCATTATGAAGAATGATGTCTGAGATGTGGTTCCAAGACCGGAGGACAGAGCAATTGTCACCTCAAAATGGCTCTATAAGATCAAGCATGTATCTAACGGTAGTGCTGAAAAGTTCAAGGCAAGATTCGTTGCTCGTGGCTTCTCTCAAAAGGGAGGCATAGACTATGATGATATATTTGCACCTGTGGCTCGATATACCACCATCTGATCTATCATAGCCCTTGTTGCTACGCAAGGATGGAATCTTCATTAGATGGATGTGAAGACTGCATTTCTACATTGTGCAATAAAGGAAGAGGTGTATGTGGAGCAACCTCTGGGGTTCGAAGTCCAAGTTCGGGACACCCATGTCTGCAAGTTGAAGAAAGCCCTCTATGGGTTGAAGCAAGCACACAGAGCTTGGTAAGAGAGGATAGATAACTACCTGATGAAGATGGGTTTCACTTGTAGTAATGCCGATCCGAACCTTTACTTTATGGTTGATAGAGAAAGGCCTCTCATTCTGGTGCTGTATGTGGACGACCTCTTCCTGATAGGTGCAGACCCTATCATTCATCAATGCAAGAGGGAGCTCACTACTGAGTTCGAGATGAAGGACCTCGGACTGATGCATTACTTCCTAGGCCTGGAGGTCTGGCAGAGACCTGGCAAGATTTTCCTTTCTCAAGGAAAATATATTGTGAAGGTTCTGGAAAGATTTGGAATGGTGGACTGTAAGTCCGTGTCGACACCTATGGAGCTCAACTTTAAGAAGTTGAGTGGCAGTGCTGCTGGGCCTGTGCTAGCAAATACTACTGAGTATTGTCAACTCGTAGGGGCCCTGATGTTCTTAGTGAACACCCGTCCGGATGTATGTTTTGTAGTGACCGCGTTTCCTGTACCGTACAGTGTTTTTTATGATTTTTTTTTTAAATTTTTTTTTTATTTAGTCAATTAAATAATATTTAATTTGTTTTTTTTAGGTTTTGGAGGCATCTAGAAGGGTTCTAAAGTTATAAAAGGAGGCCTAGCCTCTTTCTCTCATCACACAAATTCAGCAAGTTGATTCTCACTTGGTGAAGAGCGATTTTGGAGAGGAGGAAGGAGGAAGAGAGTAGTGCTTCAGCGTGGGTGTTTTCACCATTGAGCAAAGGAGATTTCTGCAGCAAGAGAAAGAGATTTGAGGAGCAGATTTGGAGTGCGAAGTTTCCAGCTACGGCATTCTTGTTTTTTGGCTTAGCTGCAGCCATATTTCTCTTGTTTTTTCTGGCATTTTGGGGTAGCTTCAGCAACAGAAAATTATTTTGGGTAAGTAGCATTCAATTTCTTTGTTTTTTCTTATTGTTTTGTCTATTTTTCAAAGGTTTATGCTACCAAAATTTTAAAAAACGTTTTTTATTTATAGATTAGTTTTTTATTTTTTTTGCAGCAATGGCTTCTTCCATTCAAGGTTCAAGTGCAAACCCCAAGGCCAACCCAAGGGCTGAATATTATCCTCTTTGGAGGTATGTTGAGAAGTTGCAAAGATGTGGAGGTGGTGGCTCATGGGAATGGCGGTGTACTCTTTGCAATAATTGTTACAAGGGCTCTTACCCAGGAGTGAAGGCACATCTTTTGCATGGAGGAGGACAGGGGATTGCAGGTTGCATGAAAACATCTGACCCTTTAACAAGGAGGGAATATCAAAGAGAGCAAGATCAGGCTGATGGAATCAAAAGAAAGCATGATGATTTTAGTCAAGCAGCTAAAAATCCAGCAAACAGTGAGCCAAGGATTGTAATTGAAGCAAGGAAGAGGAGAGGCAGTGGCACTCAGCAACCAGAACTACCACCATCTAGAGGGGCATCTGGTACTATTCAAGATAGCAGGATTGCTAAGCTGGTGAATGTGCAAGGAAGAGAAGAAGCTGATTCCAGAGTGGCTCGGTGCATCTATGCATGTGGTCTCCCATTCAATGTTGTTCGCTCCCCTTACTGGCAGGATATGATAAGGGCAATTAAAAAAGCTCCTCAAGGGTACAAGGGGCCCAACTATGAGAAAGTTAGAACTCAACTTCTAAAAAATGAGAAGGATCTTTTGGAGGATGTGCTATCACCAATTCGCTCTTCTTGGACTAGCTCTGGGGTTACCATAGTCTCAGATGGATGGACAGATACAAGGCGTAGACCATTGATAAACATCATTGCCACTTCACCAAAAGGAGCAATGTTTCTAAAGGCAGAAGACTGCTCGAGAGAGGTAAAAGATGCACAATTCATTGCTGATGTCATTATCAAATCTATTGAACAGGTTGGTCCTAACAAGGTGGTGCAAGTTATCACGGATAATGCACCGGTATGCAAAGCTGCAGGTTTGATTATTGAGGGGAGGTATGACCACATATTTTGGACACCCTGCATTGTCCACAATCTGAATTTGATCTTAGAGGAGATCGACAATAAAGTTCCATGGATAAAGGAACTCACAGGGGAAGCAAGGGAAATTGTGAAATTCATCACCAACCACCACCAATCTCAAGCAATATTCCGAGAGTACTCCAAATTGGAGTTGTTAAAAGTTGCTGAGACAAGATATGCCTCAAACTTCATAATGTTGCGCCGCCTTGTTGAGGTTAAGCAAGCATTAGTGTCTATGGTGGTGAGTCAGCGTTGGGTTGAGTGGAGACAAGCAGATTCAGAGCGGGGAACTGCGGTGCGTAGAATGTGCCTTGATGAGGATTGGTGGAGCAAGGTAGATTTCTTGCTACTGTTCACAACCCCTGCATTTGAGCTTCTTCGGCATGCTGACACCGACCAACCTTTCTTAGGAGAGGTATATGATGGCATGGATTCCATGGTTGAGAAAACTATGGAAATTATTTCCCAGGAGTCACCACAACTTTTGTTTGTAGATGGTCAGTTTGCCGAATTAATCAAGAGAATCATTGTTGACAGGTGGAACAATTTCAACACTCCATTGCATACTTTAGCACATGCCTTAAACCCAAAATTTTATGATGAGGAACTTATTGCTTAAAGCAATGGGAAGAGGAAGGCACCCCATAAGGATAGAGAGGTGGCTAATGGGGTGAAAAAAGCCCTTATGAGAATTTTTCCAGCTCATCTACACAGGGAGGTGAAGGAGGAATTTGCCAGTTTTGCTGCAGGTATAGATGATTATTCAGATATATCATCTTTGGAGGAGAGAAGCACCATGAATCTAGTTAGGTGGTGGATTTGTCATGGAGCAAATGGTGTACATTTGCAAAACCTTGCCATTCACGTCCTTTCACAAGTGGCAAGCTCTTCATCAGCAGAAAGGAATTGGAGCACCTATGGTTTTATTCATTCTATGAAGCGCAACAGGTTGGGCTCACAGAAGGCAAAGGATCTTGTTTATGTGCACTCCAACCTTCGCCTTGCATCTCGTAGGGGTCCAGAATATGGAAATGGTCCTTCTAAGGAGTGGGATGTGGAACCAGAAAATCCTGATTTGGATCTCTCTCTTGATGCCTTGAATATTGAGGACCAAGATCAGAGAAGTGGAATTGGCCAAACATCTTCTTCAGCTACACCATCCACTGCTGAGCATGCTTCTGCTGCTATATTTGATGAGGATTCTGATAATGAGTATTAGACTTTAGTCTTGACTCTTTTGACTTTATTGTACTTGCAGCCTCATATATATAATAAAGGCTGATTTTGACATTTTGATATAAAATAAAGGCTGGTTTTGGAGGTTCCGATATTGCTATTTTCATTATGTGTCTGTTATCAATGATCATTCATGAGTAAATGTGTTGTAACTTGTAAATTTGTAATAGTTTATGCTTTGAGTTTATGATTTATCATATATGTTTTAAAGTTTAAACTTGTAAGTTGTATGATTTCACATAACATTTCTTAAATGTCCTAAATTATAATATAAATTTAAATTATATATATATATAACTAGCTTCGTTTTCCAAATTCTGGGAGGTCATTGCCATTGCCTGCTTCGAAACCTGCTCTCGCTTTCCCCACACTTTGAGTCAACATATGTTTGAGCCTCATCACTTTCATTGGGTTGGTGCCAAGAATCTGTTGAGATATCTTCGGGGCACGATAAACCATGGGCTGAGATACATTGCTGGGAGCATGACACTCCATGGATATACTGATGCCGATTGGGCTGGCAATGTGGTGGATTGTAAGAGCACATCGGGATGCTACTTCACACTTGGTTCTGCTTCGATATCATGGATGAGCAGGAAGCAGAAGTCGATGGCTTTGAGCACCGCGAAGGCCGAATACATTGCAGCGAGTATGGCCTGTTGTGAAGCAGTTTGGTTGCGAAAGCTCTTCATTGAGTTGTTTGGGCATGTGCTAGATACCACCGTGATACTTTGTGTTAACCAGAGTGGGATTCGATTGTCCGAGAATCCCGTGTTCCACGATCGATCCAAGCATATTGATATCATGTACCACTTTATCCAGGATATGGTACAACGAGGTGCCGTAAGGCTCGATCATATAGGAACTGATTAGCAGGTCACGAATATTCTCACAGAGCCCCTGGGGAAAGTCAAGTTCCTAACCTTCCGTGACAATCTTGGAATCGTGGAACGACCCTATTCTGAGGGTCCTGTTGGACGATGAGCTCTGGGGAGCTTTGGGGATAGCTTCTCGGAGCTATAAGCACACACGAAACTAGGCTTGCCGAACCTTGTGGTGCTTCTACCCCACCGTTATGATGTTGAGTTGGTTCACCTCTCATGATCTGTGCCCCATATGCATCCTACCCATTGAGTCCCAGGCTCATGGGAAGTACCTCTCATTTGGCTAGTGAGGTGGGAAAAGCTAGAGACTAGTAGAAAAGACTGATGGACACATCAAAGATTGTTGTACTCTCTATCTAGGATGGCAAGTGTCCAACAACTTGATTTGGGATCAAGTCTAGGGAGGTTTCAAACCTCCTATTGACTTCGACTCAGATAAACCAACTTCGGGTTGGTATGAGACTCTTTGAGTCCTATAGAGGTTTTGGACCTATGGGCTGAATTTGTCAGCCAGGAATGATGTCTTTGTGACTGACCCACCTTTGTTCTAAAATAAAGAAGCCAGCAAAGCAAGTTACGGCGGGATGACACACAATGTTTGGATTGCACAGGTGGATGGAGTTCTCCCTAGTTGAGAGGGAGTGTTAATTTTGGACATCTAGGTCCAAACTCCGTGTTATGATGCTCGGATGAAGATGCCAATATTTTTATTGAATTCCTCTTTCGGAGAGGTGCAAGATCGATCTAAAGATCATCTTGATCCGATGAGTAGAACATTTATTTTGAATTTATTCAAAATATGTGTAAGTCGGCCTGAAATGAAACGTAGGCTTGAAGCCCCAGCGGTTGTGTCACACACCCTCACAGATGGATATAAATAGGTCAACATTGGATGTCATTTTCACTCATCCATCACATCACATCCTCTCCCCTAATTTGATTGGTTCGATCATCTATGGGAGTCTCTTCATCCCTCACATGTGGGAAAAAGTAGCAGCGAGGGTTTCAGACTATTTAGGGTTTCCAGCGCAGAAATTGACCAGCGTTGACTTTGGTCAACACTTGGTCAAATTGACCTGAAACTGTCCCAAAACTTCGATCTCATCAATCTGCATTTTTGGCACAAATATCGAGGCTGGATGTTGACTTTGACTTGGCTGTGTTGTCTTTTTTGTTGCTGCTGCTGTTTGCGTTGACCGTTGACTGTGATAGCGTTGACTTTCGTTGACTTTTGGGGTTGACTGATCTGGCTGTCCTAGAGGGATGTGTGACACTTTTGGTTCGCTGACCATATTGAGACTTTGTTGGTTGAAGCATCATGTTGACCGCAGTAACACACCAACACACTTATATATTTTTGGCTTGTCTTATGTCGATCTACTGGTATGTTCTATCAACATTTCACTTTCTTGTTTATGTGATTGCTGACTAATATTGGGATAAAAGGTAAAGTTGCATCAAGCATAGAACATCTTCGAAAATTAACTAAAGAAGATTGCAACAATATAGATTTCGTCCTTCTTGAATAAAGTGTTCCTTTGTCCATCATCAAAAATTCAAGGATGGCATTTCTATTCATGCAATTTGCACTTCGAATGCTCAAAACAGGTGACCCAAGGTGACTTTCCTTGTGATTGTTGACCCAAGGTCGACTTTCCTTGTGATTTTTCAATCTTTAAATTGAGTATATATGCTCTAGGGTATTTGTTCTTTTGTCACAAATTTTCGTCTTCTATATCACTGCAAGAAGGATGAACATCCTTGGAGAAAGAAGATTGCAGCAATATAGATTTCGTCCTTCTTGAATATGATTGTGACTATGACCGACGCCTTTCACACTTGATCTATTGCTCAGAATCTGATTCTTCCTCTAGATCTTCCAAGCACTTAGATTATCAATGCATAAAACAAGATGACTAAGATAATACTTTTATGCCTGGGTAGGAGGCTCGGTTCTTACTACAATCAATTCAGATCAACATTAATCCAAAAATGATTTGTATAACCTTTCACATCATGAATCTTGGCTCCTCTTTCTCAAGGAATAGAAGTTCTAAAACAAGCCCTTTAAAATTTCTTTATGCAAAAAACCTCAATGTAGGAGACTCGACTCGTTTTAGGTCTTATGCCCAAAACTTCTTCAAAAGCGATCTCGGTTCCTTCTTGGTGGTTACAATAACTTCAATAAAGAATTGATTCTCAGAAATTCGGATCTTTGTGGTAGCACAAAGATTATAGATTTCTTACCTATTGTGCCTAGAGGTTAGATCTCTACATCAATGGACTCAATGTCCTATGCTCTTCAAGACCTTCGCTCTTTCCTCCTATGACCTGTGGATTTTACACTGTCTAGGGATTTTATATGTGCCTAGAATTTGAGTCACTGCTTTCTAGGAGCTCGGTCCTAAAGATCAAAGTTCTTCTTGACATTTTGAAGCCCTTTATGATCTTCTTGCCCTTAAACAAGCGAACAAAGCTCTGAAACCATGTTGAGAAATCTAGGGCATCCATTAGGGTTAGTTATCACATGATTTCTCTTTAACATTGACATTTACTTGAGATATAGTATTTCTTTATCACCATCATTATTATTTCTTTTCATTATGAAAATAAATGGCAACAAGAAGATCACAATGCAAACAAAGAGAGTACAGGAAATAGGCTCCAAGCCAGGGAAAAACCCCTCCAAAAGGGGAAAACCCAGAGAACTCCTTATAGAATTTTCAATGAAGACTTCCAAAACCAAGACATTAGACCATCCACCAAGAGACTAGGCCAGCCAACCAAACAAAATATGTTCCTTACTTCACAATTTTGGATCTGAGGCAATTTGACCTTCCACAAAGAATTCGATTGCCAAAGGGAGAGATACACTGAAATCCATGGCCAAAACAATATTCCAGATTCGTTGTCCTTCTTCCTCTTTTTCGCACTTTTGTTTGGCCTCAAATCTCTTTGAGAAAGTCGAATACACAAGTATGTTTTTGGAGGATGAATTCCTCTCCAATATATAGCCATTTGAGTGGGTCCTCAAGCCTCTTCTAGGCCGACTCTTAAGGCTAGCCGACCTGATCTCTTACGTAGTCTCTAGACATTTCCATGACACAACATATTTTTCTTTACATTGATACAAGAGCCCTGATAGGGGTTTTACATTATGACTTTGACTTTGACTCCCTAGAGCACTCAATGGGTGCACAACCTAGGATCAAAACCATGGGCAAGAAACCCATGTATAAATGATTTTTTTTTACAAAAATAAGCATTTTCTTTTCTCTCCTTTGACAAGTACAATGATTACATCAAGTCATAACATCATAATTATGAAGACTGAAACTAGTTACATTTCAACATCTACGACCGAGGGATAAAAATGTCATTGGCACAAAATGGGTTTTCAGGAACACGCTGAATGAGGATGGACAGGTTTCCGGGAACAAAGAAAGGCTAGTCTGCAAAGGGTATGCACAATTTAAAGGAATCGATTTCAAAGAGACATTTTCCTTGTTGCTAGAATGGAAGTTGTTAAGATGTTCTTGGCTTCTGCGTGTTCAAATAAAATCAAAGTATATCAAATGGACATGAAATCATCTTTTTTGAATGGAGAGTTAGAAGAAGAGGTATACATAAAACAACCTTTTGCTAACTGATAAAACAAACTATGTTTGCAAATTAAAGAAGGCATTGTATGGTCTCAAACGGGCTCCTAGGGCTTGGTATGCCCGTCTTGACAAATACTTGCAGAAACAAGGATTCAAGAGAGAAAGTGTCGATAACAACCTTTATGTAAGGGTTAAACACGATATCGTGACAATTATTGAAGTATATGTGTATGATATAATCTTTGGAATCAATGATGACAAGTTAAGCAAAAAGTTTGCAGCATATATGCAAGTGAGTTCGAGATGCTATCACTTGGTGACTGGCATACTTTTTGGGACTTCAGATATCTCAACAAGACAAGGGGATATTTATCTGTCAAACCAAATTTATCGAGGAAATGGTTAAGAGGTTTCAAATGGAATATTGCAAGCCATTTCTCACCTCAATGGTGACAGGTTGCAAGTTGATCATAGATGACTTATCCAAAGATGCAGAACAGAGGATGTATAGATTTATGATTGGCAGTCTTCTATATGTAGCAACTTCCAGGCCAGATGTGATGTAGGCAGTTGGACAGGTGACACGATTCCAAACAGCACCAAAAGAATCTCATGTCATTGCAGTAAAAGGATCTTTCGATATCTCAAAGGAACAAACAAAATATGGACTATAGTACCCTAAAGGAAATGACTTAACCATTGTAGCCTACATAGATGCTGATTGCGCAGGAAATGTTGATGATCATAAAAGCACTACTGGAGCATATTTCTATCTAGGTGGTTATCTTGTTTCGTGGTTAAGCAAGAAGCAATCTTCAATATCCTTATCCACAATGAAAGCAAAGTACATAGCATAGCAACATCTTGTTGTACACATGTCCTCTGGATGAAACAAACCTTGCAAGATCTCCAAGTGAAGTTTGATGAGCCTATTCTGACATTCTGCAATTACACCAACGTCATCAGTATCTCCAAGATCTTGTGATGCATTCAAAAATGAAACACATTTTGATCAAGTACCATTGTACCATTTTGTTAGAGAACAAGTTGTAGAGATGAATATCAAGGTGGAATGTATAGGAACAAAAGAACAAATTGATGACATCTTCACTAAACCATTTTTGCGTGAGACATTTGAGTATCTTTGACAAAAACTTGGGATTCACCCAAGTTCCCATTAGACTATTCTTTATTTCGTTAAGTTGACAGGGGGAGTTGATGTTGGTTATAGGTCCACAGGAAGCAGGTAGGATGTTAGTGCGAGTCACCCTTTTCCACTGATGTCGAATGGGGAGAAAGCATGATAGGAATGTTGGAAGCATGATGTCAAGGGGAGTCATGATCGTAGGGGAAGTACTTGTGTTGCCATCAATGCCAAAGGCGGAGATTGTTGGTAAGTGGTTGTCATTGATGTCAACCCAAGCAACACCAGGGGTTTCCCCGCCTTTTGTCACTCAATATGACATGGAAATTCATGGAATTTCGTGCCAAGATCCTTTTAGATAGATTCTCCTCGATGAGACGTTTCTGGTGGCATGTGGCACACCACGTAATTATTCACAGAGTGAAAGTTATTCAAGCTTGAAGTATGGGACCCAAATATGTGGGCTAAGACCCCATGGGGTGGTGTCATGTCACACATTTATTGGTCATCAAATTTCTAATATAAATTTCATTTATTATTTATCTTAAGGTAGGATATTAAATTGATTTTTACTTATAGGATGTGGCTCTCACCATTTAATAATGGAAGAAACGCATATACATCCCCATCAAGGTTCAACAACCCTCTTAACTTAAGATATAAGGTATGCATTACTTATAGTCATCTATTTTAGAAGCCTTCCTTGGTTTATAAATACATGATCATCATTCCTCCTTCCTTATGAAATTGCAACAAATTATCTTGTGATTTTGCTATCTGAAATTTTAGGCCACCCTAAAGGAGCAGATAACGCAGGCATTATAAGGGTTAGGGTTAGGTCTTTTATTGGTAATTTTGGGATTATTTTGGTGCAGGTCTATAGCTGGATGAGAAGCGAATTTCAAGGTTGATTCTCATGACTTGGGCTAGGAATTAGATGCTCTTTGGGACTTGTTTGCTACAAACTACCTTTTAGGCTATCTTGCTAAAGAGACCGTAGTCTCTAAAGGCATAAGAAAATTGGGCTTACTTTACCTTTAGCGCTCGGACCTGTTGTGGATAACATCATTTCAGACCTGTATCATTTGAACAAAAATCACATTTCAAGTAAACATTTGGGTTCAGGGTTTATTTTTTTTTGTTTGGAACTTGGGATTTGCCTTGGTAATTTTCATTGCAAAAAAGACCTCCAATTTAGCCCTCATCTAGGGCATAGAAGACATGACAACAAGGGTTCACTCATTCTCCCGTATGAAATTCATCTTGAATTTCTGAGCATCTTCTAACTAAAGCATCTCGATCCTGTAGTGGTTGCACCTGTGGCTATGACTGTAGACTATGCACAATAGAAATATGAACAACACACACACACACACACACACATATATACTCATCTATTGAGTGTGAAAGCCGACTTGTTGAATTAAGTTGTGGAGTGATTACAACAATGATAAGAATATGATCTAAGTTCTGACTGTCTGAGGTCTTGATACATTTAATGTTGAGGGGTTGTTGACAATCTTAACAAGTCATCTACATCAATACTTTGCACTTGATTTCGAGCATAAGGAGACTAGCCAAGAGGTCCCCTGTCAATATATGACATTGGTTCGTACCAAAAGTCAGTGGCAGTAATCTCACTTTATCAGTGAACAACTTCAAGGATTAAACGCACTAAGCCAATGATTGACTTCATTTTTCCGTTTTAGCTTGAAGCATTATAGTTCAAGGAATATCTTGTAGTTATACTCAGAAAAGTTGGAGTCATCGACATTCACTAAAGATAGCAGTTTAAGTGGCTCTTCAACACATTATCCTACAAGAATATTATAAGATCAACCACCAGAGGCTGGAACCTATTCTGTAGTTTCTACTCCTGTGAAAGCAAGTGCAAGTCTTAGTCACTATCTTAACTGAAATACCGAACACGGTGGCAGTTTATGCTTGACTATCTTCTGAAGCATCAGTTTGCAGCCTCTATACTAATTGAAGCATTTGAATACTTCAACTAGATTGCAGTGTTCCTTCTCTGTATGCTGAGGACAATACATATACATATACCACAAGTGAAGTCGACCTCAATTACATAAAATACCTACGCATGATCATCCTATAGCTTTTTATCAAGCTAGAACTGAAGTTCAGTTTTCATCAAATCAACAAGCCCTCATCTATCAATTCAGTGCTACTTGGGGAAGCAAGGTTTTGAAGGAGGATAATTTCGTTATCAAACATTGACTATAGTGAAAGGACAAAGTCACAATCAAGAAAGTTTGGCAGTGAAGGCATCAAAGTGTCATCATCAAAGGTAGAGCCATCTCTACAGTTGCAAAGGCACTTAGTAGGGAAGAACATATTCATCATTGAAGGAAGAGCAAATACATCAGTTTCATCAGCAACACAGGTCGTTGTATGAGTTGTACATTGTTTAAGTCTTGTAAATTTTGTAAAGGAATTGTACTATTGTAAAAGTCATTTGGTTTTGGTAGAAGGGTTTCGTTTGTAGTTGGGGCAAGGATTTCTTGGTCCTAGGGTTTGTTGAGTCAAGGGTTTAGGTCCTAGTGTTAATCAAGAGAAATCATTGTAAGTGGATCATTGTCCTTGGTACAAGAGTCCACAATTTTTTTATTTAATTTTGTCCTTTTACGGTGGTAGGGTGGTGCTAAGGAGGTAGTTGAAGTCACCTTTAGGTGGGTGCCTAAAAACACTTCAGGGTGGTAGGGTAGTGCTAGGGGAAGTTGGTGCTTCCTAGGGTGTGATACCAGTCAAATCGGCAGAGAACCCAAGAGGGGTTCCTATGAGGGCAACTGCTAGGTTAAGGGCAACGATGGAGACTTAGCCCACTGTCACCACAACTAAGACTCCCTTCTCTTTATAGACTTTCACCGATGGGAGGAGGCCCGATAGTTTTGGAACAAAGATCCACTGTCACCTCAGTCAATGTCACCTGCTCTTTACGGATTTTCATCGATGGGAGGAGTCCTAGTAGGAAGAAAATCACTTGTAATGGATATGTCAATGACTAGGTATGAAGTGATTTCACAAAGCCCATTCAAGGAGAGACACATTAAATACTCAATACTTCAAAGAAGCTAAAACCAGTGTGGAAAAAGTCGGCAAAAAGTCTCGACTTTTTGAAAAAATCCCGAATTTTTCCCCGAGCCAACTTTATCGGCCGACTTTTTGCCGACTTTTTCATCCTTGAAAAGTCGCGATTTTATCCTCGAAGTCCCGACTTTTTGCCGATTTTTTCCAAAAAATCGTGAGTGAGGTAGTTTTTTTAATAAATTTTTAAATTTTTTTTGAAAAAATTGAAATTTTTTCCAAAAAGTCAGGATTTTTTCCAAAAATGAATATTTTTGTATTTTTTTAGTTTTGCCGACTTTTTCAAAAAACTCCCGACTTTATCAAGTTTTTCAACTTTTGGACCTATGCCGATTTAATCCCAACTTCGACTTTTTCCACATTGGCTAAAACACTCTCCAAGAAAGACCTTAGGTGAGAATATCAAGCCCTAGGGTTGGAGAGATGTAATGGTAATGTGTTTTCATAAGGTCAAGATTCACAAGGTGAGGTAAGACCTCTCAAGAAGCTTTATAAGATGATTTGACACCTCAAACTGACTCTTTTCTCTTCTTGAGAGACCAACTAAGGACATATACTAGACCTAGAGTTTTTAGAAATAATCGTGGGAAGGAATTCGTCCAAAGTATTCACTAGGTCAAGGTAAGAGAGAGGAAAGGGTCTCTTGTGATTTATTCTATCAAATACAAGGCTCATACGACCCTCAAGGAAGCCACCTATCCAAGGAAAAACAAGTTAGGTTTCCCTTATAGGGCACACCTAGGGCATAGGGATTTATGGAGAATTAACTATGGGAATTCCACCAAAATTTGAGGTCATCAATGGGAAACACTAATGAAGAAGTTTATCCAAATGAAATCCCAAAATTCCCTTTCCAAGAGATTTCACTTGATGCCCTAGCTAGCCGTCCTAGGAAAGAGGGGCTGAAATTTTAGAGAAGAGAAAAAAGAGGAGAAAAGTGAGGTTGTTCACCAAATTTCTGGGACCAGTGCCTAATCCCTGAGCTATGGAGTCTTAAGATGATTCGAAATTTACCAAAAACTGTCCTTAAGGAGGCTAAAAATTGATGCCTTAACCAACCTTTAACATTTACAGTTTACCCAGCCAAAGTTTATGTATTTTCATGGAAGAAAGATAAAATACCATCCACTTGGAACATTCATCAATTGTCATGCAATGAGTAACATATGCAATTGCCAACCAAATAGCCTTTTACAATGATATTCAACAATTTAGGGTACAAGAGCATTAACTAGTTGCAACAATTCCATACATTATACATTATTACAAGAAATATATTCAACAAAAAGCACTTACAAAACGACAATATGATATATCCATCCACAAATCATGAAGTAGCTCCAAAGAAGATCAAAATTCTAGCTCTAAATATCAAAATGCATCAAAGAGTCTCCATTAGCATCCAAGAGAAAAAGTGTGAAGTCTTTTACAAGAGAAGCATCAAAGTGATGATGACGAGTCTCACAAATGAGACTCATTTCTATTTATATGACTCTCTAAATTGAATTAGCATAATGAGCTCGCAAAATTATAAAATAATGTGCTAAGAACAAGTCTTCGTTAGAATTCGACAAAGTAGCTATCAAAAGTTATGAATTAGCCATCCATATGCAAGCCGAGTTGATGACATGATGATGATGTAGGTTTGTTGGAGGGCCATGTTGAGTCCTCTAAGTGCCATGATGAGAGATAGGGCTCCAATAAAGATGGATTAGGGGATGGCCCATAATTTTCCTTGCAAGTCATCATTTGGGGCCCCAAAGCGGCACAACTATTGGTCTCATGGGTCTCCAGATGAAAGAAAAACATGTATAATGCTCCAAATGAGGGATCTGATGATGGTGCCTACCTTCCCATATCTCAAGGGTGAGGCAAACTTCCTCTGGGCCTTGGATCAACTGCCATAATCATGCTAAGCTGGTTGGGGCACACTGGTCCAAGTGCATCATCTTGAAAATAATGTGGGGCAACGAACAAACTGTTGGAAGTGTCAAGGGTGCCCATGGCATGAAATGATGCTCTAACACCTGATGGAGTCCCATGGCTCTCAACACATCCCCTAGGAGTGTCAATATGATCCTCTGGTGGAGTTGGGCCCCAGTTAAGTTGCCTAGACTGTGATGAAACCACCCGCCAATTACATATAAGATCCAATGTGCTTTCTCACCATGAGGTACAATAATTCATTAGTGCATTTAAGTGAATCAAGCTTGTTAGTCAAGGGCACAAATGAGACTTCATAATGGTCTTCCCTTCTAAATTTGGGGCTTTAAGCATGTAATAGTGTTACCTCCCTAGGTAGGAGTGGTTAATAAAAAACCCTATTATGTTTTCCCAACCCCTAAAGGAAAAGACATGTCCAAGGTACATCCTTCAAGTGATAGGGGTCATGTGAATAATGATGAGGTGGATAGGGACACGGGTCTCAAGGCCAAATGCCATGGGTTCAAGGATGGTAATGATGAGGGATGTCTATATATTTAGGTGTATAGATGTAGGAGGGAGCAATCGTAGATACATGAGTTACCTCGACCTTTGTTTTTTCACCCATCTTCATTTTCCTTTTTCCTTTTCTTGAATTTTCTTTGTATTACTGCTCAAGGCTCTAGGAGATGAGAGCATGCTATGTATGATACAAGCAATTATTACCCCCTTAAGGTGGGTTAGTTCATCACCCACCAAGGGCTGGGACATGCATGGGTTCCTTAATGTTGTGGGGGCACTCATGGGGCCCTAGGAACCAGGGTGATGGCCATAATGAAGGGGTAGAGCTCATGTTTGGCTTTTTCCCATGTGCTAATATAATGTCTCGACCATCTTTTACATTTTATAATATTTTCTTTTATTTCTTGCTTGTGGCCATGATATGCTTTCAATTTTTTTTTTAGCTGCATCAACCTTTAGGGCAACATTTTTAGGCCCGACCCAAATATGTGGACAAGGGGAGGGGGAGTACCAGAGCCTTGTTGACCCAGTGGTCATGTGGACCTAGAGAGGGAAGATGATGAAATAGGCCTTGTAATGTGCGGAGGGGAGTGTGAAATGTGAAATGGGAAACGAGAGTGTGCTACCAAAATCAGGGTTTCTTGAGGAATGCCTTTCTTGAAGCTAGAATCCAATAGGGGATATCCCACGGGACTAGTATTGAGGATTAACCCCCCAATTAAGGTGAGGGAACAAAACTACAATGAAAGCATGTCCTTCTTCCAAGTCACCCAATAATCCATGCCCAAAGTGCCTAGGTTAAAACAACCATAAGCACTTGACTACATAATGAAAAACATACCTTTAAGATTGGATGGCCCACCTTCAAACATACACTCGACAGATGGGTGAGGGGACATATGACTGGCTCAGGGAGCGAAGATCAAATGGCACAATATATCCTCTACACTGGTGGCTTTCAAGGGATGCTGGTTGTCGGCTAAAGAAAAATATAAGAGAAATTTCCTCCTATGGGGTCACCCACTTTTGGTGGGCAACAAGTACCTCACCCCCAACCATCAAGTAGTAGAGGTTTGGATCTGCCTCACTCTTCACAAAGCCCATCCCTTGCAAGTATCTGAGTATGTGCTCATACCACGCCCTGGGAGCTTGCTTGAGCCCATACAAAGCTCTCTTCAGTCTACACACATCGGTCTTGCTGTTGTGTGCTACAAGGCCCTCTGGTTTTTCAATGTATACTTCCTCTTCCAACTCGCCATTAAGGAATGTCGCCTTGACATCAATCTGGTGGATCTGCCATCCCATCTGTGCTGCAAGTGAGATCACAACCCTGATAGAAGTATACTTGGACGCAAGAGCGAATGTTTCGTGGTAATCTATTCCCTCCTTCTGAGAGAACCCCTTTTCCACAAACTTTGCCTTGTATTTCTCGATGCTACCATCTACACCGTGCTTGATCTTTTAGACCCAGTGTGAGCCAACCATCACTCTATTTGTCGGTCTAGGCACCACCTCCCAAACATCATTCTGCATGATCAAGGAATACTCCTTAACCATAGCATCCTGCCACACTTGTTGCTATGTGGCCTCCTGATAGCTGGAAGGCTTGCTATTCACGATCTGAATCACTAATGTGATGTAGCTAGTGTACCGATCTGGTTGTCTCTGATCTCTCCTGCCCTTCCTAGGAGTCCCCACAAGCTCTTGAGCATCTTGAAGTGTTTGTTGAACCTCTCGGTTCTGCTTGCCAATTGTAGATGGTGGAATTTGAACTTCCACATCTTCCTAATGCATGTCTCGAATCAGTTGCATCTGCTACTCCACACTTTGTGAACTCTTAAGAACCATTGTACTTGAGTTACTACTCATACTGGTAACTTTACTTGTAGTATCATGTCCCTGAACCTATTGTTTTACCCTTGGAGCTTCTGTTGGCTGCTCACTCTAATCAATTGTTGTTGGCAAATCCCTGGACCTCCAATATTCCATGTCCTCCAAGAATTTGACATCTCTTATGACAATACTCCTCTTGGTCCTTGGAATAAAAATCCTATATGCCTTTGAGGTCTCGCTGTACCCAACAAAGTGACCACTCTCTGTAGTTTGATCCAACTTGGCACATGTATCCACTGGAATGTGGCATTATGTTAAGCTGTCAAATATCTTGAAGTGGCGAACATCTGGATTCTTCCCTATAAACGCTTCCTCCAGAGTCATCTTTCCCAACGATTATGTGGTATCCTATTCTAAATATATACAATTGTGTTGCATTCCTCTACCCCGAGCTACCTCTGATATTGAATGATTCTTCTTCTCAACAATCCCATTCCGCTGCAGGATGTAAGGAACCATCCACTCTCTCTTGATCCCCTCCTTGGTACAAAACTCTTGGAATGCTTTCCTTGTGTATTCACCTTCATTACATGATCGAAGAACCTTCACTTTCTTGCATGTATGATACATAGCATGCTATGTATGATACAAGCAAGCTATAAAAATCACAATTTTTTCACCGAAATGATTTCATCGCCGATTTTTTTTTTTTTTTTTGAAAAAATTGTGAAAAAATCGCGATTAGACCCGAAAAAATCATGGGCCCGTCAAATAGCTACCCAATAACATGCAAATTCAATTTTTTTTTTGTCATTTTTGCAGGCAAAGGTTAAGAAATAGAGCTAAGGAGGATAAGTCATTTGAGAGGACACATTGTGGGTGAGACAACTTGAGAGGACCCCTGATATGGAGGCCATCTCTTTAGATGCGATTGACATCACTGCTGCATGGAGGGTTGAGGCTAAGAGGCCTATCATGGAGTCAACCCCTGATTGGATAGAGCAGGAGGTAGTGGAGGGAGAGGAGGAGGAGGAGGAGCAACAAGAGGAGCAGGAGGAGGAGGTGACACCACCTACCCCTGCTACCCGTAGAGGACGTGGTCTGCCTCCTTTAGCTCCCGGTGGTTCAGGGTTTGGTGGTTCAGGTTTTAGAGCACAATAGAGTCCATTGCCAACCCCGCTAGCTTCTTCATCTAGAGGGAAAGTTGTTACATTTTCTCGCAAGAGGAGCCAAGGAAATTAGTATTATAGGTTAGTTGGTGCATTCCTTTGTATATGACATTATGACTCATGATATGAGATACATTATTATATTTTGAGGTTGAGTTGAGACTCAAGACTTAGTATTAAGGACATGATTCACTGTTATGTGTGATGTAGCACTAGACATGATATTACACATCTTATATATTAGTTTTTTTTTTCATATTTATGTGTCAATGCATTTATTTTATGTTGTGGACGCTTTAGATATTAAAAAATTTGAAAAAATTTGAATATTTTTGTATGTGCCAATTTTTTCCCGATTTTTACCGATTTTTTCCTGATTTTTATGATTTTTTCCGATTTTTTCCCCTTGCCAATTTAATCCTGATCGCGATGTTCGCAACATTGCTAAAGACTTCATTCTTGGCCTTCAAGAATATCTAGGTCTTCTTGGAGTAGTCATTAATAAAGGTTACAAAGTACTCGTACCCTTTGAGTGGTTGCATCGACATCAGACCACATATATCAAAATGAGCTAGATCAAGGACATCTTTGGATCTGGTGTTACTCCTTGGAAAATTTGTCTTAGCGAACTTCCCCAGTACACATCACCATGCTTTGTGCTCACCTCTGGAACACTTGTCACTGTCTCATGGGGCAACTTAGGTGTCCCATGATGAATGTGACCCATCCTCGTATGACATAGCTCTCCTTGATCTCTGGGATCATTTCTTCTCACCGGTGCCTTTGGAGTATCCATCTACAACCTGTAAAGTCTGCTGCTCTTGACTCCAATAACTATGGGTGACTTCCACTCTTGGTGTTTTATCAAAACCTACTATTCTCTAAAGAGTACATTGTACCCCTTGTCCTGAAGAATAGATAAAAAGATCGAATTCATCCCCATTCCTAACACATACAACACATCATGGCTGGGAATCAGCTTGCCAAATTCCCTCTAAAATAGAAGAGTCTCTCTCCCAACTAGATTGCACTTTCCTCTAAGGGCAATTGCTGGCATAGTGGCCAAACTCGTGACAACCATAACACTTGGCCTTTGAAAGGTCCCTCTTATCCCCCTTAGAGTTGGACCCTTTGTTGGATCCCTTTTTTGCTTTGTTCTTTCCTACAAGAGCCACGTTCTCCTGTTCTCCCTCACCCTTCTGTCAACTGCTGTTGCGATTGACAAGACTCAACCTAAGTTCCTCCTGAGTAAAATATATCCACAAACGATCCTAGTCAGGTAGGTCATGTTGTCCATTGATCAGTCCAGCACATCCCACTGCTTTGAGAACCCGCTCAAGGCAGTTCTCACGAGCTCATCATCTTTTGTCTTTTCCTCGACAACTGCTAACTCATCCTTGATAAGTCTAACTCTAATGAGGTAACTGACTACACCTTCGCCCTTGTTCATTCTGGTGTTTTTTGTTTTGATGGCTCCATGCTTTTATTATGTCTACCATAATGTTTAACCCTTATCTTTGATTTATAACTTGCATGCAAGGCTTTAATGGGATATCTAAAGATCATTGGGAAGGTGGGTTTCACGTGTTTTATTGTTCTCCTATCCTTGTTAGCATTTGAGGTCATTTAAAAAATGTTAAATTATGATTAGAGGGGTTTATTGTTCTCCTAACAAACAACAGAAATCATATGTTAAACTATGTTTAAAGGTGCTTCATGTGCTATGGGGTGTATGGTATATTTACCACCCTTCATTGTATCGTGATGGAAAGACAACAGAAATCATTTATTTTCCATGCCATTTTTGCTTTGGAAACCAACAGAATTCACTTTACGAGTTTTTATTACATTTTCAATGAATTGCACGCTGGAATCTTAAAATTATGATCAACCTTTCACTTAAATAGATATAGAAGCACATCGAGGGATTTGATCAATTGATATATTTTGACAGAAAGGGGGTGGCCTAGCTGAGTATGCTGTGGTACCCTTGAAAACAACTGTAAAGAGGCCTCCAGAGGTTCTGCCAGAGGCTGCAGGCTTGCCAGTAGCTGGACTTACTGCATTGCAGGCGGTTCGGGATGTTGCAGGTATTAAGCTTGACGGAAGTAGCGAAGGAGTTAATCTACTTATCACAGCTGCCTCAGGAGGGGTTGGACATTTTGCTGTGCAAGTATGATCCCTTGTCTAAAACCACATGGCTATTTTATCTTGTTTTTCGATTAACGGGATAGAAATGAAATATTAATGTCCACTGGTGAGCAAAGAAGGGTCAATGGGACTCAGCTGCCTCAGGAGGGGTTGGACATTTTGCTGTGCAAGTATGATCCCTTGTCTAAAACCACATGGCTATTTTATCTTGTTTTTCGATTAACGGGATAGAAATGAAATATTAATGTCCACTGGTGAGCAAAGAAGGGTCAATGGGACTCCAGAGTATGCTTGGTACAGCTAATGCATACACTGAAAAGTAATAAACCCAGGATCTGATTGACCTTTTATGTTTTCAATAAGCAAAACTTGGATCTGATTGAACGTTTTATGTTTTCAGTTAGCAAAACTTGGCAATGCTCATGTTACCGCTACTTGTGGCGCACGCAACATTGAGCTTGTCAAGAAGTTGGGTGCTGATGAAGTGCTAGACTATAAAACACCAGAAGGTGCATCCTTGACAAGTCCATCAGGCCGTAAATATGATGTTGTGATTCACTGTGCTTCAAATATAACATGGTCAACATTCGAGCCCAATCTGAGCACCTTCGGGAAAGTGATTGATATTACTCCGAGTTTCAAGTCATTTTTAGCATCTGTTACAAAGAAAATTACCTTTTCTAAGAAGCAACTTGTGCCATTGCTGTTGATACCAAGGTGTGAGAACCTTGCACTGTTAGTTGATTTGGTCAAGGAGCAGAAGCTGAAAATCGTTGTTGATTCAATGTACCCTTTGGCAAAGGCAGAAGGTGCATGGGCAAAGATCATGGATGGACATGCTACCGGAAAGGTTATAGTAAACATATAAAGAGTAGTCTGTACGTTACTAAACTGTCGTCACTATTTCTGAGGTTTACCACTCAATTCTTATAGCTGTAGAACTTTGTAAACCTCATTTATAGCTTTAGAACTCTTAATTTTGTAAAGCTCTATTCTTTTTTCGAATTTTAACTTCATTTGAAAGATATGGGGATTGGTACTTCCTCGAACCCGGCATATGAGTTCATTATTTTATGGTGTAAAAATGACTTTTGTCATAATGAGAACCAATTTTGCTGCTGTGAAGGTGATATGAGCGTTTCTTTGTACGAGTATTTGGATTTTACTCCTTTTGGGTAGTAATATAGGTAGGTATAATTTGAAGATTCTAAGTTCGTTATTTTATGGTGTAAAAATGACTATTGCATTAATGAGAACCGATTTTGTTGCCTATGAAGGTGATATGAGCATTTTTTTGTATTTTGTTGCCTATGCAGGTGATATGAGCATTTCTTTGTATGTGAGTATTTGGATTATACTTTTTTCATAGATTTGGCATGTTATTAATTATTATTTTTTTTTTTAATAATTAAGTGATTCATATTTAACTAATTATTTTGGGATTATATTTTATATGTATTTTTATTTTGAATATATATATATATATAAAGTTGAGGTTCTTCCATTAAGAAAAAAAATTACATTGCTTATCTTAATTTTCACAAAATTACACCAGTTCCGCTTTGATTAGATTTGTTGGTTAGTATACTATATGTCAAAGTTTTTACATCCATTATCATAGACTGCACAACACAACACACCATATATCTAGAGAGCAAAAAAAACAGCGTAGACAAAGCAAAACATACAACCATTTGCAAATCAAATGATGTCATAGAAGTAAGGTTGTTCGATCTAGTGTCTGAGGGTACTGGAAGCTTGAATTCACATTGTATATGCTTCTCCACATGGCTCATACGAGCTTCTAGTCCATTGCAGTTGTCCTTCATTTTCCATTGGTTTCGTTATATGTCATTAAGGAAGGAGACAATTTCATTTTCATCATTATGCTTCTCCTTGAGAACTTGCCCCAGTAATGTTTTTATTGCCAGTGAAGAGTCACTGAATGCATATATTGATTTCCCCTGCCCCTAGAGTGCCTAGGGTCCAGGAGCCATTGAGAAACTTCTTCCAGAAGCTTAGAATCTGAGATGGTCTACCTATCCCTACAAACATTCCTTTCAAGTCGTCGGATATCAGTCTGAATGCTTGGAGGTATTGCGGCCTAGTAAAAAACATGTGCCTCTTGGACTTGAGCCTCAGAGTAAGACTTGCTAGTCTAGCCACACTCCGTAACACCTCGTCAGCTATGGCCACTATGACGAGGCACGATAAACCAAATAAACCACAAAACCTTGTTAGCCCCAAGAATGAAACACATGCACTTCCCCCAAAACCTACAATAGCTACACTTATGAATTACAGATAGAATTCTAGTGAATGTAGGGATCTAGACTCTCCTCTCTTCCCTAATGTCATATGAAAGATAAAACATTCGTATCCCTTGCAGTAGAATTGAAAAATGCCAAGGCAACACTAGCACAATAGAACTAAAGTCGTGAAAGAAGAGTGAACAAGTAAAGATGGAAAAAGGCTTGTAGATTATGAAAAGAAGTAGAATTCAAATGAAAAGGATCCTTGGATAACAATGCAACCAACTTATCCATGGCCTTAACCATAGATAGGGTAAAAGGGCCCAACACTAACCATAAACTACCAATAATGAGATAATAGGACGCAAAAAACCAAGAACACAGTGTTACCTCTGCAAGAGACCAAGAGTAAATGAATATTACTAGCCACAAACTACCTTCGAAACTCTGTGTCATTCTAGCCCTCCAAACAAAGTCAGAGCCTACGCAATTGAGATAGGTGTGCTTCAAACCAACATTTTCTTTTTTATGAGCTGACTCTGAGCAATAACCATTTCCTTGTGTCGCCTGAAACAATTAGATTTTGCTTTTGAGAGGGAGAATTGTTAGATAAAACTTAGTAAACCTTCTCCACTATGTATTTTCCACTACAAACTCCCTCACATCCAAGCAATTATCCTTGGCAACTCTAGCATCCAGGCTCGCATAGATGCCGAAAAACTCTCTTGTGACCCTTTCTCACCATTTTCCAAACAATTGAAGAATTGAGTAGTATACAAATTACCATTAAGACAGGTGATGACCTTCACACATATAGTGCACGCAAAGGGCAAGCTACATCACCCCCTTCCTTAATGGTCTTGGGAGTCAACATGATGGCTGGAGCTTGCCCTCGCCCCACCCCCCCAATTGAAAATGGGTCTTCATAATGTAATTCAAATGTATCATTGAAGTATTCATTATATTAATTTATTAGTAATATTTTGATTTTTAGTCAAAGCATGTTCTTCATGCTTATAGGGTTAATTGAGTCAAAAAGAATATTTTACTAGTCAAAAGAAATGCAATTGAGTCAAGTCCCATTTGGAATTTTTATAAGAAAAGAAAAGAAATTTGATTTTTAAAGTCAAAGTGTCTTCACAAGACCAAGTCAACCCTCGGACAAGTCAACCCTAGGGGCAGCTGTTATTTTTCCATGATCTTGGTGTCTAGGATAGCTCACCGACACTACCAAACCAAGAATCACAACGAAGCTACTTTCCAGTGGAATATAAACAACAATAAATCTACTGGTGCACAAAATAGACACAACTTTTTACACAATTTTGTACAATAATCCAATCTTCGATATATTAATCCAACTGAATAATACAACAATCTAGGGCTCCCGTACCAGGGATAATGGCCCTCAAATATCCAGAAGTACAAGAATACACAATACAAGACAATCTGACGGTCTAGTTAATGTAGTGCACGATCACAACTTCTTTGTCATATCTTGTACACCTATGGGTCCTTCGGTCCCAATCTGCAACACTTGCCTCTATCAATGCTCCAAGTCCATTTGGCCATTGAATCTCAGCTATCCACGATATTCCCTCTAGCTGGTCATAAGTCCATCTATCATCAACACATAGGGACTTTTGCATACTACTGCTCCTCAACTGTTTTGGGACTCGTCTTCCCACTATAGTCTTCCTATGTTGTTCCAATGAAGACTAACAAACGACAGGAGGGTTGCCACCTATCATCATCAAATGTCGCTTCTCCAATGAAGACTAACAAACGACAGGAGGGTTGCCACCTATTTTTTATTTTAATTATTCATTTATTTAGTAAAATAATTTAATTTGTTTTGTTTTTTCTTTTAAATTTTGTTTTTAAATTTAATATTTTAGATTAATTATTTTTTAAAATTTAAAATTTATTCATTAAATTTATTAAATTTTAATTTAATTTAATATTTTTTTTTAATCTTTTAGTTTATTTGGTTTTTCATTTTTAAAATTTATAAATTGTTTCATTAAATAAAAAAAGTAAATTTATAGATATTTGTTTTTTAATTATTTGCATGTGGTTTTTTTGTTTTTTTTTTTGTTTTTTAATGATAGTTTTTTTTATTATAATTCTTTTATTTTAATTTTCTTTTTCAATTTTATTTTATTTTATTTTTTATTTTTTATTTTTTTTAAATTTATTTATTTATTTTAATTTTGTTTTTTTTGTTAATTTTAAAATTTGTATTTTTGTTTCTTATTATTATTATTTTTTAAATTTAATTTTTTAAATTTAATTAAATTTAATTTTAATTTTTATTTATTTATTTATTTTTAATCTAAATTTTTAATTTTGTAATTTAAATTATTTTTAAATTTTCTATTTTAATTTTTTTTTTTAATTATATGGATTTTTTTAATAACTTAGAAAAAAAATGTGTTTTTTTTTTTTTTTTTTATTGGTTTCGATTAATTTTTGTTTTTTTTTTCTTCTTTAAACTATGTGTTTTTTTTTCAAATTTTGTCATTTCTTTTGATATAATTTTCGAATATTTTTTTTTTGTTTAAATTTTTTATTTTTACGAGTTAATTTTGTTTTTTTTTTACATTTTTATTGTTTTTATATATATATATTTTTTATCTAAGTTTTGTGTTTTATTACCAACATGAAAACCACCACTCTAAAAAAAAAGTTGATGCTGCATCAATACGTTTCAAAATTAGCATGAAAATCACCGCTCTAAAATAAAAAAGTTGATGCTGCATTAATACGTTTCAAAATTAGCATGAAAATCACTAACATTTTAAAACAAATATTCATATTTCATAAATAAAAATATTAGAGTGTCAAAAATGTGCTAAAAAAAGAAGAAGGTGATTTTGCATCACCACTTTTCAAAATTGGGTGCTTTTTATGCTACCAAAAAAAAGTAGATAACAGTGCAGTCACCTATTTCATCGGTAATAGTGTTCTGGTTGTCGTTTGAAAACTCGTGTGATCGTCATGACTATTCAAGACAAACTCGTGCAACAGTCACCCTTGTCCTGGACTTGCGCGACCCACCCCCAAAAACAAACTTCAATGCTCCTTGTCTCGCTGTGGCTTCCTTAGATGTGATCCATATGAGAAGATGCATTTTTGGATGTATCAAATGCCTCCCAACTCACCTTATATTTATACAAAACATAAAGGCTCCATGTGGTGTTATCTAACTGTCATGTGACAGACTAATACACCAAGCCGACCTGCTCTAGGTGCCACAAAAACCCACCAACAACTTCAAAAATTCATATCTCATGATAGACAACTCAGATTTGAGTGGTTTTCGTTGCTCCCGGTTGCTCTCAGGGTCCTCTATCATGTAAAATCATCACATGCCCAAAACTCCTCACAGATTCACACCCACAAGCTTGGGTTCCATGCCCACAAAGAAATTTTGTGGCGCTTTGATCTCCAAAACCGGAGCCCTAGGGCTTGGAGTACCTCCCAAGCTATCAAAAATCAACAACAACTATTCGACCCTCCTAGGCATGTATATATAGATTCAACTCAACCACTTTGGAGATCAATTCTTTCACTCACACATCACGTCATTTTTGTGCCTAATCAAGAAGAAGAAGGCAACGAAAGTCAAAGGAGAGAGAGGAAGGTCAAAGGCGAGAAACGAGACAAACTCTTTGCACTAGTTCTACTCACACGTGTGAATATTTCTGAGGTCCTCCAGGCCCAAAATTTCAAGGGCCAGAATTATAGACGACCGAAATTTGAGATTTTGACTAGATTTCAGAAGGTTGAGCAACATCTACCTTGATTTGATTGGAGGAGACTTGAAGGAGAGTTGACTTGGGTCTTTGTGGCAGTCTTGGTCTTAGTCTTGGGCCTTGGATATCTCACTTTGATCTGATTCTATAAGAAGACTATTTTCTTAGGTCTTCCCCCTTGTGGGATTTTTTCGTGGCTTGGAGCCTAATTTCTCGGGTTCTTTGTCTCTTGTGATTCATGTTTTGTACATTTTTGGTAATTGCTTGATGAAGGGAATAAAATTTTAATAATAAGCCAACAAACATTCACAATTAATTATGAAGTGAAGAGAAATCTACGCTAATGTACAAGCATCTTGATTTCTCAATACGGTATTAGAGCTGAGGTGAAAAAAAGGAAGTTTGAAGATCACTTCTTGTTGGCTTATTTGAAGATACTCTTGAGCAGTAATCTAAGAAGTTTGATCCAAATATCTATAGGATATGTCCAAGAGAAGGTCAAAGTTAAGGCTACTTCAGAAGGGTCTGCACTCTTAGCATTTGAAACTTGTTTCAAGGTCGAAATAAAGGATAAGAAAAAGATTTATACCTTTTCTCAAGTTAGAAAAAGATCAAAGAATAATATGATTTTTTGTGACATAATCTCTATGGCTATACTGATACGAATATTAGAATAATACTATGGCATTGTACCTCTACAATATAGGACCTCTTCAATGATTTCTTATGGACAAGTGTGAACAAAATTTCATTTGAACAATTGATGATGAAGAGTCGATTTGGAAGTATGTACCTGTGGCTTTATATCTCTACTAATTAAAGCAAGTTTGGCTAGCCAACCATGGAAACATACATCATGATATCCAAGATCAAACACTTGAAGGATTACACAAATTAAAGAATTGTATTACAAAGTTTGGACGATACCATCTCTACTCAAATAACATTCGAATTTGTATCTCTATGTCAAATCAGTAAAAGACATCCAAATTTTCTAAAGAAAGAGCAAGATAAGTCTATGAGATTAGCGCGAAGGTTAAAGATCATGTATAACACTTGAATTTGTGAAAAATAGTTGGGTTAAGCATAGAATAAGGCATCAACTATACGAGGCATCCAAACTTATTTCCAATCCGAGCAACTCTGAATAATTCCAAGTTACCTCAATTCTTAAAGATTGAATCATCCAAGGCATACAAATTTCTTGAAGATTAAGTAGAAATGTTTACAAAAACAATGGCCTGAACCTATGACGAATCCAAACTTTATTGTAGCATTATTACAATTACATCCAAAAGCTTATTGTGGCACTCCTCTAAGACTGATATCCAAGACAAAGAAGAATAACGAAGTTGAAATACTATTGAAGGACTTGATTCTAAAGTTTGTCAAAATCCTAGGCTCATCATCTATGTGGCAAATGCATTGTGATACGAAGTTAAAAGAACTAAGTAGAATAACTATGATCAGAAATGTTCAAAACTTATACATATTTCAAGCCTCAATCCTATGACATCTGATTTTGTAGAAGAATAATTAGACCAAGCATGAAAGGTAACTTCATGATAGAACCAAGGTATCCTCTGAAATATTTGAACCATGAAAATTGTGACATATGATCTAAAGTAGAAATCAATCTCTAAAGTAATCTAAAAATAAAAAAGCCCTAAATTTCATATAAGTTTTGTTGCCTCAGTGGTTGTATCATTGCAAGCAGCTCGAAGATTTGTAGGACAAGTTCAAGAATCAAAGTTCTATGGAATCTAGTAGGAATCAAAAGATCTATAAATCTTCTCTGGAAATTCAAAACCGAAACTTTGTGAAATAATTATGATAAGACATCCAAAAGACATGCGAAGGTCATCTCTATGGAACTGTATTCAAGGACTTGAGTGATATGATTTTATGGCCAGAAGACAGATCTATGACATTATGGATTGGTTCATTGGAAGGAAGGGACTGAAATTAAAGAAGTTGATTTTATGAACTTTGTAAACATATATATGAAGTTTTTATGAAGCTCTAAAATAGTCATATTACCAAGACTTTCCTCTTCTACATGAAAAATTGCATCCACAAGGACGAACTATTTGAGGTTTGCTAGATGTCTGATGGAAGGAAAAAATTCATGTCAACTAAAGAACAATCAAAGGACCAGAGCTTTGCAAGAAGGAACAAGGTAGAGGTATGTATAGTTCTTGTTCATTTCAAATTTTGTCTTGCAATCTATTATGCATACAATGATAAGTTTTCTAGTCCATGGTGAACTCACATGAGGAACAAGATACTATGATCTCATGCTCTTTTGAAAGTTAGTAGATATGCTAGAGATTGTTGTTATAATATTTGAAGTATTTCCTTGCATATAAGGACTAGGTTTTTATGGTTAATTAATGCAATATCTTGTATAGAAGGCTTGTCAATAGTGTCTTTGGGGTTTTGCAGCTAACTCTCTAGTATGCTTGTGGAATTTGCAATTCTTAAATGATCTTGATAACTTTGGTAAGGTTTGAGATTAGAGAACCCTAGGAACAAAATCCTATCTAATCCTTTCCATTGTAAGAAGTAGATCCAACCCTTAATGATAACAGAAATAACATCATGCTAATTTGAAGACAAGGTTGGTGAAAAGGTCCAAGATTAAGAGGGAGTTGACCTTCCTCAAAAGCCTTAAGTACTCTACATCTCCTTGATTACTACTAAAGCTATTGTCTTTGTACTTTGTCTTCTGTTCTTTCATGGTCTTCTAATAAAGCTTGTAGGTCAAGACAATATCTATCTAAGCTTGATTAACAAATGGAAGAATTGGAAGAACATTGCAAAGCATGAAGATTAAGGAGGAAAAAAAAAATGATTAGGCGGCAAAATAAAAGAAGAAGTTCACTTACCTCAGTTGGAAAGAGGGATTTGTTAGATCTTGAAATTTGGTAGAAACTAGAGAAGCTTATGATCAAAAAGACAAAATGAGAGATCTATGAAAGAAGTTTATTAGCTCTGATGATTGTACCGACAATTGATTGGTTCAATTCAAGAATACATTGATTGCGTTAACAATATTAATGTCGACAAAAATACTACTAATGATTGGGAGCTGATATGATTTCTTGGAAGATCATGAAGCAAAACGAAGAAAGAAGATGTGAAGGCTTGTGCAATTCATTAGAGGAAATTTCAGCCTAAAAGTGCTCATGAAATTTTCATGTAATTTCCATGTCATAATATCTAAACCAATCAAAATGCTTTAAATTTAAAAAGAGGTACATGTAAATAGTTTGGAGGGAAAAGAAGAAAAACTATTTTTTTTAATTATATTTTTGACTTATCTCCTTATAGGCTCAATGTTGCTTCTGCAAAATCCATTCTTGATCATGTAGCTATCAATTCTGCTATACCATGCTCTAGGTGCTTGCTTCAATCCATAGAGCGTTTTCTTCAACCTGTAAACTTTATCTTCTTTACCTTCAAGTTCATAACCTAGAGGTTGTTGCACATAAATTTCTTCTTCTAGAATTCCATTAAAGAAGGTTGATTTCACATCCATTTGATATACTTTCCTTTTTTTCTTGAGCTGTTGTGGCTAGAACTGCTCTTACAATATCCAATCTAGATACTGGAGCAAACGTTTCTCCAATGTCTATTCTCAGTTGCTGTGAGAATCCTTTTGCTACAAGTCTTGCTTTAAATCTATCGATTTCACCTTTCTCATTCAACTTTGTCTTGTACACCCACTTCATACCAATGAGGTTTTTATCCTTTGGTAAAATTAACCAAATCCCATGTATCATTCTTTTCAATAGAATCAATCTCTTCATCCATGGCTTGCACCCAATTTTCATTTCTGATTGTTTCTTCAAACGAAGAAGGTTGGAATGACAACAATGCAAAATTTGAACTAACATCCAAATCATCATAAATATATTTCAAACTTCTCATCTTTCTCTTACCATTGCTTGATTCATCACCTGATTGGTTGCTTGGAGAATTCTAGTATGTTGACTTGCTTGAAGATCCATGTTGCTCAAAAAATCTTGGAGTCCTTGTTGGTGTGTCTTTGTTTGGTGTCTTCTCTTTTGATTATTGTTGCTCCTTTTCTTCTACATAATCATCTTCCATCAATGGAGCTTATGCATCATATGTTTTGTCTACAGTCCCATTCCATGAATCTTGGTCTTTGAACACAACATATCTGCCAATTATTGTCTTCTTAGTGACAGGGTCATACAACTTGTAAGCTTTTGAGTGATCACTATAACCAATAAATATGCATTTTTCACTTTGATCATCCAATTTTCCTCTTATTTGCTTAGGCACATGTGCATAGGCTACATATCCAAAAACTCTGAAATCAGATACGTTGCATGACATACCTTACCATGTTTCTTCTGGAACTCTATTCATCACACTCTTTATAGGAGATTTGTTTATCACATAAACAACACATGCTATTGCTTCTACCTAATACTCATTTGACGAGTTTCTTTCTTTCAACATGCTCCTTTCCATGTTCATAATTGTTTTGTTATTTCTCTCTGCTACACCTTTCTGTTGTGGTGTGTATCTGGTTGTAAATTGTCTTCTGATTCCATGTTGTTTACAATATTCATGGAACGTTTTGAATCATATTCTCCATCGCGATCTGACCTCAATACCTTAATCTGTCGATCACTTTGGTTCTCTGCTAAGTCTTTGAATTCTTTCAACTTTGCAAAAGTTTCGGACTTTTGCTTCAAAAATTAAAGCCAAGTCTTTATGCTATAGTCATCAATAAAAGTGAGGAAGTAACAACTTCTACCAATTGACTGTGTCCTCATAGGTCCACACAAGTCTGTATGCACCAACTCAAGTGATTTATATGCTCTATATGAAACTCCCTTTAGAAAACTTTCTTAGTGTTTCTTTCCCAAGATGCAACACTCACAAGTACTAGCAGATTCTTTGATGGGAGGTAGTCCTCTGACCACCTGTTTATGTTGCAAGAATCTTAAACCAGAAAAGTGCAAGTGTTCAAACCGAAAGTGCCATAACCAGTAATCATTAGAACATGCAACACTAAACGAACTGGCCTGATCATTGTAATTCATAATTATAGGAAATAGTCTATTTCTTGTCATTTGCACCTTTGCTATCAGTTGTTTGCTTGGGGGCTTGTCATAAATAACACACTCTTGCCCTTGAAAGATAACTCTATATCATTTATGTGTCAATTGACCAACACTTATCAAATTATGTTTGAGACCAGGAACATTATATATCTCTGAGATTGTCTTTGGCTCCCCCTGCTTGGTCAGAATGTTGACCACTCATTTTCCATCTATATCCACGATCTTGTTAGTCCCCAACTTTACCTCTGTTTTCACAAATTGATCCAAATTTTCAACCAAATTCTTATTGCCTGTCATGTGGTTACTGCAACCATTTTCTAATAGCCACACTTTATCAGACGGTTCATGCATGTTGTTGCATGCTAGGAACATGGAGTTATTATTTTCGGTACTAACATTAGCTCTCTGATTTCCTTGATCAGCTATCTTTTTCCTGCAATCACGAGCATAATGACCAAATTTATTGCAATAATAAAATCTCGCCTTTTATTTGTCAGATCTTCGATTATTGTTGAAGCTTCTGCTACAACTGCTTCCACTTTCATGTTCATGCTCTTCTCGACCATCTCTTTGACCACCATATCTTCTGCCTCGTCCTCTATCTCTCGATCAACCTCTGCCTCGACCTATTGAAATAGAAACTTGACTTTTGAAATCGGTTTCTAAAGTGGAATCATTATTTATGTCTATCCTTGCCTCATGCAATAGAAGTGATCCCATCAGCTCGTCAACTGTCAGTTTTTCCAAATCCTTGGCTTCTTCTATAGCTTCTACCACAACATCAAACTTGGCGGACAAAGATCTAAGGACCTTCTCAATCCTTGTTCAATCTTTAATTTCTTCACCATAAATTTTTAACTGATTTACTACAAACATGACTCAACTCATGAAAGAATGGATGTCCTCTATCTCCTTCATCTGCAGACTTTCAAAATATCTTCTCTTATTTGAAATTTAACAATATTGACTTTTTTCATACCTCAATAGCTTGTCGCCAAAGTTTCCTATGCTTATTTTGTTGAAGACATGATCATAATCTTCTGGAACACTGCTCGGTCCACTCCATGTTGGATTAGAAGCAATGCTTATGCATTCTTCATTTTGTATTTCTTCCATTGTTCCTTCTCTGTATTACTGAGGGCTCGTTCTTCTGTTTCATTTTGAGGTTCTGCAAACCCAAACTTAACATGATCCCAAACATCATGCGCTTTTAACATGGTCTCCATTTTAATGGCCCACACATCATAATCCTTCCCTGAGAAAGAAGGAATTTGTGGCTAGAAACTGCGTGTTGCCATCTTTTTAAAAAAAAATCACTTCTCTTATGAAACCCTAAATTTCTTCTTTTATAAGCTCTGCAAAGCTCCAAAAAAAATAACCTTAAGTTTCATTTTTATATAAAAATTCTTTATATAAAAAAAAATTACTTTTATAATAAACTCCTTTGAAAACCTTATTTTAATATCTCCACTCATTTAAAAAAAAAAAATAATAAAATAAAAAAAAATTCAAAATCCCTTTTTAAAAACCCCTTTTCAAAAATCATTAATAAGGGACTCTATTAAAAATATTTTTAAAAGCCCTTTCAAAAGCCTTTAAAAGCTCTTTCAAAAGCCTTGATATGGCTTTAAAAAAAATACTTGATTGACTTTTTTGTTCGATGAATTTTCAAACCTCTAAAAAATTTGATACAAATGTTCTTTAAAAAAATACCATGTGTATTTACTAACACACCTCTTGTTGCGTTAGGCCTACAGCTAACATTGCTCACAATACTTTGAAATGCGTTAAACGCTTATGTCTCTTTGTTGAACTGTGTTAGTATTAACACAACGAAATTTCAACAGGGTTGCGTGCTTCAAAATCTTCGTAAGTCTGCCAACTGTAACGCTGTTCTTTGCTAAACCGATCAACGCTATAACACTTTCACTATAATGTAACAAATGCGTTATAGCTTCAAATAAGAAAGAAAAAAAAATTCTCTTCACACATGGATGATTGTTGATATTTTTTTCCTTGGTTCTTTGTAACCTCGCTCTGATACCAATTTTTTGGAAAGGCAAAAGAGTAAAGGAACAAATAACACAAATAATTCACACGAGATGCGAATCTTCTATTAATCACATGAACTTCCATCTCCCTGAATACAATGAACCTGACAAAGGGTATTTATCCTAACTCACTTGACATGCACACACTTATCAAACTCATCTATCACATAACTTCGACTTACTCAACGCTCACTTAACTGACTCTCTAACTCACTTACCAAATTCATCTATCACACAACTTGACTTACTCAACGCTTACTTAATTGACTATCTAACTCTTCATGCGAGATTTAATTAGATGTTTTAACAGATAAAAATTGGTGGGTTTTCTCAAAAGTATGCATAATGGGTACTCGTTAGATGTGGAATTTAATTGCGCATCTAATGAGTGTCAAAACATAAAGTTTGAGTAAAACTATAAGGAGATAAGCCGAAAATATATTTAAAAAATAGTTTTCTTCTTTTCCCTCCAAAATTCATAACTCTTATTTTATTAATTTTATTATTATTTTATTTTTTTCCTTAGAAGGCCACTTTTAGGCTGAAATTTCCTCTAATTAGTTGTGAAGAAATTGGCTCTATGAAGTTTTTAATAAACTACTTGATGATATGTTGAATTCAAATCTGCATAAATATTGTCAAAGAACCTAGAAGATCGAATTGCTTTATGATTCATGAGTATGATGTAGAGAGGAGCCGAAAAGATACAACAATATCTCCACAAAAGAACAGGTAGTTGAACATTGATGAGTATGTTTTACAAGCATAGGCTTGTGGTTATTTCTCCCTGTTTGAGAGGGAGTGAGGATCCCCTTGGTTGAGAGGGAGTGAGGGTGGGTGCTGTATTCTCCATGTTTCATGCATTATGGCCAGGACTAATAGCCGTAATCCTAGTGAAGGCACTGGTAAGGAGAATAGTGGATTGGATAAGCATCTCAGATCAATATTCTTTGAGGATTTGTATCCAAGATAAGACTAGTCTCAAGGACTGATATTCTTTGAGGATGGGTACCCAAGATAAGAATAGTCCTGTGAGGATATACGTGGTGAACATCTAGATGGGGTATGTGCCTAGAGAGGCGGCAGTTTCCAAATTTATGCCTCCTAGCATTGTACTCTGATCTAATGGAGAGATAGAACCTGTTAGTCAAGGCCTTGCTAATTTTGACAATGTTGACTATGATGACGCTTATCAATCTGAATCCCCTATGAGAATATTTCAATTTCAGAGTATTTCGTTGTGTCATTATTAATACTTCCCTAGTTAAGAGGGGGTGTTGAAAATGTAACTAGTGTCGATCTTCATAATGTGATTCAAATGTATCATTGATGTAATTATTATAGTAATTGATTATTATTATTTTATGTTTAGTCAAAGCATGTTCTTCATGCTTATAGGGTCTATTGAGTCAAAAATAATATTTTACGAGTCAAGTTCCATTTGGACTTTTTGTAAGAAAATAAATTTTATTTTATTTTTGAAGTCAAAGTCTCTTCACAAGACCAAGTCGTCCCTAGGGTTACTATTCGACCCTCTTGGAAATTTGTATATAGATTCAACTTGACCACTTTGGAAATAAATTCATTCAC
This sequence comes from Pinus albicaulis, assembly GCA_034641835.2. Classification (NCBI taxonomy): domain Eukaryota; kingdom Viridiplantae; phylum Streptophyta; class Pinopsida; order Pinales; family Pinaceae; genus Pinus; species Pinus albicaulis. The sequence goes on along the minus strand of CM076578.1, from coordinate 283,239,565 downwards.
TCACACATCACATCATTTCGGCTCCTAATCAAGAAGATGAAAATAGTTGAAGTCAAAGGAGAGAAATAAGAAGATTTTTTTTCCCTAGTTCTTCTCACACGTGCAAAAATTTCTAAGGTTCTGCACGCACGAAATTTAAAGGGCCAAAATTACAAGAGGCTAAAATTTCAGGAGTTGACCAGATTTCAAAAGAATGAACAAAATTGACCTTGATTTGGTTGTAGGAGACTTGGAGGGTTGACTTGGGTCTTTATGGCACTCTTGATCTTGGTCTCGTGTCTTGGATATCTCACTTTGATTTGATTCTATAAGAAGAGGATTTTCTTGGGTTTTCCTCTAGCTTGGAGCATTATTTATTGTGTTCTTTGTTTCTTGTGATTGTCATTTTTTGTACATTTTTTGTACTTGCTTGATGAAAAGAATATAAATTTAATAAGAAACCATCAAACATTCAAAAGTAATTTATCAACACTGCAAGGAAAATACCCTCTAGCAGATGTTTTTGAGGAACCCCTTATAAAAATACCCTAGGCATCCATTTGTAGCGAAAGTTACTAGAGGAAGTTGGCGGGTAGAGGTTTTTGCAGATGTTTTTCTTCTGGTGCGTTTATCATCCTAAACAGCACCAGTGCATTCAACTAAAGACTGCACTGATGCGTTCAACTAGAGATTGCACCAGTCTGCACAAAACATTGGCACACCGGGACACTATGCGCTCGGTACAAACCCGCCCGGTGCGTCTTATTACTGTAGCGCACCGGTGCTTTACAAAGATTACGCACTGATGCGTCCTAAAACCCCGCGCCAAAACTGAAACAGGTAAGTGCGGTTTTAAGAAACTGCACCGGTGCGCCTATAAAACCCCCCCTCGAAACAGGGTTAAATAAAAAAAATTACGGTCAAAAATCTGCATTTTTCACTTTTCAGTGCTCCAGAGCTCTCAAGCACCGGTGCAACTTTACCTTGTGTGAGGCACCTTGCCATCAGTGCTCCCATTGCACGCATTGCTGTTGTCCGTTGCCCACCATCTCTATTTTGAAATTTGAAAAACGGTGGGCAAATTCTATATCCAATATACTTCCTTGACAACCAAATGTACAAGTATTTTCCTTGTTTTTCCATAATTAAACCTTTTAGCGGATTAGTTTTGTAAAATAGCTTAAAATTCACCTTTTTTAAAAAATAAAAATAAAATTCCCGCGCGATGTGCTCGAACCGTTCGGATCACACCGGTTCATGGCGCTGCCTGTAAATTTACAAGCCACACCGCAGCCGGTGCTAATGGTATCCGCACTGGTTCTGGGCCAGTGCCGAAACGACGCACCATGATTTTTTAAAATTTTAAAAAAGTGTGGTGCGGTCGGTTACCTGGCCGCACCATTGACCCTGTCGAATAGTGGGAATGTGGTGTGGTCGGTTACCTGGCCGCACCGTTGACCTTGTCAAATAGTGGGAATGCGGTGCGTTGACAGAAATATCCGCCCTTGGGCGGGTAATTTTGTCAGCGCACCGCATTTCGACAAATCGACATGGTCAACGGTGTGGCCTAGTAAAAGACCGCACCATGGACTATGTAGTGATGTCAGGAGGGTGGTGTGCTGACCAAACTATATGCTCCGAAGCGTATAGTTTGGTCAGCGCACCGCCCTCTTGACATTGGTCCATAGTCAGCGGCGTGGTCTGTTATACCACCACATCGTTGACTTTGGAACAATTCCAGGAGGGCTATGCTCTAAAAATTTGCAGGTGCACCGCCTTTGGTGCGCTGCAAATTTTCTGGTGCACCGCCTCTGATGCGCGACAAAAAAAAGATGCACCGTTACCATTACATGCTTGTTTTTTGTTGCGCACTGGATGATTTTTTTTTCAAAAAAAATTATATATGTATATTCCTAAATACATGTTTCATTTAATAAAAAATTGTATTTAATATGTCAATCATTCAGCGACGTGAAAGGAGATAAGAGAGGAAAAAGCAACAACAACAGGAGGACCAGTATAACATGGTTCGTTTGTGGGAGGCATGACAGAGGGAGAGAGATGCGTACCCTTGCCCTATTACAGTAGCTACCCAGGGGCTCCTAAGGCAGGTAGGCATCCTCAAGTTCTATGAGGAGGCTACATCCCTAAAGGGCCATGGTGTGTTTTTGCGACATCTTATCCGCAAGTGGAATGCCCACCTACATGCTTTCCGGGTTGGTCCTAACCAGTGGTACACGCCCGCTAAGGAGGACATATATTTCATTACTAGCCTATCAAGGAGAGGGGTGGATTTTCCCTCGTTCCCAGAGGTTCTAGTTGACTATGTAGTAAGGAGTCAGTTGGTGTACTCCCAGAGATACATTAGTGCGGATATACTGTCTCCTCTATATTTTTAGGTCTCTGGAGGTTAGTTACGTATTGCTTCATTTGTTAGTGAGGTGAGGTTTCTCTCACTTCTGATTTTGACCATTTCACACAACACCAGCGACAGGAAATTCATTAGTTGCCCGCTTCTATATTATGTTGATTCTTTACTACAGGAGCCACGATTTTGAGGTGTTCTGCGATTTTTTTTGCGACAATTCTGTACAGCTAGATAGATGTCATGCTCATGCACAGGGGAAGGTCAACTTCCATTTTGCTTCAAAGCTATTTTGTTTATTTTTTTAGAGGTTTCCAGAGACGAGGCCTACTTTTTTTCGGCAGCCTCGTAGGTCGATGTTGTATGCACGAATGCACATGTGGGGACAAATGATGCCCAAGAGGGGCAGGAACGAGTTTTCCGCTAGGATATCGCATGATGCACTGGAGTTGCTAGCCAGTGTTGATGAGCATCCCTTTGTTATGGTCCCCTGTCCTTATGCTGGTTTGGATTGGCGAGGGTGTGCCAACATCCTCTTCACAAATGATGAGCCGCCAAATGATAGAGGTAATAATACTGTTTTATTTAAATTTATTCTAACATGTTCTTTAACTTGTTTCTATTAAACTATTTAATGAAATTGTCTAATTATTGTTGTGTATTTATATATATTTTGTAGACATTGGGTCTTTTGATGGCGATGAGATGCGAGTGCCACCAAATGACCCAGGTGTGGATCTTGATGACGATCAGGATATGGCAGATGCCGAGGATCACGAGGTCGGTGCAGACATACCTGCTCTTGCTGGTGCGCCAGTACTGCCTTTTGCTAGGCGTAAGCTTGACAATAGATTGAGGATGGATTTGGGCAACCAAATCTGTGCATTGTTTGTTGAGGCGAGAGTCAAGCCCGCCACTATGAAAGATATACAAGCTGATGTTAGGTTGGTACATATGTGGAGAAGCATGTCGTGTGACATGTTCAGCCTGATGCGGCATGCCGTAGGAGCTACGAGCTTAGTTACACGGTTGAGGAGGGCCCTTCGACATTATAGGTGTGGTCGAGGCGCAACACGTCGACAATATGCTAGCAGCGATGCATAATTTTATGATCACAATAAGAGGAGTGATTATCGTTCACCTCACGTCGCTCCAGATGATCATCCTGCAACATTTACCAGCAGTCATGATGGAAAGCAGGCTGGACCTTCGGCCACGTCGAGTCAACAGCCTGCAGCATCCAGCAGTACTCATGATCATGAGCAGGTTGGACCATCGACCATGTCGAGCCATTATGATGAGCAACCGAGAGTTGATTCTGATCAACATGAGGCACCAGTACCAAATCAACAGGCACGTGATGATCAACATGTATCTGAGCTTGTTGAGACTACACCATTGACTGAGCAAGCCTCAAATAGTATTGTTATTGATGATGTACCACTAGCTGGTATTTGACATTTTACAATTATATATATATATATATATATATATATATATATATATATATATATATATATATAGTCCATGTATTTTATGTTCATATTGTAGTTGTACTTAATTTACATGTTGGTGATCATCATTATGTGTATATTGTTAGGTCATGTTAGATATGTTCATTTAATGTGCAACTTCCAGATAGATGTGCATATGATGGTAGTTATTTGACATGAGATGTATATTTGATGTTTGTGTTGTGTGATGTTATACAATGCTAATTGTGTTTTGTTAGATGATCATGATCATGATGATGTTAGCGACTTTAAATGTGTTTTTTAGTCGAATATGATGTTTGTACGATGGTTATCATGATCATGATGTTTATTTAATTTAATATTAAATTATCATGATATTTATTAAATATTATGTCGTGATTGTAATTGAAATTTTAATTTTAATTGTATTGAAAATTGTAAAATAATATTTGTAATTGTAATTTTAATTTTAATTGTAATTGTATATATGAAAATTGTAAAATTGTTATTGTATTTGTAATTGTATGTAATTTATTTGTAAAATTTTAATTGTAATTGTAATATTTAATTTATTATGAAACAATTGTAATTCTAATTCTAATTCTAATTGTATATATGTAAAATTGTAAAATTCTAATCCTAATTCTAATTGTATATAAAATTCTAAAATTGTAATTGTATTTGTAATTGTAATTGTATGTAAACTATTTGTAAAATTTTAATTGTAATTGTAATATTTAATTTATTGTGAAATGATTGTAATTGTAATTTTGATTGTAATTGTATATATGTAAAATTGTAAAATTTTAATTGTAATTCTAATTGTATGTAAAATTCTAAATTGTAATTGTATTTGTATTTGTAATTTTAATTGTAATCGTAATAGTATATATGTAAAATTGTAAAATTGTAATTGTAATTGTAAATTTTATGTAAAATTGTAAAATTGTAATTGTAATTGTATGTAAAATATTTCTAAAATTTTAATTGTATTAATGTGAAATGATTTTATTAAAATTTTTAAATTTGTAAAATTTTAAATAATTGTAAAATAATAAATCTAGAATAATATGAATTTTTGTAACATAATAAAGTTTAGAAAATAATGCAAATAAATTCATGTACTTTAGAATTATCATTATTTTATTATGATTTTACATACAAAAAAAATATTATACAGTACGCCATTGTTTTTGAGATCAACATAATTGCAAGTTATCAAGTGAAATATTGATTTTAACATTAACACAATGCAAATTACCAAAAAAATAGTCAGCTTATAAGTTATAAGGTAGTTAAGTCCTATTCTTTATAAAAACCCATCTTAAAAAATATAAATATTGATGAAATAACACATGTACCATATCACTCTTGATTCTCATAATCAGCCTCATTATCTTCCAGCTCGCATGGCATGATAACACTATTGTTCTCAAAAATATTTTTTGATCTAGGGTCATGTCTCAATACGAACCACCAATCCCTATCCAACACATCTGGGTAAAAAATCACTTGGTTGTAGTGTTTGGGGAAAACATAGGGCTCCTTAGCTTCATCCCACATCTTTCTAGAGTTGATACATATCATCATACTATCGCGATTTTGCTTTACATTATTCTGATCAAAAGTGTCCCACCACTTGCACCTAAAAATAACACATTGAAAAGAAGAGAAATCCACTTCAATGATCTCTTATATCTTTCCGATGTAACCTAATGTCCCTCGTACTAAGTTTTTATCATGGTGGCTAGATCGACTAGATTGATAGAACTCTACTTCCACTCCACAGTCTTTTGTGATGTTTCCATCATTGGCATTTTCTGTGCGAAAATGGTGTCCATATGCCCACATAGATGGGAACAAATGCACCTATAAAAAAGTTAAAAAATCATAGTGTCTTATAATAACCCAAGAGTTAAAATATGAAATATATATGTAATTACATTTGAAAGGTGCATTATTAAGTATTAAATGTGCATATAAATTAAATAGATTATTACCGAGTTGTTGCACCCAATCCCTACGTTTAGCACGTCCTCTTCAGCACGCGGGTAACGATCGGTTGCACTGTATTTGTCTCTGACTTTGTCAACAACCCAACTGTTGGGGCATATTTTCTTTTAAATGATCGAGATAAGGCACACTTCTACCATTCAACCGTCTGAATTATTTCCTATCACTATCACATTTCATCCTCTTTTCTTCATACAATGCGACTCATGGTTGTGTCGCTTCGAAATTGTAAAGAACGAATTTATTGATTGCTTCAATTTTTGCATTCGTTGATGAAATCAAACCAACATTATATAGTTCATAGAGATCAAAATATACATTATATCAAAGTTCAACATGAATATTTACTTTGTGTAAATTTGAAAAATTATAAGTCGCTTACTCTTTATCAAACACTTTTTTCCATTCGTTTGGAGCAACTCCCCTTTTCTTTTGTCTTCATCCCTTTCGTCGTCCCAAATCACCGCATCTAGTCTATTTCTGATCTACTTGACGTACTCACTGCTATAATATAAATACTCATACGATATGTACCCCTCTGCCATAGACCCCTCGGCTTTTGCCCTTTGTCGAAAAAAAACCTTTCAATTTATTCATGTACCTCTCTAAGAAGAACATCCAATGACAAGAAACCACCCCAACTAATTCAACCTCATCTACAAGGTGGATTAGAAGATGAACCTGCAAGTCTATGAAACTTGTCGGCAATTCCTTTTCAAACAGACAAACAATCACAACTATCTCTTGACGCCATTGTGGAATGTTGGCCACATAAATCTCCTTTGACGTGATCCAACGTACAAATGCAAATAATTTAGATATGGCACATCCTAGGTCTTGAGGGAATTCATGTTTCACATACCCACGCACGAACAAAGGATAATGACACTGCAAAGTTATAAACATGTGCAATAATATACAAAATTAGCTATGTTTTATGATCCCTGCATGGGATAAAATTTATTAATATAAAAAATAATGAAATCATACTTTTGACATTATACATACTCTTAGAAGATTCAAATGGTCATGCGATTTCAACCCCGACAAATGGTCATCCACGGTGACGTAGCGCCGTAGTGATATGTGCCTACATAAAAAAGATGAAACATTTTTACATATATGCATGGGATCTAATAAGTGGGTAATCTAAAGATGCTCCCAATATGGGAGGTTATAAAAGATAGATTTCCTTTTCATCCCAATGGGAAATTTTTCAACATAGGTGTCGAGGAATTCTGGATCATTGAACATAGGCTCCCCATTTGAATTGAACATTTCTATGAACTCCTTTTCCTTCTCTCTCTCATATGTTCTAAGCCATTCAACTAGTGTCGTTATTGGAGGCTTTTGGGTTCTCTCTCGTTTACCATTGAAAGTGGATGTTGCTATTCTGTAAGGGTGTTATTTTGGGAGGAATACCCTGGAGAAATCATACACTGGCTTTCATAGGTCCTTGGACCATCTAGCTTTCAGAGAAGGTCCACAACATTTACATCCAAAATACCCTTTTGTTACAAGACTTGCGAGATTATTGTATACAATTTATATGCATGGCACGTTAAAGAATATCATGAATATCATAACAATTACAACGAATTAAATAACTAATATGTGAATTAGAATATTGTTACGTATATAAACGAATCAATAAACATGTAATTTACCAGAGCAAACTCCTAAGCCTAGATAATCATGTGTCGTGTAAGCACATATGCCATACAACATAAAACTCCTCTCTGTTGTGATGGGTCTTGATACATCATATACATTTATCCTATCCCATAATTCCTTCAATTCATCTACCAATGGTTGTAAGTAGACATTCATATTCTTCACTTGTCTTATACCAGGAACTATGAGAGCCAACATAAGATGTTCATTATTCACAGAAAACCATGGGGGGATATTGTTATTGATCACTACTACAGGCCAAATAGAATAGTTGGTGTTCTGGAGAGAATATGGGTTGATGCCACCCATGGCTATGCTGAGTCGTAGACTTCGTACTTCATCCTTGAATTTTTCGGGCCATGTATCCTCTATATGCTTCATGGCTATTGAATCAGTTGGGATTCACATAACTCCCAACTCACTTCTATGTGAGGCATGCCATCCCTGCAACATAGCTAATTCTTTGCAATGAAAGAGCCTTTGAATCCTTGGGATTATAGGCATGTGCCTCAATATCTTAAAAGGATAACCACGTTATTTAGACTTCTTTTTTTATTTATCATACCTGTCATGCCCACATTTTGGACATATCTCTTTGTCTGCATATTCTCCTTTATATAGAATACAATCATTTGGACATGCATGATATGATATGTACTCAACACCCAACATTTTCAACAATTTTTTTGCCTCTTCGCAGCTACCGAGCAAGACATTTTCACTCGGAAGAACCTTATCTTTGAATTACCTGTAGTTGGTGATCATGGAAAATATTAAATGTACATTAATGCTAATATAATTATTAACATTCATAAAATTGACCATTTGTAATGTTCATTGTGTGATTATATTTCTCAAATTTATATAAGGAAGGACTTTATGGTAACTTACCTCAAAATTTCCGAGAAACATGCATTCGACAAGCCAAAATTTTCTTTCAAGTTGTAAAATAACATTGTTGTCCCCAACTAGGTAGACTTTGACTGACCGCCATGTCCAAAGAGAGGGGTGGTGGAAGCAAATTTAAGGCTTTCGAAAAAGGTGTCAGCGATATGACTATCATCCCCTAGCTGATCATTGTTTTGGAATGCATCTAACAACATTGTCTCCATGGCAGTTGTATCTCTTAAGTAATCATCCATATCAACCTCTATTTCATTGCCTCCATTTCCAACTTGTGAAGAACTACTGTTGTTGTAGTCATTCCTAATTGGTGAATCTGGATGTAGCGGGAATTGAATCGGTGGTTGATTCAACCATTCTTGGTATCGTTCCTCTCTGATTTTTTCTCTTAATTCAGCCTTTTCTTGATTTGACATTATTGTTGGGTGCAACGGAAAATGGTAGGTAGATCACTCATCATCACTAGAATCTTAATAATTTCAAAAAATAAATTTGAACACGATTAGTACAAAATCTATGATATCAATTAGTAAGAACATTGACGATGCATGATTAATTTGTTTGGCGTTGAAATAATTACACTAATATACCAAACAATTATTATTACCATCATTGTCCTGTTATTGTGGCTAGAAGATGCAATATTGTTAAAATTGGCAGGGTGGAGCAGCTGCCAATTCTTATCTACTAAATGCGCCTTGTGTTATGCTGCTCCTGATAAGAGCTTTCGACTTTTTGGAGTTGTTTGATTATTTTGTGTATCTAAACTCGACCCTGAATCTACATGAACCTACAAATTTGTATACATTATAAATTTTATTAAGCTGATTGACATGAATAAAAAACATAAATTCAATTAGATAATGAAAATATAAAGTAAATATTACGTCTCGAGATAGATAGGGAGAACTCCATGATGGACTTCGAGAAATATTATGGAACGAGGTGGATTTTGAAGAATTTTCCATTCGATATAATTATGATATTTTCTCCCTGCATTTGAGAAAAATCAACAATAAATTTTAGCACACACACCTAAAAGTAATTTTGGTGCCTTAAAAATGGACTTATTGTTATCAGTGCTTATGTACAGATAACCGCACCGGTGTTGTTTTAGTTACTATGCACCGGTGTTGTGTTATTAACTGATGCACCGGTGCGGTGTTATTAATTGACGCATCGGTGACGAAAAGCTGCAAATAAAAAAAATGCAACTTTATTTTTTTTAAGTGAAAAAAAAAACGGTAATTGAAAAATGAGCGACAAAATATTTTCAAAAATCTAATTTCATAAAACAATTCTTTAAATACTAAACACTTTTCATTATTTCACTATTTTTACAAAAAGTTTCAGCCAGAGATTTGCACGAGATATACATAGAGCAAGAGAGCACGAGAGCACTATGGAGTAGCGAAATACTTTCGAACTGAACTATTCAGACAATCAGAATTCCAAACCTCTAGTGATCCAAACCCTATAGAATAGAATTTCAAACGAACTCGTGATTACATTTTATTGTTTTTTTAACATTTTCTGCATTATTTTTTACGTAGTAAGTAAAAAATTTCAATTTGTTTTTCATTAAAAATAAATAAATAAATAAACAAAATTAAAAAAAAAAAAAAACCATTTTTACCCTAAACCTTTCATTTTTATTTATTTTTATTTATTTATTTATTTTTTCTTTTTATTTATTTATTTTTTTTTTTTTCTTTTCTTTTTTCTTTCTTCTTCTTCTTCTTCTTTTCTTTTCTTTCTTTCTTTCTTTCTCTTTTTTTTTTTTTTTTGTCTGCCCTTGTTTCTTCATGTTTCTGTGATTTCATAATTAAGGCTTTCATTTTAGATTTATAGGGTTTGTATTGTTATATTTATAGGCCTATGACATTCAACACACGGGACGACTTGAATAGTTGGATCTCAATCCATGTCAGCCCTTGTGTGAATTTAAAAAAAAAAAGATTTTTTTTTAATCGATGTGACCTGTGTAACCTAATGCACCGATGTGTTGGATTATACCAACGCACCGTGCATGTACTGTTTTATACAAAATTTAGAAACATTTTTTTTAATCCGTGCACCACATGTAAAATAGGGCACTAATGCGCTATTTCATTATAGCGCATCGTTCACGTACTTTTTGGAAAAAACAATTTTTTATTTTGTGTTAATCGGTGCACCATGTAACATATAATGCACCGAGTCTCCTAGTTGACAGAGAGCACCATACAGTGGTCCCATGTTTGTGTAGGGCGTTTATAAGAATAGGTCACACCACCCCCTCGACGACACCATATGCTACAAAAACTAATACTAGACGATTATTATTATTTTGTCTATGTTAATCAATGCGGTGGTTAACATGTAACGCATCGGTGCTCCTTTTTGACATAGAGAAGCGTACGATGTTTTATACTATTTGGGTGATGTGTTTATAATACCACCACGCACCAACGTCGGTGCGTACACCATGAAAAGCGCACCCATTCCTTGATATATTTTTTTTACCTGAAAAGTTGATAATTTATTTATAAAATATATTAATGAATGATATGGTACATGTTTCATATTGATAAAGAAATGGCTGACTAGAAATCAAGTAACAAAAATACCGATAACATATCAAGAAAAGCAAAAAAGACAAGTTTTTTGTAAATTCTTTACAAAAAATAGTATTTTTGAACTATATGTAAGTTGAATTAATATGTATTGTTTACTATGTATCATGCAGAGCCACAAAATGACGAAGCTCGATAAGATTAGTTATGATCTAGGACTAGAAGAGTGTAAAAGCTTGATGGAAAAATTGCAAAATGATGAATCAGGCGAAAGAAAAAATACTATTGATACAATATGAGTTTTTTTTTTTTTTCATTAATAATATACTTAAAATTATTAGATAACATGTTTCAAAAAATCTATTAATTCACATTTGTTTAATGTTCTACAGGGACTAAAAACTCAGAAAATGAATGTTGTTCTAAGAAAAGAAAAAAAATAGAACATGCAAATGAAAATGAATTGCTCCTTAGCTCATCTGAAGTGGTGTTGGAGGTTAACGAAAAGAGGAAAAACTTCTACAAAGTTTGAGGGATCTAGTGGAACGAATGCATAGACGTTCTTTCCACTTACAATATAAAAATCAATCCAATGATTCCAAGAACCAAATTTTATCTAAACTACAGGAAGAGTTTCCAAAGAATTGGTCAATGAGACATGTCAGAATTTTAATAGCAAAAACGTACAAAAAAAAGAAAAAAGAAATGAAAACGTAATATTCCTTTAAATGTGTTTATAGAATTATTTATAAATATCACTTTTGTTATATTTACTTTTCATATATCAATATAAAAATTAAATAGTTTATTGTCATGTTATATTTTCAAAAAGATTATGAAAATATCAAAAGATGAACGAGCTGATATCAAAAATATGACAGTAGGAATGTCCAAAAAGGTGTACAAAGAGATGGTCAAAGAAATGAACAAAATTTCATCCCAGGAGGAGCCATCTAAACAACAATGTGCTTCAAATGTAATATGTAATCATTGAATTTTTTGATCATTAGGTACAATAAATAAACAATTTAGCATTAAATATTAATTTTCAAGTATTTTCTTGCAGAAAAGAAAAGAAAATGCAACCCATTTAGCACATAAAACAGGACGACAAAGAAGAAAATGGTTGATATATAAGTTTATGAGTAATTGTTACTTCCTTATAACAATTTGACTCGATTTCATTTTTGTATATTTTAAGTTTTTTTACAAAAATCATCATTGAATATCTTCAAACAGATGCTAACATACAAAGAAGAACCATCAGACGAATTGATTGACATTGGGTTAAATATGGGTTGTGAGTATATGTTGGCATATCATAAAATAATTGTGGAATTTGTAAGCATCTATCGATCTTATTTTACTTACCTCCGTCTATAATTAATAGAACAAAAAAATCTTTTATATTAAATATATGATTTGTTATGGGGTATAAAACTTGCAGGAAACAAATTATGGAACTATGCCAAGAGATGAAATCTTGAAAGATGGCATACTACATGGTTTTGAAAGAATGTTTACAATTCATGAGTCAATTGTTGCTAAGGTATGCCATTTATTTTCGATTTACATTGATGTATATTATTTAATATTGCAAATTTTATTATTCTCACGAATGTATATACACTCATTACAATTTATTTTTATGTTTGTAGATGGAAGGTGAAGAAGAAGAAAACAATCAACAACGTGAACAAAACATTCTTGAAAATAACCTAAGTCATGGAAGTAGCTCGAGCAGTGACAACAATTCAAACGAATAATGATGACCATTATGTTTGGATATCAAGGCAAGGCGTTGTATTTTTTGAAATATTTGTCTGTGAAATTAGAAATTTTGTTTAATGTAATTGACACAGTGTCCCGATTGAAAGAGAAAGGGATACCAATAACTGTCCCATTTTGTATGACAAAGCCTGTCTTATTCATATATATTTATATAATAAAATATGTTTTAATTTATTCTATTGCGTTCTCTATTGTTGCTGTGAAATGTAACACCACTGATTAAATTTATGGATGTTAAATATTATAATGAAAAGATGTGAAATTTTATAATATGATATAACAAATTAATCTAAATATCACATTCAAATGCACTAATAAAAATTTAATTGATATGAATACTGTTATAAGATATGTGTCGTCTTTTGATGAATAATGAATTAAAAAAAAATCACAATAATTATGATATGATATAACAAATTAATCCAAACATCACATTCAAATGCATTAATAAAAAATTAATTTATATGAATATTGTTATAAGATGTGTCGACTTTTGATGAATAATGAATTTTAAAATATCACAATAATTGCACTGTCTCATGTCGATGTTTCTAAAAAATACAAAATGAACACCGGTGTGTGTCAGTTATTGTACACCGGTGCGTTTGTTTGATACAACGCACCAATACGTTTCTACGACCTATGGGCACCACACAAATACCAATACCAATTATAAATCTCGGTGTGTTTGTGCGATATTGCGCACTGGTGCTTTTATGTAAGACTACGTACCGGTGTGTTTGTATGACCTATAGGCACCGCACAAATACCAATACGAATTAGAACAATTGGTGCGTTTTTCTGATATTGCGCACCTGTGCGTTTCTATAAGACTATGTACTGATGCGTTGATATGACATATGGGCATCGCACATATCCCAATACCAATTAAAACGACCTCGTGCATTATATCACCTACAATGCGCCCGGTGCGGTTTTAGGCATTTAGGGCCCAGTGCATGCAGCTTTGACCACCCTGGGCCGACCGTCTATATGACATGCACTGGTGCGTTGACACCTTAGTAGCACACTGATGAAAAAAACATTTGTAATAACCTCCAGCCGTCCAAGTTTTTTTAGTTGTGTTGAAATTATGTTAAAAGCTCCGCCAAAACCTCTGTTACCAAAAACGGATCTTGTAGCAAATGTTTTTTTGACAATTTTGGCTAATTTTATAGCACTAAAAACCTCCTTTATAACCTTCGCTAGAGAATCATTTCCTTGTAGTGCGAGTTAAGAGAAATCTATACCCTAATCTACAAGAATTTTGATTTCTCAACAATGCCCTCCCCCATATGGGTTCATCCACCCCATCAAGCTTTTTTTATTGTAAATATTATTAAAATGCAAAATTAACTATTGACGCATAAAATGAACAATGATACTTTTGTTTAAAATAATCATTTTTCACTTTTTTTATTTTTTATCGTAAATATTATTAAATATAAAATTATAAAAAAAAGAGAGAGAGAGAAAGGTAATTCAAAATAAAATCAAATCAAAAATTCAATTTTACTACTAATTATTTTGAAGCTTGTTACTTATAAGATAATAAATTTATCTATTTTTAAATATAAATATTAATCGTTAAAAAATATTAATATTAAAAGAGGCATTTTCTATCAATCTAAATATGTTAAAAAATTATCATGCCAGTCTATTTTAATACATGTATTTTTTTTTAAATATTTGTTTTTAATTATTAAATAACAAAAAAAAATTATGTAAACCATCTAAAAAAACATTTTCTACTGACTAATTGTAATTTATCAAATAAAAACATCGACTAAAAATTTACTATTTGAAACAATATTTTAAAAGAAATAACTAAAAATTAACACATACATAATAATAATTCTAATTATATTACAACTATATTTGAACTCTTCCGACACTTCGAGGACATCATGGGACAGGATCTTCTTGTTATGACAGAGAAGTCCCACATTCGGTGCACTATTTCAGGTTCCTTAAACGCTACATTTATCACTTTATCCCAAACTTTCTATCTGACTTTGCAATACTGCACATAAAACGATTTCTAAGATTATTTCTACTCATATAAAAGCAACCATGTCCAAATTTATTTTTTCCGGAACAATTTACATTTGTAGGCCATAGGCAAATGCAAGATGCAATGGCTATAATACATGAATGTTTACATTCCATGAAAAATGAAGCATGTATTACGAAAATTGATTTGTTGAAAGATTATGACTATAGATTGAGAGTTTCTTAGGATGATATTTCATAAGATTGGCTTATCAGTAAACATTGTGGACTAGATAATGGTATGAATCATGTTAGTTAATTTTGTTGTCATAGTTATTGGGGTTCCAAATTGTTTTTTCAAAGCCACACAAGGCTTAAAACAAGGTTGTTATCTTTCCCTTCTCTTATCCCTGTTGGTCATTGATGGTTTGAGTAGGAAGATTTTGGAGTTTCGCTCGTGTCTTAATTTCCAGATGCAAGATCACCAAAACATATCCATTACTCATATCATATTTGTGGATGATGTACCTGTTTTAGGAAAGCTTTTTGTCAAGGAGTGGGAGGTTTTATTCTAGATTATTTCTTCCTTTGGAGATGCATTGGGCCTTTACATGAATAAGGCAAAATATGCTCTGATTTCTAGGTGCATTGTAGAATTATTGATAATGGAGATTGCAAAAAAAATTAAAGTTATGACTACTAATATGGATCACCGTTTCAAGTATCTTGGTTTTAATTTAAAACTTAACAAATATTGCATTGTGGATTGGGATTAGCTAATTGTCAAATTTAAGTAGAAGTTGTTGATGTGGTCACACAAATGGTTCTTAATAGGAGGGAGAATGGTTTTGATACAGTTGGTCCTATAAGGAATATCTATTTGTTGGATATATTTATACATGATGTTGAAAAGTATCGTTAGAAGGATTAATGCATATATTTATAAATTTTTATGGACAAGTACAAGTGAAGATAAAAAGATATAGCTTGTGACGCTTGAAGAAATTTCTATGTGGAAAGAAGAAGGTGGATGGGGGATTAAAAACATAGAGAAATTTGGGTGGGCATTGATGATAAAGAGTTTGTGGAGGGATTTAAATGGTGCGGGTATTTAGCAGATGATCATCAGAGAAAAATACCCAGGGAACGAGTCAATAACGTGGTTAAAGGAACAGACTCAGTGCCCTCTTTCGGTTTCATATATCTGGAAAAGCATGATGAAAATCAACCATTCACTAATAGGAAACCTAAGTTGGGAGATAGGCTTTCGCACAAAAATGGAGATCATTTTAGATCCCATAAAAGGATTCTTCGAGGATCACACCTTGTTTAAGGCACTTATTAGTCACATTCATAGAAAAGGGCTCTATTATTTATATCATACATATGTTTCGCAAGATACGTTGACATATTGGGTTTGAGCAAGGGAGCTTGGCATATCTATAGTTTTGGTTAACAAGTGGGAGAAGAATATCCAAAATTTACATATGGCATGCATCTCACTTTCTGATTCCGATGATGTCTTCTCATGGGGTGGTAAAATTTTCCAATGTGAGATCTCAGTAATGGAGGCATATATCTTCATATCCCATGTGCGTTATTCTACAACAGATCGAAGTTGGTATAAAAAATATGGATGTGGAAACTTCTCAATACACTCAAATACTTTGTGTTAAGGTCCTATAATCTATAGGATCTCAAGGTGATTGATTATTTCATCTCAGATCTTTCATATTGTAAATAATATTCCATCATCATAAATTATTTCCAACAAGGTTAAAACCTTAGGAAAAATATGCTTGCACGTCCAAATGCAGCATTAGGATATAAATAAGTATGTTTTGATTGAATTAATCACATCATTTAAATGTGATTAAATAATTTGTAATAAGGCTGGGTACTACAGGTTTTAATTTTGTCAAAAAGGTCAAAACTGGCAAAGAATGGCTTATCTGAGCTTTCAGAGACCTCATTATAAGTTAAAGGTGCTCAAAGGAATTACTTTAAAAACCTTTGGAACTCATCCTCAAACCCCCACCACATTACCATGTTTCATGGGTGGACGCACCTTGCCTTTTCGCATCGGCCAAATCCCAAAATCCTCTAATTGTCGTCTCCTACAAACCTTCCAAAATGCAATATGCGATGAAGTGGGACCCATTCACCCACCACACTTCCTTTTCACTCCATTTTCTTTAAAAATCATTAAACCTTACATTTTCCACCTTTTCGCTTTATCTTTCTACTTTACATTTTTCATCATCGTATCATTGCTTTCACTTACCATCCACCTTCCCTATTCCCTAATTTCGATTAAAGTGGGGCCATTTTTCCCTGACACGTCAGCCTTTCCCCCACCATCCTTCGCACATCCCAAATATACCTCATCACATTTTGCAAATTATAACTTATTCCATTCCGCCAAACGTTAAATCTTGCGATCGTCGATGTCCGATACGATGTGTGATATCGCATTGCACATTTTGCAAGTTATCGTTTAAAGCACCCACAAGGTATTTTTTTTAAGTTGCGATGTGGTTGGCCCCACCACAACAACTCCACCCCCCACTTCAGGCCGCTTGAAATGCATAGATATATCATATGAAACCTCATAAACTTTACCTTATCGCAGAAACCATTTGCCACTTCATAACTTCGCCGATGCAGTGGGCTCCATCTCCATCTCACCATATCATCCTCCAACAACACAAATCACACTTCGCTGGTTTTAGCGTTTACCACATCTCCCTAAACTCCAAATTCTGCGATGTGCGGTAAACCATAAATATTGCGATGTTCGATGGGGGTGGGTCCTAATTGCATATCACACTTCGCATGTTTTAGCATTTACCACCCGCGCTCATAACAAAATCTAAGATTTGTGATTTGTGATGCGGTCGGTCCCACCTTACCTGTCACATCACCTCATTTCTCCCCGCACTTTGCACTTCGCATATTTTAGTGTTTACCTCCGCCGCTTATAGCAAAACCTTTCGACTTGCGACTCCGATGTGGGTCAGGTCCCACATTACTGGCCATGTCACCTCCGCACTTCACATAGCACCATTGATTCCTTTTCTCTTGTCATAAACTGTAAAACATGTGATGTGTGATATTTTTATGGATACGATAAAGTTCAAAACTAAATCTTATAAGATTTCAAATATGGATATATGAGTTTTTACATTGTTTTGTTTAAAAAGGGTTAAACATGGGAAAAAAGGACTCCGATAACAAAAAGGAAAGAAAGGGCGTTCATACAACAGATTCCGCCAGCGCTGCGATCAGTTTGCCAGCTTATCAGTAAAATGTGGTCCACGTCCTAACTATCCCATTACAGCAGCACCTGCAGTTGCACAACGCATTCCACCGAACCTATAATTATGTAATAAGTTAGAGTTTTAAGTTCAAGTTTAAGTCTAAAAATACCATGTTTGTTAGAGACTATATTGTAGTAATTATTTTTGTAAAATTTTGTATAAATACTTCAGTTTTGGAAGTATCAAAGGTCGATTGATTGAGATCAAAACTATTTATGTATTTTGGAGTACTATAAGATTTTTCAAAGCACTGGAGCATCAATAATAATCATACCATTCACAGGATTCTTGTGGCTTAAATACTGGTGATGTGTTTCTTATGTTATTTTGTTTCGTTGTTATCTTTCATTGTAATCATCTCAATTCTAATTGTAAAGAAAAAAGCGTGATGAATAGGATTTACTTTTGAGTAAATTATTCTGGCTGCATTTACAATCATAATGTTTCCACTGAAGGCCAAACTAAAGAATTCTTAATTTCTCTTTGGTTCTGCTGAATTTTTTCAAATTTCTTTCATAATCCATTTATAAATTTAAAAGATCCAGTAAATACTGCTAGCTTGCCCTCTGTTTACTTTGTGAAAAGTTGATGAAACCATCCAGTTATATTTTGAATCCATTACCTAATAGACATTAATCAATTGAATATAATCAATTTTCTAAAATCCAAAACCAAAACTCAAACCCAAGTACAATAATAACTAGCCTAAAAAATTATCCAAACAAAGTTAAATCTTATGGAGAGAGCCCTCTGTGAAACTGGTAGGGCTAGATCCCAGTTTCCAAAGTTGGTTTGATGTTGCCTCTGTAGTTTTGCTTCAACCTCAGAATTATAGAATGCTAACATAGTGGCGACCATATTGGGGAAGAAATTTATCTTCCTCAGTAACACTTATCAAGTTCATTTTTGAATTTGATGGTGAATAAGAAGTCAAACACTAGAAGGTTGTTCCATTCACCTGGTGACTCCATTGCCAGCAAAATCCAGAAACAAAGATTCACTGGTGACTCCACAATTTTCAGTTTACGTAAAGGTTCCACTGGTAGAAGAATCCAAATTTGTTGTGGAAATGTGGTGACTCCATTCTTTGATTGATTGAAAATATGAACCCAAGAATACAATGCAGGTATGCTCCAATGAACAGAGATCACATTCCTGGATTCCCACACAAAATTCCTTAGGTAAATTGGGAAAGAAATCTTCTTATTTTTCAAGATGAGAACATTGATGATGCTTTGTTGCATCTCATTAAATTTCATATTCATTCATGGAAGTTGAAAGTTGAATGGCATGAGGACTGCCAGATGAAGATGTTCATGGCAACATTAGATGGACAAGCGAGGGAATTTAATGAAGGTTTAAACCCTGGTAGCTTGTTTTCTTTAAAGAATTTCCACAAGGTGTTTTATGAGAATTATAAAGGACATTCCCCATATTTGTTATTAGTGGAAAAATGTTGTGATCAGTTTGAGGTTTTCATACAATACATTGAAAGTATTGATGAAGACCTAGTAGATATGAATGATGGGGATCTCTTAGAAGCACTTTATGGGTTCCATTCTCAAGTTGACTGTCATGGTAATCAAGGGAAGATAGCTGAAAAGGAAAGCAATCAAGAAATGAAAGTAGATCCACAGGATATCTTTGTGGAGACAAATGATAATTCATCTGCTCTTTTGTATGAGGCTAAAGAAGATATTCAGTCTCATTATCAGTCTTCAGGAGAGAAAGAAGGCAATTACTGTGTTATCAAAAGAAAACAAAAATTACTTTCTCCTTTGTCTAAAGATGAGATATATCAACTCTTGAACAGTCATATTAGAGCCCAAGCTAATGCAGGTTTGCAGTGTTCACATAGTCAAGAATGTGTTGGTAAAAATTCTTCCATTTTTTGAAAATGAAAATCTAAGTTTAAATGAGGACAATCCTGAAACTAGATTTATAGATCATCATGAAGAAAGACAATCTCCTTTTTCAATTTTCATATTTGATGAAATTTCTCCTGAATCTGATTTTCCTAAGTATGATAAATTTGAAGATAATTTCGATGAGGAGCATGATGAAACTATACATGATATTATTGTGAGTAAACCAATTTATGATGATGATTCCCTACAAGGAGATCAGCTACCAGATATTGTTTTCTTTCATGAAGATGATAGGGTTGTCATGTTTGATAATCATGAATAATGTTTATTGTTTAAGGATAACTTAGACGATGAATTTGATGACTATGACCCTGAGAGAGACAGTATGCCAGAGATTGAGTCAGAATTTCTCAAGCTTAAGGAATTTATAGCCAATACTCAAATAGCAGAATATTATACTTCCCCATGCCTTCCTATCAATCAACAACCAAGTGTTCTTTAAGATTAGAATAAAGGGAGTACTTGTATTTTTGTTGTTGGATCTCAAGACAAGGTAATGCTTCAGGATTTTTAAGATCCCTTCAGTAGTCTTTTGCAAACATTTGAGAAGATGATTGTTGTTTTGTTTGTCAGCATAAGCCTTGGTTTCAGTTTCTATTGTGAGTTGCCTACATGTACATCATTTTGCCTACTTGAGGAAAGTGAGAGAAATTTTTTAGGAAGTAGCCATCTCCTGGATTGGTTACACTAGAAGGATCATTTCACCTAATCAACAATTGTAAAATAGATTAGGGTAGGTTGGTATCATTTCATTTTGATTTAATTTAATTTTTAGCAAGTGTTGACAGAATTCATCAAGGTTTGAAGCCCGAGGTGAAGGCCCTAAGGCTTTGATGATCTGTTAGTGTGGGTTGAAGTTTGCAGTGTGTTTTCAATTTTAGTTTTAGTTTCAGTTTTCAGATTTGGGATCAACCCAATGGATCAGGCTACTAGTCTACGATGTTCTTGGCACTTCACAGGGAAATTTCCATCCCTAGATGAAGCCACTGTTAGAATCCTATAATCTATAGGATCTCAAGGTGATTGATTATTTAATCTCATATCTTTCATATTATAAATAATATTCCATCATTGTAAATTATTTCCAAAAATATTAAAGCCTTAGGAAAAATATGCTTGCACATCCAAATACAACATTAGAAGATAAATACGTATTTTTTGATTGAATTAATCGCATCATTGAAATGTGATTAAATAATTTGTAATAAGATTAGGTACTACAGGTTTTAATTCTATCAAAAAGGTCAAAACTGGCAAAGAATGGCTTATCCGAGCTTTCAGAGACCCCATTATAAGTTAAAGGTGCTCAAAGTAATTACTTTAAAAACCTTTGGAACTCATCATAAAAATCCCACCGCATTACCATGTTTCATGGTTGGACCCACCTTTCCTTTTCACATCGGCCAAATCCCAAAAACCTTTAATTTTCATCTCCTACAATCCTTCTGAAGTGCGATATGTGATGAAGTGGGACCCATTCACCCACCACACTTCCTTTTCATTTCATTTTCCTTAAAAATCATTAAACCTTACCTTCTCCACCTTTCCACTTTATCTTTCTACTTTAACTTTTTCATTGTCGTATCATTTCTTTCACTTACCATCTGCCTTCCCTATTCCCCGACTGCGATTAAAGTGGGGCCATTTCTCCCTGACACGTCACCCTTTCCCCCACCATCCATCGCACCTCGCAAATATACCTCATCGCATTTCGCAAATTATAACTTATTCCATTCTGCCAAACGTTAAATCTTACGATCGTCGATGTGCGATATCGCATCGCACATTTTATAACTTACCATTTAAAGCGCCCGCAAGGTATTTTGTTTAAGTTGTGTTGTGGTTGGCCCCACCACAGCAACTCCTCCCCCCACTTCAGGTAGCTTTAATTGCATAGATATATCATATGAAACCTCATAAACTTTACCTTACCGCAGAAACTATTCGCCGCTTTATAACTTCGCCCATGCAGTGTGCTCCATCTCCATCTTGCCACATCATCCTTTGACAGCGCAAATCGCACTTCGTTGGTTTTAGCATTTACCACATTTCCCTAAACTCCAAATTCTGCGATGTGCAATGTGGGTGGGTCCTAATTTCATATCGCACTTCACATGTTTTAGCATTTACCACCCACACTCATAAAAAAACCTAATATTTGCGATTTGTGATGCGGTCGATCCCACCTTACCTGCCACATCACCTCCTTTCTCCTCGCACTTCACAGTTCGCATATTTTAGTGTTTACCTCTGCCGCTTATAGAAAAGCCTTCCGACTAGCAATTGTGATGCGGGTAGAGTCCCACCTTACCTTCCATGTCACCTCCGCACTTCGCATCGCACCGTCGATTCGTTTTCTCTTATCATAAACTATAAAACATGCGATGTGCGATATTGCTATGGATGCGATAAAGTTCAGAACTAAAGCCTATAAGATTTCAAATCCGGATATATGATTTTTTACATTGTTTTGTTTAAAAAGGGTTAAACACGACAAAAAAGAACTCGGGTAGCAGAAAGGGCATTCATACAATGGATTCTGCCAGCACAACATTCAGTCTGCCAACACATTAGTAAAATTTGGTCCACGTCCTAACTGTCCCATTACATCAGCACCTGCAGTTTCACAACGCATTCCATTGAAGCTATAATTGTGTAATAAGTTAGATTTTTAAGTTCAAGTTTCAGTCTAAAAATACCATGTTTTTTAGAGACTATATTGTAGGAATTATTTTTGTAAACTTTTTATAAATACTCTAGTTTTGGAAGTATCAAAGGTCGATTGATTGAGATCAAAAATATTTCTATCTTTTGGAGTACTACAAGATTTTTCAAAGAACTGGAGCATCAATAATAATCAGACCATTCACAGGATTCTTGTGGCTTAAATATTGGTGATGCGTTTCTTCTGTTATTTTGTTTCATTTTTATCTTTCATTATAATCATCTGAATTCTAATTGTAAAGCAGAAAGCGTGATGAATAGGATTTACTTTTGAGTACCTTATTCTAGTTGCATTTATAATCATGATGTTTTCCACTGAAGGCCAAACTAAATAACTCTTAATTTGCTCTTTGGTTCTGTTGAATCTTTTCATATTTATATCATAATCCATTTATAAATTTAAAAGATCCAGTAAATACTCCTAGCTTGCCTTGTGTTTACTCTGTGAAAAGTTGATGCAACCATTCAGTTATATTTTGACTCCATTGCCCAATAGACATTAATCAATTGAATACAATCAATTTTCCAAAATCCAAAACCAAAACTCAAACCCAAGTACAATCGTAACTAGCCTAAAAACTTATCCAAACAAAGTTAAATCTTATCGAGAGAGCCCTCTCTGAAACTGGTAGGGCTAGATCCCAGTTTCCAAAGTTGGTTTGATGTTTCCTCTGTAGTTTTGCTTCAGTCTCATAATTATAGAAATCTAACACTTTGTATGGTTGGTATGGCAGAATAGGATTATTACATGGGATAATTTATGCAAAAGAGGCTTCAGTGGTCCTGGGAGATGCGTCATGTACAAATCGGGGCTAGAAAGTGTGGATCATCTTTTTCTATCATGTACATTTGCAACCTCTATATAAACTGTTGTTATTAGAATTTTACATATATCTATTGATTGGAATCATAATTCAATTGAGGCATGTCTATTGGAATGGAGCGCAACATATATGGAATATCACACACTTCCTTTTTATGTCTTTTGGGGCATTTGGAGATACATGAATGCTCTAATATTTGATGATGTTCTTGTAGACATTTAGTTCACTAGTTTCAAGATAGTTTCCTATTTTAATAAAATTGGGCCTATTCTCAAGAATGTTTCTACAAGTAATATTCTTCCAATAGATATTTGGTCCAAATTTCCTGTAGGTTTCTTTGATGGGGCGCCATGTAACTATGTATGTGGAAGTGGTGTTAGTTCTTTTGGGGTAACAAAAAACATGTGTTCTAGACTCTATGGTGCCTAAGAGGCGAAAGAACACGATATCTCCAAAACCCAAAAAATGTTTCACCAGAAAAGCATTAGAACTACCGCAATTAGATTAATTGACTAATAATTAAATATTTCCTAAGTTTAACTTAGGAAAACTGGTTAATTAAATCAGAGTAATTGAGGGAGGTCGATTTTTCTCTAGATATTTCCATAAAAGTGTTGAAGAATGTAACTAGGTTCGGTATTCATAATTGTATTTGAGTCATAGTGAAATGTAATTATTAAAAGAATGAAAAATATTTTTTTATTATTATTAGTATGACTTATTAAAACATGGGTTGCATGCTTGGGGCATCATGTTTTAGGCCAAAGTCCCCACTGAGGACTTCTAGGATTTATATTGTGTCATTAGAGTCATTTTACATTTATAAGACTCTTCTTGGGTTTTTGAATCAAGTAAAAAGAATTATTTTTGAGTCAAATATGTAATTTATCACCTCCACACCAAGTTATCCCTTACCTGTTAAAGTCGGCCTACGTGAAGGAATTCGAACTCCAGAAAAGTGTATATATAAGAGTAGTTTGATTCATTTGGAATAGGATCACTCACACAAATTCGATATCCAAGAAGAGGTAGCAGAAAATTGCAAAGTTAAAAGAAGGAGAAGAAGAATTGCAATATCGAAATTTCTAGGGCATCTATCTCTCTCACATGTGGATTTTCTGGTCTACTGCTGCATGATCGAAGTACGACATCCAGTTCGAAGCTTTTTTTATTCTTCTAGGAAGATGTATTGCTTCAAGATCGAAATGTTGCTTCTAGGTCGAAGTGTTGCTTCAAGTTCAAGTGCTACTTCTAGGTCGAAGTGCTGCTTCAAGGTTGAAATATTGCATCAAAGTTGAAGTTGTTGGGTTGAAGTTGTTTCATGAAGGTCGAAGTTTATGTTTCTAGATCGAAGTGTTGTTGCTTCTGATATTGCTTAAGGTCGAAGAAAGTTCTATAAGGTTATCATATACAGAAGGAGGTAAGGGCTGACTTGGTGGTTGGAGGAAGTCTGTGTCTATAGTCTTGGATTATCTCAGGAAAACTATTAAAGGAAGAGTTGACTAGGTTTTACCATAGACACGGGTTTTTCCCTAGTTGTCCACATACATTTGGTGTCCTTAATCTTCATTTTATTTTTTTATAATTTATTGATGAATCAAAGTTAAAGAAGAACACAAGAAAGTTAATAAGAACATAATAATATCACAAGTAATTATCAAGATAAAAAATATTTCCGCCTTTCTGATTTTCCAACATGGTATAAGAGCTAAGGTGAAGAAGAAGGGAAAATATAGCTTGAATATCTACTCAAATGAGAATAAATTGATTAAGGGTTATTAAAGGAGATCATACGTGAGAGAAACCTATCATCTTCAAGGAATGTGTCTAACTCAATAAAGGGAGAAAACAAGTTATAAGCAACATCCAATTACAAGTCATGGAAAAAGAGGATAAATCTAATCCTCGAAAAGAAGAAATTTTTGGATCCAGTCAAAGGAAAATTAAAGAAGCCTACAAATGAGTCATGTGAAGCAAAGAAAGCAAAGTTTAGGGAAACAAATATTTTTTCCATGAGCCTAATAGTGGATGGAATGCATGCAATCAAGGAGTCAAAATATCTCTAGTAATCAACAAGGAAAGTGAAGAAGAGAATTTCTCGAATAACTATTCCTCTCATCAAAAGAAGAAAGGAACCTTCAAGAATTCCAAAAGGCCAAGGAAGAAGAAATACCTATCCAAGAATGAATGCTACAATTGTCACAAGATGGGTCGCTATAAAATGGATTGTCATGAGAATCCAGGAAATAAAAAAGAGAGGAACGGGGATCAAGCAAACTTTGTTGAAGAAGGTTCACCAAAGAAGAACAAGATGGAAGGATTTGAAGTCAAAGACCTATTTACTAGGGACTCTTAGGGACTCTATCCCTTACATATCCTTCTACTCAAGTTTTGAATTGTTTCCCTTTATAGTTTGATTTTTAGGTTTAACATGATTTGGAAAAACATTTTTGAATTGTTTTGATGAAGTTATAGACATCCCTCGAGTTTGGATTTAGAGAGAGCCCTCGCAACTTTCCAAAGATAAGTATCTTACTCATTGTATTATATTTTATATTTGGTTTTCATCTTTTATCTAGTTATGTTTGTATTAAATTCTAATCACATTTCTTTTCATATTTTGCTTGTTTAGGAAAGCTCTACTTATCTGTTCAAGGTTTATGAAATACCTCACAAGACTAAGCATTGGAATTACAAGGTTTGTTAATAAACAAAGGTATGCCCTAGACTATAAGCTTTGTTCTCTTCATGATAAAAGTATATTCATTCTATTTGGTAATCTATTCTACATTACTAAAATTATTGTGTCTAGCTCTCTTGAATCATAAATATTCTTGATCAGGTGATTAATCTTGAGATAAATATACCCTC
This sequence comes from Pinus albicaulis, assembly GCA_034641835.2. Taxonomy (NCBI): domain Eukaryota; kingdom Viridiplantae; phylum Streptophyta; class Pinopsida; order Pinales; family Pinaceae; genus Pinus; species Pinus albicaulis. The sequence goes on along the minus strand of CM076578.1, from coordinate 283,213,151 downwards.
CTCATATCTTTGATTATTCTTGTGGAACCCTAAAAGAGGTTCTTTGTAATACCCTAACTTAAGGGTATGTTGATGATAATATGAAAAACCCTAAGTTAAGTCTAAGAAAATGTTATTTTTTATGTTTGAAGTTTTGATGGTAATGTCATGCTTGGTGTTTTAGTATGGTTATGGAAACCCTAACTTGTTAGGGTTAGATGGTGATGTATGAAATCCCAAACCTTTGATATTTTGGTAAATTAGGTTTTTTGTGTTATGCATTAAAACCCTAGATATTTAGTGTTTGGTAGGTTTATAAGCAAGACCCTTAGTTTAGATGATGTGCTAGGAATGAAACCCTATGTATATGTTTATTTTTCCGATCAAGTTTTTTATATGATTATCTTTGATGTGTTGATATTTGTTTTGCCTAATATAAGTTGTTATGATATGCTTGTGCATGATGATGAAATATTATATATGTATAAGTGTTGACCTAATTCTTGATGTTCATAAGTCCTAGGGTTTGTAACTAAGCCCTAGTAGAAACTTGATATTCTAGGATGATATTGTTTTGATGATGAATCTAGGGTTTATAACGAATCCTAGTAAAATTTGGTAATGTTGTTGAAACTTTAAATTGTGTTGTGATTTTTTTTTATTGTTGAAGCTTAATGTCTCATGTATGGAATCTAGTGTTTGAACTAAATCTTAGTAGAAGTCTAACATATGAATTTTGAAAGTTGTTAGATGCATTATTTGTTTGAATTTCTTGGAGGCTTTGCAATATGTCATATAAGAGTCTGTCATATCTCTGAAGGAAATATTTAAGCCCTTGATATAATGAGACTGATATCCTAGTTGATTTACTTTAAGTTTTGATGATGGGGTCTAGGATTTATAACAAATCCCAATTAAAATAAGTTGAAGTATATAAGTATAGTATCTTGCTGATTATGAACCTAACTAAGTCTATAATGTCTAAAGCTTCCATTATTATATGATTATGATATATTTAACTTCATTCTTTTGTGATTTGGTTGTACTTGTTATCTAAGTTGTGCAGGTACATAATCTTCAAGATAGGTGAAGATGTTCGTAAGTGAAGTTGATTTGATTAATAAGCATGATGTAGAAAGATGATCAAGATAACTTTGATAAAAAGGATCGAAGGCATGAAATATTCTCCAATGTTATAAAAGGAAGTTGATCTCCCTAAGTTAAGAGAGAGCTTGTATAAAATAAATATCCTTACGTTAAGAGGGATGGAATATTATAGTCATACCTTGAAAGAAGAAATTAGAGAATGTTTTTAGAGGTTTTGTTGAAAGAAGGAAAGCGAGATGTGGTTGTAGAATATGTTGCCGCATGTGAAGTGGGAAAGGAAATTGCATGGTTTAGGAATCTTCTAACAAAATTTATTTGGAAGTCTCTAAGTTCTACTTGAGAAGCAACATCAAAATGTCTGAAAGACCCCGAAGGTTTATGCTTACTTATGTATATTTGAAAGTTTGTTACCGATTTTGGTTGCGTTTGTATAGGTAAATCTTTCAAAGGTTTAATAGCATGTTGTTATCGATCAGTTTGATCGGGATATATTTGATGTTACCGATCTATTTGATCGTGGAGGATTTTCTACCAATTGGATTAATTGAGAGTGTTGAGGCTATGTGTGTGATATACATTGCCTGAGAGGACATATGGTCGACACTGCGTAAACATTCGGGGAATTTTGAGGTCTAAAATGGGCCTCCTAAGGAAAATATACAATCAAAATTCATTTTATAAGAACCAATCACATTTTAGGGAATGACATCATCCCTAATGGTTGCGGTGGCATTGCTTGAGTTAAAAGTACTTACTTGTCACATTCTCAATGGTGGATAAAAACTCATGGTTAACCATGGTAGTGCTCTAAGTATTTTTAAAGTCATAAAGTAAAGTACTCATAATAAATGCCATTTCACACTTTTTTAATAAAATATTATTATTGACATTTCATATTTTTTTGAAATAAACAATGCATGTCCCTACACAATCTTCTGTCTTTATACACTTTTGAATAAATATTATATTTGTATATTTTCTTATATTTATTTTTAAATTATATATTCATCCCATTTTATTTAATATTACAATTTTAAATTAATTATAAGTTAATATCTATACATATATATTATACATATGAAATCGAAATAAATAAAAATGTAACTTTGTACATTTAAGATAAGTCAATTCTATAAATAATATTATTATAGTATTGATAACAATATAAAATATTAAAATTAAAAAAAAAAAAGCATTTTAGTTTTGTATGATGAAAATAGGTATATTAGTTTTTTTTTATGTTGAAAAAAGTTATATTAGGTTCAATATAGTTTGGGGCAAACTATTTCAATATTTTTTTTCTTTAATATTAAATATAACTCAATTTGTTTCATTATGATTATATTAATATTATATGTTATTATTTATAATATTACAAAAAGTGATGTAAATGATATAGAATATATGTTATATTCATTTTTATATTATATATTATTTCTTCTTATGCTATAAATCAAATCAATTTAATATGTAATATAAAATTATACATAAAATATTATATTATATTATATTATATTAGTTATATATAATACATTAATTACATGTTATTATACAATTTAAATAATATAAATTTTAATTAATAACATATTATATAATTAAGAATTTATGAATTTATATTTATATTTTATTTTAACTTATTTAAATACAAAGGACAAATGCATTAGTTGTTCAATGATAATGACTTTTTCTTGAAAAACTCATTCTTATTTATAGTCAAATCAATAAAAAAAATTATTAATTTTATTTTGGTATAACTTTTGAATTGAATTTAGCCATGGTTACGTGAATTGTGGTGCAAAAAGTGAATTGCAAATTCATAAATATTATTTTATTAGTTTAACTATTATTTTATTATTTTCTTAGAAGGCCCATTTTAGACCTCAAAATTCTCCTAATGTGTTTGGATCCCAAAGTAGGGAGGGTGTCATTGGTCATAGAGATTTGACCTCGGATAAACACCTGGATCTCTGGGTTGATGGTTAGCAAGTAAGCCTGATGGTACCTAGAGAGACTAAAAGATTTAGTCCATTTTAGTCCCACTTAGATAGATTTCCTTGGTCAGGAATTTAGTCTGTGGCACTGAGTGCCTAAACTATTTAAGGGCCTTGGATATATTTCCCTAGTCATGAATCTATTCCATGGAATTACAGTGCCCAAACTATTCATGGTTCATGTGTTTTGAGATCTTCCTTGTACTTGAATGTGTCATTATGAATACCTCCCTAGTTAAGATTGAGTGTTGAAGAATGTAACTAGATTTGGTCTTCATAATTGTATTTGAGTCATAATGAAATGTACTCATGAAAAGAATGAAAAAAAATTATTATGATTATTATTATGACTTATTAAAGCATGGGTTTCATGCTTGGGTCATCATGTTTTAGGTAAAATTCCCCATTGAGGACTTATAGGATTTATATTGAGTCATTAGGGTCATTGTACATTTCATAAGACCCTTATTGGCCTTTCAAATCATGTAAAAATAATTATTTTTTAGTCAAATATGTAACTTGTCACCTCCCCACCAAGTCAGCCCTTACTGTTCAAGTCGGCCTACATGAAGGAATTTGAACTCCATGAAAGGGTATATATAAGAGCAGTTTGATTTCCAAGAATAGGCAGCAGAAAAATGTGAAGTTGCAAGAAGGATAAGAAGAATTGCAAGATTGAAATTTCTAGGGCATTTATCTCTCTCATGTGTGGATTTTTTGGTATACTGTTGCAAGATCGAAGTACTGCATCCATGTCAAAGTTCTGTTGTTTCTTCTAGGACGAAGTGTTTCTTCAAGATCAAAGTGTTGCTTCTAGGTCGAAGTGATGCGTCAAGGTCAATTGCTACTTCTAGGTTAAAGTGTTGCTTCAAGGTCGAAGTGTTGCATCAAAGTTGAAGTTGTTGTATCAAGTTCGAAGTTGCTAGGTCGAAGTTATTGTTGTTATCGAAGTGTTGCTGCTATTGTTGTTGCTCTAGTTCAAAGAAAGTAATAGAAGATTATCATCTGCGGAGGGAGGGAGGGATGAATTGGTGGTTGGAGGAATTTCGTGTCTAAAGTCGGATTATCTCAGGAAAAATATTGAAGGAAAAGTTGACTGGGTTTTCCCCTAGATAAGGGTTTTTCCCTAATTGTCTGCCTACATCTGGTGTCCTTGATCTTCATGTTATTGTGTTGATAATTTCTTCATGAATCAAATTTAAAGAAGAACACAAGAAAGTTAATAAGAACATAAGAATATCACAAGTAATTATCAAGATAAGAAAAATATTTTTTCCTTTCCGATTCTCCAACAAAAATTTTATTGACGAAGTCAAGATGTTATGAAACCAACTCCAAAAATAGAAGAAAAGAGAGATCAATGCCTTAGAAATAAGCCACTTCGAGGGGGAAACCTCCTTTACATTACATAAATGAACAATTCTTGGATGATACAAATTAAAAACCTCCTTTCTATATATAGGAGTCCATGGGGTCACAATATAATCCTAGCCGACCTAACAATAATAATGTAAGGGCACAACAATAACAATAGTGGCTTTTATGGGGCACAATAATAACAATATGGGGGCTACAGGGGTACAACAATAACAATAAGGGGGCTACACTAACAACAATAAGGGACTACACTAGTAATGTATGGAACTAACATGCTCCTCTCCTTCAAAAAAGTGTTGTCCTCAACTCTTGAGTAGCTTTGGATGCTTCTGTATAAAATCTCATCCTCCCATGTGGAATCTTCAATGGGCAAGTTCTTCCACTTGATGAGATACTCTGAAATTGATCAATTTTGTAGTTGTTGGGTTCTTGTTTCCGTGACTACTTCACGTTCCAATATGATTTTTTCTTCCTCATCAAATTCTGGAAATATTTTTTGAACCGGTAGTTTGTCACCTATAACCTTCTTTAAGCATGAAACATGGAAAACTGGGTGCACTCGAGAAGAAGCAGGAAGCTCCAATTTGTATGCCATAGAACCAATATTTTGCAATACCTTGTAAGGACCATATTACTTTGGTGATAATTTATTATCCTTCCTAGCTTGCTTCAGGGAAAGTTTTTTGTATGGTTGTAGCCATAAAAATACCTAGTATCCTACAACAAAACTTATCTCGTTGCAATGTTGATCTTCCTGTTGTTTCATTCGATTTTGTGCCAAATTTTGGTTGTACTTTAAGAGTTGGAGAAATTTTTAGTCTACATTTCAAGTCCTGAAGATGAGTCTTGATTTAGACTCGAAACGTAGACCAAAAATGAAGACTGTGGATATTCTGAGTTTTATATCTGAAAAACTACACCACAAAAACCTCTAATATAGAGTTGGAGAAATTTTTGTTGATGCTCGATGTGATCTTCCACCACTTGAACCTTATAATTTTCTCTTAAATATGATGTGATGGACAGTGGATGATATCCATAAAGTGTCATAAATGGAGTAATTTTTTCTGCGGTATGGAAGGAAGTGTTATACCACCATTTAGCTAGAAGTAACCACTTGACCCATTTGTGTTTGTTTATCATATACAAAAAAAATGAAGATATCCTTCCAAAAATTTGTTCACTATCATAGTTTTCCCATCGGATTGAGGATGATAAGATGAGCTATGAGCTAGTTGACTACCCAAACAAGAAACAATTTCGTCCAAAAATTTCCAATAAAAATGGGATCTCTGTCACTTAAAATAATCTTTGGGTTTCCATGTAGCTTTTGAATTGTTTCCATAAGTGCAGTAGCAACTATACTTGCTTTAAATGGATTAGATAATGCACAAAAGTGTGCAAAAGTGTGCATACTTGGTAAGTCTATCAACTTCCACCATGAAGACACTCTTTCCTTTGGACTTAGGTAAACCTGTGATAAAATCCATTGAAACATCCTCCCAACATTGACTTGGAATGGATAAAGTTTGTAGCAAACCCAAGGTCTTAATAGTCTCAACTTTATTTTGCTGGAAAACTAAACATTCTGCGACAAACTTTTAAATATCAGATTTAATGTCATCCCAAAAAAATTATTTCTTCACCGTGTGGTAAGTTTTTAAAAATCCTGAGTGTCCCCCTAAGGGAGAGGTGTGTGATTCAAAAAGAATATTTTGTTTTAGTTGGGAATTCTTACAAAGATATAAGCAATCCTTGTACCAAAAGGAATCATTTTTTCAACTAAATGTATCATATGTACTAGGATCTTGCTGCAACTTTTGAATGAGTGTCCACACTTCTACTTCATTCTTCCATTCATCCCTTGCTTCAGTTATCCAATCTGGTTGGATAATAGAAATGGCACAATGCAATGTTTCCACCTTTTCATCCTTTCTTGAGAGTGCATTTGCAACAACATTTAGCTTCCATTTTTTGTAGATGATTTCAAAGTCATAACCCAACATCTTTGTGACCCATTTTTTATGCTCTTATGAAGACAGTATTTGTTCCAAAAAGTATTTAAGACTATCATGATCAATTTTTACCTTGAAGTGTCTTCCCATTAGGTAAGGTTGTCATTTCTTTAGTGCATGTAATATTGCCAACATTTACCTCTCATAAATAGCTTTCTGTAAATAATTTCCTTTTATTAGAAGACTTTCAAAAGCAATGGGTCTTCCTTCTTGCATTAAAACAACACCAATTCCATTTCTTGTGGCATCACATTCCACAATAAAGGTTTTCATGAAGTCTGGCGTAGCTAAGACCAATGCTAGGAAAATTTCCTCTTTAAGATGTTTAGAAGCCTTATTTGCTTCAGGAATCCATGAAAATGTATCTTTCTTCAATAATGTTGTTAGAGGTGCTGCTATTCTCCCATAATTCTTAACAAACTTGTGATAATACCCTGTTAACCTGATAAATCCTCGGAACTGATTTATGGTTGTGGGGACTTTCCATTCCTTAATGGTTTTAATTTTGTTAGGGTCTACCTTAACACCCTCCTGAGATACAATATGACCCAAATATTCCACCTCTTGTATTCCAAAGAAATATTTGGAGGTTTTTGCATATAATTATTTCTCCTGCAATAGTTTTAGCACCCTGTCAACATGTTGAACATGATCCTTCCAAGACCTGCTATAGATTAGTATATCATCAAAAAAGACAAACACAAAATTTCTAAGGGTGGGTTTGTAAATGGAATTCATCAACCCTCGAAATGTAGATGGTGCATTGGTAAGGCCAAAAGGCATGACCGAAAATTCGTAATGACCCTCATGAGTTTGAAATGTTGTTTGCAGAATATCTGCAGTCTTCATTCTAATTTGATGATATCCTAAACGAAGATCCAACTTCGTAAAATAAATTGCTCCATGTAATTCATCCAATAATTCATCAATCACAGGAATGGGAAATATATCGTTAATAATGAGCTTATTGAGTTCCCTATAATCCAGACACATGCGCCATGATCCATGCTTCTTGTGCACCAATACTACTGGAGCAAAAAAATAACTTTGACTAGGTTGAATTATACCAGCCTCTAACATTTCTACAATCATACGTTCAATTTCTCTCTTTTGGACATAAGGATATTTGTAAGGCCTGATGTTTGGAGGAACACTTCCTGGAATCAAATGAATAGCATGATCATGATCACGAATAGGTGGGAGTCCTTTGGGAGTTTCAAACACCTTCGAATGATTGTCCAAGACTTTTTAGAGATATGGAGAAATATATGATTTTGATGTTAGAACTTCTAGTGAGCATAATTGTGAAATTATGCCTCGTTGTTATTTCTTCAGAATCTTTGTCATAACATCAAAGCTTATTATCTATCCCGGATTCCCTGTGATACCCCGTAATTCAACTTCATTTCCTTCCAAAAATAATTTCAAGAAATTTTCTTGAAAATTAAAAGCTAATGTCCCCAAATATTGTAACCATTGTACTCCTAGTACAACATGAACACCTCCCATTGGAATGGAAAGCATTGGACTATTCAATACATATTCCCCCATCGTTATATTTATATTATAGCATTTTCCAGAGCAATTATTATTCTTCCATTTGCAACCATCACATGACACTCTAGTGCTGGGTATAGGAAGCAATTCAATTCCTTGGCTACCTTACAATGAATAAAATTATGGGTACTACCCGAATAAATCAACACTATTACCTTTTTCTTCTTGATATGTCCTTCTATCTTGAGAGTTTGAGGAGTGGTAATTCCTTCCAATGTATTACAGGATATGGTCGGACTCATTTATTCTTTCTATAGGGTTGGTTCCTCGTGTATATCCTCGTATTTTTGAAGTTTCTTGCTCATTTTCCCCTCCTCTTCACAATCTATGTAAAATAATTTCTTCTTAGCACACATATGAACTTTAGTGTATTTTCTATCACAATTGTAGGAAAGCCCTTTTGCTCTTTTTTCTTCCAATTTTTGTGGTGTCAACCTTGTATGTTGTGGAATTCTAGGAGTAGCAACACTTCCATCCTTATAGATGTGAGTGGTAGGCTTCCTTGTCGCCATAATTTTACATTCAAATTTTCTTGCCAACCTGAATGCCTTCTCCAATGAATCATGTTCCCAAAGGCTAACCTCATGTTGGATCTTATCCTTTAAACTCACTATAAAGACATCAATCTTGTGTTCCTCTGAAATATCAGTTACCCTTATATTCAATTTTTGGAAGTCCTCAATGTGATCCACCATTGAACCCTTTTGTTTGAGATTTATCAATTGGCTAAAGAAGGTGTTGCTCTTTGTATCCTCATAATGTGCTATCATTTCCTCTGTAAAAATTGAGCAAGTGAGATTTTTTTTCACAGGAGAAAAGCCATCGATGCCATACAAATGTATTTTTTTCTAAATTTAAAGTTGCAATGTGTACCATTTGTGTGTTTTTCAAATTATGGAGATCAAAATATTGCTCCATATGTAGTATCCATGCTACAGGATCCTTGCCATCAAACTTCCTCATATCGATCTTTGGAATATGGTGGGTCTTCAATCCAACATCAGAGTTCATGAAATCATGATTAAAATTTATGTTGTTCTCATCATGAGTTTCCTCTACTACCTTTTCGTCATTAGGAATAATTTCTTGTATCAAATTTGTCAAACCTTCCTTCAAATCTTTGATGTCTATTTTTATATCATTCTTCATGTTTTCCATGTTGTCTTTCATTTTTTCTTCCATGTCATCCATATTAGCTTCCATTCCATTCTTCAAACCATCCATCTTAGTTTCCACGCATTTCTTCAAACCATCCATCTTAAGCTTCCATGCCTTTCTTCAAAACTTCCATTTCATTTTTTGTTGCTCTTTGCAAGAGAGAAATTTGTTGCACTTGCTCTTGTAATTTTTATATATCATGTTTCACTTCTTCCCCTTCATGTGTCATATTAGAGCCTTATGAGGGTTTAATGGGTATTGAATTCTTTTTAGGGGGGATTTTAGAACCCAATATTGATATACATGCTTCAATATGCCCTTGGAATCACTTCAAACTGATTTTTCAAACAAGACTTATGCAATTTGAAAAACAAATACACACATTTTTCTTGCTTTTGAGGAGCTCGATATTGAAACTGATGTATCTTTGTAATTTAGGATCCCCAAGATTTTATCTTAATTACTTTAGTATCCCTATGATTCTTCTTTCCAATTCCACGGGTCCGACATGATTTGTGCCCAATATCCCACAATGACCTAATTATGGCTTGGTTTAGTAGAGCGAACATGCTGACATGCCACATGTCATAGTTTCCTCCTTCGTCTCTAAAATTGATACAAAAGAAACTAAGGTCTATTTAATTTTGGCCACTTAAAAATTTCCAATTTGATGCTCAGAGATAGAGTTATGGCGATTTTCCCAAGGTAACCTCTTTGAGATGAAATTCGGGAGCCTGCAAAAACCATAAATTCCACAGATCATATCTCCGAAAATATTGTGAACCAAGATCTGAAATTTTTACACGGCGTTCCTAGATATTTATTCGCAAATGGGTTTTTTTTATAGCTTTTGAACCTTCGTAGAAAAAAATTTATAGTGAAAATTCCATGATGATTGGTTTGAACCAGCGAAACCCTAGAATCCAAATCTCTGATATCAAATGTTATGAAACCAACTCCAAAAATAGAAGAAAAGAGAGACACATGCCTTAGAAATAAGACACTTTGAGGGGGAAACCTCCTTTACATTACATAAATGAACAATTCTTGGATAATACAAATGAAAAAACCTCCTTTCTATATATAGGAGTCCATGGGGTCACAATATAATCCTAGCCGACTTAACAATAATAATGTAAGGGCACAACAATAAAAATAATGGCTTTTATGGGGTACAATAATAACAATATGCAGGCTATAGGGTTACAAAAATAACAATAATGGGGCTACACTAACAACAATAAGGGACTACACTAGTAATATAGGGACCTAACATAAAATGACCATAACCATTGATTGAGATGTGATCATGGTCGTTGATTGCCCAACATAAGATCATAAGAACAAGGTCTCTGGGGTTGGAGGGGAAAATTTATTGGGAGAGTTGTTTGACTACCCAATTGTAGTGATTCAACAAGGGCTCAGTTGAAGCTATGGAGAGATTCAGTAGGAGGAGTTTCAACAGTGAGAATTTCCAGAGAAATTCTTAGGAGGTTTCCAGTATTCCAGATTCAAGAAAAGAGGTCAAATTTTCTGGCTAGGAAGCTGTATTCAGCTAGTGTGAGTTATAGGAGAATTAAAACACTTCTAGTTGTCATAAGAATTGTTGGAAGGAGATGTGTTACACAGTATTTTGTCATCGTCTCTGCAATCCCCATCCCGAACATTGGAGGACCATTTCAATGACTTTTGTGTACTGTCATATCTTGTTATAAGTGTCATTCCCTTGGCATGAAAATAACATACTCTTTGTTGATCATTCCTCAAGAATACCTTCAAAAACATGTGATTTTGGGTCAAAACTGGTAGGCAGTTATAGCCTCGTGCCCATGGAGAAATTAACACTAGGCCCCGCGCCCTTTGGCCCTCTGTCTCAAAAGGGCACCCGCGTCGAGTTGTTTTTGGAAATTTTTTTAAAATAGAAACAAAGTTTCCATGCTTAACAACTTTGTGAGTGGAGTCATCGTGGTTTGTTCGACTGAATAACATCTAGTTCCTCCCTTTGGCTTATTGTTTCCTATAATTGTGAAACTCCCCAAAGGGATAGACCTCTCCTCCACCTTATGAGGGATCCCAAACCACCTCCTCCTCTCCTATAAATTCTTCCTCCTCACATTGATTCATCTAGCTGAACAGTTGTTACTATAGTTGGTGTGTAGAAGAAGTCAGAGAAGAATCCATTGTTGAGAGAGAGTTTAGGCCCATTGCCTCATCAAGTCCAATCCTGAACGAATGCTTGAGACATGCCTGACTGAACCTGTTGAAGGAGATCCGCAACATCAAGGCATAAGGTTGTAAAATTATTTTTCTCTATCAATAATAAATGACTGGTTTCCGGTTCCAACTTTGTTTCCATTTATATACAAAGTGTTTAGCTCTCCTTGACTAGTTGAATAGTTGTAGATGAATGTATATGCTTGTATGTTATCATCGTTTGTTTGATCTCTATGTAGATGCATGAACATCGCCACCAACACGGAGCACAAGGCATGAAGACAAAGATCGAAGGATCGCTTCCATGTCCCACGACAAAAGCATTGGACTGAGGTAGGATATCTGCTCCAGTTCATATTTCATTTATAAGCTAGTAATTTAGGAGTCCAGCATGTTCCCTTGTTGCTAGACCCACCCTAGGGCTAGAGGGATCACCTATGTCCGCATAGGGGATTTTCCTGCTCAACAAGTTGGTGACCATACTGGGGATTCAGTGTCTCTGTCGTTTCTCGTTGATTCATTTAGAGTTTTTATTGTATGTCTGACTTTGGTCGTATTGCCACTTCTTTGCTTTGTTTTTCTTGTCTGACTGTTTCAAGCCATCTTACCTATTATCAGAGTGTTAATCCTGGACTTTCCTCAACCGCTTTTTCTCCTTTCCTTGGTTTCCTAGCTTGGTGCTACTATTTCCCTGATAGTCGCGCTGATTGGCATGGGTTGCATGTTTTACAAGTGCGATTTCCCCTATTCAGTGCAGATTACAGCTGAACAGTTGCGTTGAATCCTGTAGATTTGGATTTGGACCTCTTTCCTGAGTTTTCCAGTGCATTTTTCCCTCTAGATTGGTTTTTCCCTCCTCGATTAGTCCATTTGGACTATTTTTGAATTCCCTGTCTCATTATTTTCAATTGATTGTCTCTCATTTGATCGGTGTGGTTTCTCATCCTAGGGTTTCTAGGAGTCTTCCATTGCTTTTTCGGCCACATGCTCACTGAGCTTCCGAGTTGTGTATGAGTCAGTCTAGTCTCTTGTCTTTCAGCTTGTGGATTGATTTTTTGGTCTTTTCTTTCGATTCTGTGTGTTTTTGGGTCATTGAACTATCATCCTGGTGTCTGTTTGACCTTCCATCTGTCACTCTGAGCATAGATCACATTGCTCACTGAGTCTATGTGAAAGTTCTGTTTTTGTGTAAAGGAATGCATGTTTGTTTTAAGTGTGTTTTACATTTGTGATTGGATTGGTCTCTTCGTTTTTTATCGTTTCATTCGAGTTGCTCAAAACTAGTATTCATTTTGTCCTTTTAGTGTAACAATGCATTATTGCTTCTCATTCATCTAAAAGAACAAAATTTTCATTTTTCTCTTGATTTGAAAATGAAAAGTAGTCTTTTGCATTAGTAGCTTTCTCATTAAAAAGTGAACAACAAGAGAAAATCCTTTTGTTTTCTACTTTATTTGTGTTAGGAGCATTAGGAAAAGTTCCTCTTACATTCTATTTATTGTTGCTTCGTTGTGAACTTATATCCCTCTCTTAGCTAGTTGTTCATCGAATTGGAATGATATTATTTCTCATATAGTTGTGCATTAGAGATTTGAGATTACATTAAGTAACACCTTGAAACTGAAACATAATATCAATATAAACTTTAAAATAAATTCAATCAATATAAGGAAGCATTGCAACTTAACGCTCATATTTAGAGGTCTAGGCTAGTGACCTGTTTCGGCATCATTAAACCTATTAGTTGTCGCTCACCATCTGGCATTAGACAATGCTAGCATGGACTTGTGCTTCTTGTACCATCAAGTATATAAAGGGATACCCTCATAGTTTGCAATCCTTTATCCATAGGAAGTCGAGTCCGCCTCCCTGTAACCGTGATACACCGAACACAACATTAAGGGAGATTGCTTGCACGTTCGTTAAGTCCTTGGTCATTTCTCTTTCATTTGATCACCAAGATGTATATTGCAGTTCACGGGAGCTTGGTACAACCTCTTGCTTAGATTTGCTAAATATTCATTTTGATCTTTCCGTGACTCTCTAAAAATTGAAAATATCATCGAGCACTTGTCCTTTCAAGCTCGTCCAACCTAAAAGTGACTAGAGTCACCTTTTTCCCTTTTCTCAACTCTTAAAATATGAAAAGGAAGAGTTTTGTTTCAGCGTCATAAAATTGATTACCTACGATCACATGCCCATTAAATTTATTTTCTTGGTTTTCTCATAAGTAATTCCTTAGTTATTGATCTCGAAGCCTGGAATTGATCATCTCTTTTCTCTCTTGTTTTTTAGACAAATTCACGGTGGCGGAACCACCAGTTTCGTCGTCCTACATTACCTCGTAGTGAATATCCTTCTCCCAAAGTTCCTTCGGAGACATCTCAGTTTGTTAGGACTCTAGGCTACTTGCGTTCTATTATTCTGAATATTCAACCTTTTGCCTCTCTATTTCCTCCCGAGGAACCATTTGATATCAATTGGAAACCTCTGGACGTTTGGACCTCTTTTAGGGAAGATCCCCCTTTACCCTCGGGGCCGCTTGCATCACCATTAACCCATGCTTTAATTGCCACTGATCGTCGCCTTTTCACCGACAGCATGTCTTCATATGGCATGGATGCCACAAGTCCTATTAGTAGTGAAAAGACTTATGTTTCTACGAGAGAATATTAGTTTCCTCTAGAGAATTTTCCTTGTGTCTCGGGTCAACCTTCCTCACAACCTTCATCTCTCCCAGCTAGTTATCGTTCGTTGAGTCAGATAATTTATGGTGCTACATATTTATATAATAATTCGATATGGTCGAGTATGTCGGCTCCTTTGGAGGGGTCGTTTATATCAGGTCCATCCCCTTCGACTGTTATCGCGTCAACAGTTGTTACGTATGTCCCAACCCAGCCCACTATTTGTGTGGCTTCATCCGCACCGTATGTTAGTGTGATTATGTCATTATCACCATCTTCTGTTGTCCTTGGGACGCTTCCTATTAATTCCGCAATACCTGTTGGACTTGCCATGAGTGGATCACAACCTCACGTATCGGGAGTCCATCAACCTACTAATAGTACACCTATCTCCTCTAATCTGATTCTTGGAGGTTTGACATACGATCAGTATATGATGGCCATTCAGCAACATAATTACTTCCCTTAAGGTTCTCAGCAAGTTCAAGCTCCCATAAATCCTCTGCATTACTACGATGAGCACGAAAATCACATCTATTACCATGGGCCCATTCCACACGGTTCATTATATGTTCAAATGCCACAGATGTCAGTTATCCCCAATCAGTTTATGCTCCTACAGGGACAACCCTATGGTACACAAGGACAACCCTTTCAGGGACAACCTTCAGTCCAACAGGGACAACCCTATGGCCCAGTTGGTCAACCTTATGTTTAGCAAGGGGCACCTTATGCTCCTCAGGGGAAAAATTATCCATCTCAGGGACAAACGTTTGTGCAACAGTACCAGGCTTACGTTCAGCAAGGCCCAACTTTTGCACAGTAATTTCAACCCTCTGTTGCTTAGCTGGGCCAACCTGGTCTTCAGGGGAAACCTAGCTCATCTCAGCCATCAGGCCAACCTGTACCCCAGGGGAAACCTTGTGGATCTCAGCATCCAGGCCAACCTATACCCTAGGAGAAACCTTGTGGATCTCAGCATCCAGGCCAACCTACACCCCAGGGACAAATTTTCCAACTCCAACATCTAGGCCAACCTACAACCCAAGGACAACCTGTTCAACCTCAGTATCTGGGTCAACCTACACCCCAGGGGCAGTCCATGTAGCCTCAGGGCCCACCTTTTATTTTTCAAGGTCAACCTTCGATGATACAAGGTCCGCCCCAAGGCACTACTTACATTCCGCAACAAAATCCATATTTTTCTCAGACAAGACCTAAGTGGTTCACTCAAAATCAATATCCTGGTCCTCAACCAGTGTATGGGCAGAATTATCAGAATTATAACCCCTATGGACAAAATCCTCCGAGACAGAACATATGGGGTCAGAATTTTTCCCAACCTGGTTGGAATCCCAATAATGGTCTCTATCAAAGGCCTGCAATGCCTTTCAATCCACAATTTCTCTTTCTTGCTATGTTGGAATTGCCCGATGTGTCGAATTTGACAAATGATCCTGTCATTCATAATCCATATTGGCCCCCAATTCCTACCAAAATCCCTGGCAATTGTACCAAATTTGAAGGCAAGTCCAGAGAAGACCCCCAAGCGCATGTTATGACATACCATCTTTGGTGCTCCTCTAACTCTTGGGTTGACGATTCAATTCAACTACGTCTTTTCCAAAGGACTCTCACTGGTGCCACTGCAAAGTGGTACATTGAGCTCTCCTGCAACATCTTTCAAGATTTCAACTCTCTTGCCATGGCGTTTCTCACACACTTTCAGTTACTATTTTGTTATGAAACTGGGACACATCTCCTAACACCCTTGAAATAGGATCGAGCTACTCATATCTCTGATCATATTCATGAATGGAGGTGGCGGCATCGTTTGATCAAGTTTGAGATTCCTGATCAACTTCTGAATGATTGATTCACTACCTATTTTATGGGTCTGATTACTAAGGACATCGCTATGGGGGCATGTGTTACTGAGGAACAATCCATCGCTTGTGCCCAGTATCTCGATCTCGTGTACTCTCAATCTGGCACGTTGTATGAAATCTTTCCTTATTCTCCACGACATGGAACTACTAAAGCACCAATGATGCCATATGTTGATGGTATCATTGGTTCTATGTCTCAGACTTCTCATAAGTCTTCTCTGAATCTTGCGAAGCAAAAATATACTTCTTCCATTGATACTGCTTCTTAGCCACCTTCGAATCCTAGTAAGATCGCGGAAGTGAATGCTGTCCAGTCCACCCCAATGGATAAATCTTCCAAAGGTAAGAAGGAAGGTAAAGGCAAGGCCAAAGCTGATACCCCGAAACATGATTCTCCGAAACTTAGCACTGATGATGGTTTGAAATGCAAACCGAAGTACCCTTGTTTGATTTGTGACAACGAGCATTACACCAAGGACTGTCCACGATGGGCCGAGGTGAGTCAACTTCTCAAAGGCACTCAAAGTACTCCAAGAGTTATTAAATAACCATTCCCATCGCAGCAAACTCAGATGGTGGAGAAACCTCAATCCTATGCCCCATTTGGCTCTCAGGTTTTCATGATGCATAGTGTCGCACCCATCCCTATTACTACCAATCGAAATATTATATCGAACCACATCAGGCAGTAGGGAAAGAGATCGTTGATGGCCGTCCTCCCCCGCCTGCTTCTGGCCCTCTTCACATTGAAAGGCCCAGTCCTAAGCCCGTTGTACGACCACCTTCCAAAGGTGTATTCCGTAAGTCTTCCTATAACCCAAATTCTCGTGCCGCTCAGCATTATAGTATCATTGAGGATTTGGCTCAAGCGTCATCTGCTATGTCCGTGTTAGAAGTACTTCAGAGCTACCTTTCACAACGCAAGGCTTTTCTATCCACCATCGGAGGGGTTGACCCCACCGATTCCAACCTTATCACTTTCAATTTGGAAAATTTCGTCCCTCGTCTCCCTCGCTGGCTTGCACTGATTATCCAAGTTTGGATTAATGGAAAGAATATCCATCGAGCGGTCGTGGATGAGGGTGCATCTACTTACATAATGTCTTATGCACGCTGGAAAGCCATCGGTTTTCCAGCCCTCAATTAGTCTCCAAACACTTTAGAAGCTTTTCACGAAAGGGAATCTCGCCCTCTTGGTGTTCTCGCCAGTTTACCTATCATGTTGGAAGGAAAAAAGGTTAACGTTGAATTTGAATTCATTGACGCAAAAATTAATTATAATATTCTCCTCGGTCGTAGTTGGACTCATGCTATGCTATGCGCCCCATCCACTCTCTTTCGTATTCTTCGATTTCTGCAAGAAGGAAATATTATCACTGGTGATCAGTTGTCCTTTTTCACTTCCATGTCCTTCGAGAGAAACGTTCCATATGTAAATCATATTCCTACGCCTTATGAGAGCATAGGGTCGGGACTCTTCAAATATTCCGCCCTTATGGGTCTTTTTTCTCTACCTCTGCCCAATACTGCTCAGGTCAATATGCTCTCCACGTCTTCTAATCCGTGGATCATCCCTTCACCCGAGAAAATTGATTCGTTTGGTGACGTGATGCCGTTAAGCCCAATAGAAATTGATTATTGTGAATTTATCTCGGTTTCAGCTCCTCCTCCCTCCGATCATACTCCTTTGAGTATGTCTCTCGACACATATTCTCAATCCCGTTGGCTCGACGCTTCGGATTCTCTGAAATACTTGAATGAGATATTTCCCACTTATGAGGCCATCATGGAAACCATGTCTCTTGAGGATCCTCCCTAGGACGATAGTCATCATCGTTCCTCCTTTATGCCTAGCCTTGGGGCCATGTCTACTTGTCTTGAGAATTTTTCTTCCCAAGCTCCCTCCCATCTACTTAAAACGCCCATCTTGACATATGAAGTTTTCGCAAAAGGTAACTTGGGAAAAAAATACACAAACGATGCATATTGACATCTCTGTTAAACCGGGGGTTGTCGAGAACATCCACATTGGGGTGAATTGTTCTCCTCATGAGATCGAGGTCTATATTAGTTTCTTCCAAGATTTTTGAGATGTTTTCGCTTGGTCCTACGAAGAAATGCCCGACATCGATCCGAGTATAGTTGTGCACGAGATCCATACTTATCTTGACGCGAAGCCTGTTCGCCAACATATTCGTCCCGTGAACCCTAGAAAATTTGTCGCCATAAAGGGAGAAGTTGAGAAACTTCTTAAAGTTGGCTTCATTTATCCAATCCCCTTGATAGAATGGGTTTCTGACATCGTCCCCATGGATAAGAAGCAGGGTACTATTCGAGTCTGTGTGAATTACCATGACATAAATCGCACTTGTCCTAAGGATAATTATCCCACTCCTTTCATCGACCAGATCATTGATGAATGTGCTGGGAGTGAGATATTTTCCCTTATGGATGAGTTCTCTCATTACAACCAGATCAATATTCTTTAGACTGATCAACACAAGACCGCCTTCATCTGTCCTTGGGGCACCTTCTCATACAAGCTCACAACCTATTCCTCTTGTATGACCAAGCTCATGATAAGATAGGGGCAGGAAAATTCGAACCCATGTGGCATGGGCCCTATATCGTTAAGCGCATTTTGCAGAACGGGGCTTATGAGCTAATTGAATATGAAGGTTATCCTTTGAATCAACCCAGAAATAGGTTGTACCTCAAAAAATACTATGCATGAATTTCTCCCGCATGTCCTTTTGTATATAAGTGTGTTTTTCATTTTTGTACATTTTTTGGCTTGGTGTGCTTTGCGGGAAGTTTTTCTTGCTTATTATGTTGTTTCTTACTATGCATATGTCTGTCACAACTTATGTTGGTTTCGCGGATGGTACCTCCCGCAATACCCGGAATCTGTCTTTCGCAGCCTGGGTTATTTATAATCCTAGTGGTAAGTTGATAGACCTTCAAGGTATTTATCTAGGATGAATAACCAACAATGTCATTGAATACAGTTCCTTCATTAAACTCTAAACCGAGGTCATTTCTCTCGACATTCATGCCTTAATTTTGAACCTAGACTCTCAGCTTGTTGTTCTCTGGCTTAATGGGAATTACTCTATTAGAAATCCTCATATTTTAAGGTTGTATTTGCATGCTTGTTTATTAGAAAGGAATTTTGATTATATCACATATCACCATATTCCTAGAAGAATGAATGTGTTAACTGATGCAGTAGCCAATATTATATTAGATAAACATTTGCATAATTTATAAAAGCATCATCATTACATAATAACTTTTAAATAGGAAAATAAGCGCACACACACACACATACATCATAAGTTCAAAAAATATGTGTGTTTTGGTTACATCCCAAGACATCCCGTCTCTCAAGAAATATGCAGAAATAAAGCCTAGGTGTCTAATCAACATGATGCTCATGATAGCATGTCACTGCACGCACAAGCTACCTCAGTAAATGATGGATGCAGATAGACACCCCTAAAGTGTGCCTCTGATACGCACGAGGAACATCCTTGAATCTCACATAATCTGGGATCTTGCTTGTGAGTCCCTCCAAGTTGCACGCGATCTCCTATTCCTCGCTTCCCTCACCTTGAGGGGCCACCTCGAAATCGCGTGGGACCCTCAGTGCTATGGGGGACATTCCTGTAGGTCTCTCTTGCCAACATCTGCATTACATGGATAACTAATCATAACATATATAAACAAAAAAAATCATAATACTCATCAAAATCAAAAAATGAGTTTTTACCCAATGCTTCATCCCAATCCTCTCCTTCTGGGAGTGGAAGGTCTAGATCACCCATGAAATCGGTGTTGGTATATGGCCAATCTTCTATGATGATGAGTTTTCGGTGGAGCCAGTCGAAGAATTTCGGCTTCCATGACAAATTTTGACCACCTCCCGATCAAGGCATCAACTCCGCCCAACGGACCATCCATGGCTCTCGTGCTGGTGGTGCAAGTACTAACACCTCTTGGCGTTGAAATATTGGCAATCGTTCTAGGATGAATGGTATCAAGATGTACCCGTATCTAAATTGTTTTAGCTTTTCATTCTTACACTTTGTTTATTGGCGCTTCAAGTTGATTGTTACGGCTTCCACCCAGTTGAAAATGGTTGGATCCATACAATCCACGTCAAGTTGAAGTTGTGTCTTTGTAGCTTCGTGAGGGGCCTAAGATCCAGCAGCTCGTGTTATAGTGTGAAACACTACCTTTAATTCCAAATCAGGTATTGTCTAAATTTCTATTTTCCTACTCTTCGATCCTTTATTTGCTCCTAGGAAAACTCTGTCTATTAGCATGCCCATTCTCTCACCCATGGGCCGAGAACCTGTCATGATTGGTTCTTCTCCCCTCCGTGAAAATCCAATGATGAAATATATGTTAGAGACTTCTATCTCCAACTCTCGATCGATGTCCCACACATTGATCAGATACTGTAGTAATTCCAGCTGAGCTCGTAGACATGGTGCTAGGAAGAGTTTCAAGAGCCGACAGTCTCTCAGGCCATCCATGCATCTCTCATTTCCCATGGCTTGTTCATCTTCTTCCCCGTATTCTCTTTCTTTCCATTTAATGACCATTTTGACTTTTAATTACCTAAAAACCATCATTGGGGCTTCCATTAGTTAAATAATTAACTTTTGAACCATTCAAATCAAGCTATTTAGGATAATTTCATACAATTGTGGTTGCGGTGATTGGCGTTGTTGTTTTACAAACAACAACATTGATTGGTGCCTCCTCTTTAGAATTTTAGGCGGGTCGGAGCGAATCCGTGCCTAGAACCCATGCCGACTGTCGTGCCCAATATTTGACAAAATTCCCTCAAATGCATAAAAAATTAAGAATGCAAGAAATAAAACATAGTTTAAAATGCAGGGAAAGTTGAGAGCCCTTACCTGGAGAAAGCAGATTTGCGAATGGCCTCCTAGATTACCTATTTTCAACTCCACAAGATCAGAGTTAAAAATGGTAAAATGATCACAAGAATGTGAAAAGGTGAAAAGTAATTTGTTTTACTATTTCTATTAGTTTATAATCTTTTCGAAACCATAATTAGTTTTTTAAGCTTATTTTTTGATGATTTTAATGTTTTATCTCAAAAAATGGGTTTTACGTATGTTCTTGTGCAGCAATAGGTCATAAACACGATGACATTGAAGTGACGATTTGTATTTTATTACTTTTTCAGGCTCGATAAAAACACGAAAAAGTCACCCCCTTGAGTCAAATTTTAGCTCTTTTCTGACTCTCAAAAATTGAAAAGATTGTCGAGACTCTTGTGATTTTGAACTCGTTAAAGGTTGTGAAACATCATCTTCTCGGTATAAATTTACCCCTTTTTTGGGCTAGGACCGATTATTTACAAAAAAGGAATACCTTAGCCAATCGTGACTAAGAGGTTCTCCCAGATATTATTTTCTACCTTTTTGGCTCTGTGAGACTGCCTACGAAAAGGAACCTGCTGGAGTTTTCTTTTCCGCTTCTTTCAAACTCTCTAAACATGAAAAGACGTCAATTTATTCCTTTATCAAACTCTTCATAGCTAAATGACATTAGAAACCGTCACCATGACGTTACTGAGTTCCTCCTTCCTAGGGCTCGTAAAATGTACTAGGATGGAACAAGCATATGCTACCCCCTTCAATCTTGTTCCAAAAATAATTGGGGTACTCGCCAGAAATGGTGGGGGGAAATGGAACCAGTTCTTATTCATGTCGACAGTATGTCACTCTTGAACATGACACTTTTCTGCAATTCGTGTTGGGTTAGGGACATCCCACATTAGTCATTTTGCCTCCATGGGTTTGGGTTATCTGTTTTGAACGCTCATATGCTCTTGGCCATGTCATCATGACCTCAGATCCCTTTATGTCAAATACTACCAAATTCGAGAATCGTGTTGTCGATATTTTCAAGAGAAGTTTCCTTCTACAGTTTTCAACCCCTGATCCTCTATTTGGTCCTGATTCACTATCATCTTATTCCATTGTCTCGTGTCGATGGTGTGGGAAACATTATGGCCCTCCTTCAACCGGTCACTTCCTGTCGACTTCAGCTCATTATCGAGGAAGTTGATCCAAAGACTCCCTTCTGGTACCTTAGAGCTTGCATGCCTCAATGGAAATTTATTCGCATTCGATGATAGGTTATTATCATTGGCCTTCAATCGATTGATTTTGCGGATGTTCGACTTCAGATCACTATTCACATACCGTGAATTGTACTAGTGGTACCTTGAGGACCATTTTCATTATTGGTGGTTTCTATCACACTTGTTAACAACTTTCATCATCGGCTGTGTTGAGAATGCAACAAGATGATGAGCTTAGTGAAAAGAGTCGCCTTCACTAAGTGGGCCCGCAGGCTATTTTTGGCACAAGTCTATTTTTATACTATGTCTATTTTTAGACATGTCAATCATATTCTATGAGTTGCAGGATGCTATTTGTGGATGGTTGGTCAAGTCGGAAAAAATAGATGGACTTCTATTTTTAGACATATTGGGCGGAATCTATTTTTAGATTTCTAGTCTAAAAATAGATATGTCGAATATTATTAGCTCTTAATAATATTTGGACTATAAACATTATCTTATTCTCTTGGAGCACTTCAGTTAAGTGAACAGATGTGGCACAGGAGCTGACAGAAGGAATTATGTTATTCCTAAGGGTTAAGTGGAGCTCTTGCATGGAGAATTCAATTAGAACTCATGTGACAGATTTTGGTGGATTTACAGAAGTAGTTGGTGGAGTTGTCTTCAGTCTAACTCAGTTAGACACAATTGAGCTAGTTGTATCTAGTCTAACTGATTAATACACTAGTTAGAGTGGTGTGAATTGATTATTAATTAATTCACTAATTATTAACTCATTAATCAACTGAAGAATACATCAGTTAACTACAGTGCATAGACATTTTCAGTGGAGACCAGTGGAGAGATAGGTGAAAGAGCAGGTTAACTATCAGTTGTGACTATAGTGTTGCATGATTTGCAACAACCAGTGATTGGAGATGCCAATGAGGATTGCGTGAGCAAGGCTGGACCAATTTGAGTTCATTCAGAGCCATTCTTCAGCAGTGATTGTGCAGTAGAGGCAAGCTAGCAGGTGGCAGAGATTGGAGCATGAGATTTGCTAAATCGGGACCTGGTTAGTGTGTAGCGATTGGAGATACTAAGAGCTTGTGATAAGCTTTTTATTATGATTGTTACATGATCTATATGACATATATAATATACAGATATTTGGGGGTTTTCAACTTTAAGCTTTCCCATAAATTATTATGTTCATATGTGTGAATGTTTATGGTTTTAATGTGTGCATGCAATTGAATTTATTTCCGCATGTGATGATCAATGGTAGAAGAGATTATTTATTGTGAATGAAGCTAAAATAGTGTGTGATCAAGAGAATATTGGTGTATAACACATTAGTTATATGATTTTCTACATGGTATCAGAGCGATATTGATCATCGGAGCAATTGCAAAGCATTGAAGCAGTTGAGTTTTGTGCTGGTGGAATTCGAATTTGCAGCAGAGTTTTCTTGGTGTCGAAGTTGAGATGAATTTCAACGGATTGCGATTGGAGTATGCCCTTGAGGGCAGCTCAAATTATATTGCATGGAAGGACAGGATGGAGGCGGTGCTGGAGGACAATGGGTTGAAGGAGTTCATAGATGCAGAAATTCCAAAACCTGCTTCTAGCGATGATGCCACACTTGACGCATGTCAAAAGAAGACTGAAAAGTGTCGAAGAATTCTGTTGGAAGGTGTGAAGGATCACATAGTGTCTAGCCTTTATGGTAAATCTCCTCCATTCTTGATGTGGAAAGCGTTGACAGACTTATTCCAAAGAAAGAGCGACCAGAGAAAGTTGGCGCTCAAGGATAAACTCAGGAACATAACAATGGAGAAAGGCAACAGTATGCCCAAGTACCTCACGAAGTTCATCCAATGAAAGGATGAGCTGGGAAGTGTGGGGGTGACTGTATGTGATGAGGACTTGGTGAGCTTGGCTCTCCTTGGGCTTTCGAAGAGTTGGCATTCCTATCAGGACTCTATCAATGGTCGGGATAAATTGCCAGGATGGGAGGGACTTTGGTTGGATCTTGTGCAAGAGGAGATAAGGTGGAGTACCAGGGACGAATCTTCATCAAAGAATGCAGATGAATAAAATTGCGCTTTGGTTGCCAAAGCAAGGAAGGGGAAGAGCAAGAAAAATGCTTCTCAATCCGGTGCAAAAGGCAAGAAGTAGGATAGGTCCAAGGTGAAGTGCTTTCACTGTCACCAACACGGACATTACACCACTAATTGTCCACAAAAGAAGAAAAATAAGCAGGCTGCTGGATCTGCAGCTGGAGAGGCCTTAGCCTCGCAGTTTGAGCTGGATTTTTCGTTGATCGCATGCTTGGTCTCAAGTGTGATGGGATCAGTGTGGTTTCTTAATAGTGGTGCGTCTTTTCACATGACCGGAGACAAATATTTGTTTACTGATCTGGATGAGAAAGATATTGGAGTGCACATCAAGATGGGTGATCAAGGTAGATACAGTGCGACCGGTATCGGTACCATTTCCTTTGAGAGGGAATCTGGTAAACCCTTTGTATTGAAGGAAGTCATGCATGTTCCAGGATTGAAGAAGAATCTTATCTCAGTGGCGATGTTGGAAGACAAGGGATATGATGTTGTCTTTAGCGAGGGAAAGGCTTTCCTGCACAGTGAGGCAACTGGTGAAACTCAGAGGATAGGGGTTCGAGTTAAGAACCTTTATCAGTTGCAGGTAGATGGCTGTGCAGCAATGGCAGGCAAGGCAGAAGGACTGGTGAGCCGGGATGAGGGCGAGCTGTGGCATAGGAGATTGGGCCACCTTCACCATGGAGATTTGAAAATTTTGCAGCAGATTTCTACCGGGCTTTCTAAGGGTACACTTGTGCAGTCAGATTAGTGCAAGGGATGTACCTTGGGAAAATTTGTGAAAGCCACCTTTCACGAGAAGGATAGTCACACCACGACGATCCTTGAGAGAATTCACACAAACGTGTATGGACCTTTCTCAATAGCTTCGACTGCAAAGCATAAGTATTATGTGATCTTTGTTGATGACCTTTCTCGAAAGTGCTAGATCTTCTTCATGCAGAAGAAGAGTGAGACATTATCAAAGTTCTGTGAGTTCAAGGCACTGGTGGAGAAAGAGTCAGGGAAGTAGGTGAAGGCTCTTAGGAGTGAAAATGGTGGCGAATTCAAGGACTTTTGCAGTGCAGAAGGAATTCAGAGAGAGCTCATAATGTCTCATAACCCACAGCAGAATGGGGTCTCGGAGCGGAAGAACAGAACAATCATGGGTGTTGCACGGGTGATGTTGCATGATCAAGGCCTTCCCATACACTTTTGGGCTGAGGCATGCAATACTACGGTATATGTGCAAAACCGTTGTCCTCATAGGATACTTGGCATGAGTACACCCGAGGAGGCGTTTTCTGGTAAGAGGCCTGATATTTCTCATTTGAGGATTTTTGGCTCACATGTTTACATTCATGTGACTAAGGATGCCAGGAAGAAGCTAGAGCCAACTGCAGAGGTTGGGATATTTGTGGGGTACACTGATACACCCCACAACTATCATGTGTATTTTCCAGACAGTCAGAAGACTGTTGTGCGACGGGATATCAAATTTCATGAGGAGAAAGCCATGAAGTGTTCACTTGAGAGGGAGCCACACTTGCATGTAGATGAGGAGCTATCAGTTCCTAAGGATGAGCCTCAGGATGTGGATCAACCACAAGAGGAGGTTCATGGAGTGGAAGAAACCACTCATGCAGCGCCAACCATCAAAGGGCGGAAGCGCACTACAGAAGCTGAGCGACTAATTCTTGATGCAGAGAAGATTGTAGGAGCACCTAAATCACAGCACAGACAGAGACAATCACCTGACCGATATACTGGATACATGGCTCTGATGAGAAAGTGTATCGTGATAGAACCATCTTCTTTCCAGCAAGCTGTGGAGGACCCTGCATGGGTAGATGCCATGGTGGAAGAGTATGATTCGATTGTTAGAAACAGTGCATGGGAGATTGTCCCAAGGCCAGAAGGGAAATCAGTGGTTGGTTCAAGATGGATCTAAAAAGTGAAGCAAGCAGTTGATGGGAGTGTGGAGAAGTACAAGGTAAGATTTGTTTCCTGAGGCTTCTCACAAAGGTATTCTTCCATACGGACGATTCTTGCTCTCTCAGCGCAGATGGGGTGGCACATTCATCATATGGATGTGAAGACTGCATTCCTCAACGGAGTCATTGAGGAGGAGGTGTACATAAAGCAGCCCAAAGGTTTCAAGATCTTCAACAGCGATTCACATGTGTGCAGGCTCAAAAGAGCGTTGTATGGGTTGAAACAAGCACCTCGTGCTTGGTACACACGGATAGACAGTTATTTCACCAAACTAGGATTCTCCAAGAGTGAGGCAGATCTGAACCTATACCAAATAGTGGTGGAGGGTAAGTTGCTGATCATTTTACTTTATGTAGATGATTTTATTTTGATGGGTGATGAACTGTTGATACACTCATGCAAGGGTGATCTTGCAAAGGAGTTTGAGATGAAGGACTTGGGCCTCCTTCATTATTTCCTGGGATTGGAAATTTGGCAGCGCAGTGATGGATTTTTTGTGTCTCAAGGCAAGTATGCCCAAGAGATACTAGAGAAGTTCAACATGCAAGGCTGCAAGCCTATCGACACTCCTCTTCCTGGTGGTTGGAGGAAAGAGGATGCTACATCGACAGAGGTAGTGGATGCCACTGTTTATCGACAGTTGGTGGGGTCTCTTATGTATCTGGTCAATACACGACCTAACATATGCTATGCTGTTAACCAGCTTTCACAAGCTATGGTTAAGCCTACCAAGCTCTTTTGGAAGGCAAGCAAGCATGTATTGAGATATCTCAGAGGCACATCGGGATATGGATGGTGGTACAAATAGGAGGATGAGGTGAGGCTACATGGCTTCATGGATGCAGATTGGGCAGGGAGCCCAACGGATAGAAAGAGCACATCTGGAGGGATTTTTAGTATCAGGTCGACATCAGTTTCTTGGTACAGCAGGAAGCAGAGATCCATGGCACTCATTTCCGCGGAGGCCGAGTATGTGGCATCGAGTTTGGATGCATGCGAGGCTATATGGATGAGGAAGATCCTGGTCAGGTTGTTTGGTTCACACTTAGATCCTATTGTGATATATTGTGATAATCAGAGTTGCATCAAACTCTCAGTTAATCCATTATTTCATGATAGATCTAAATACATTGACATCTGGTACCATCATACTAGAGATTGTGTGCAGCAGAAGATCATGTTACTTTCATACATTCCCACGGAGGATCAAGATGTTGATATCTTGACGAAGGCGCTCACCAAGAGCAAATTCGAATACCACAGAGATAGGATCAGGGTGGCAGATAATCCCTATCTTGCTGAGAGGGAGTGTTGAGAATGCAACAAGATGATGAGCTTAGTGAAAAGAGTTGCCTTCACTAAGTGGGCCCGCAGGCTATTTTTGGCGCAAGTCTATTTTTATACTATGTCTATTTTTAGACATGTCGATCATATTCTATGAGTTGCAAGATGCTATTTGTGGATGGTTGGTCAAGTCAGAAAAAATATATTGACTTCTATTTTTAAACATATTGGGCGGAATCTATTTTTAGATTGCTAGTCTAAAAATAGATATGTCGAATATTATTAGCTCTTAATAATATTTGGACTATAAACATTATCTTATTTTCTTGGAGCACTTCAGTTAAGTGCACAGATGTGGCACAGAAACTAACAGAAGGAATTACGCTATTCCTGAGGGTTAAGTGGAGCTATTTCATGGAGACTTCAGTTAGAACTCATGTGACAGAGTTTGGTGGAGTTACAGAAGTAGTTGGTGGAGTTGTGTTCAGTTTAACTCAGTTAGACATAGTTGAGCTAGTTGTATCTAGTCTAACTGTTTGATACATTAGTGAGAGTGGTGTGAATTAATTATTAATTAATTCACTAATTATTAACTCATTAATAAACTAAAGAATAAATCAGTTAACTACAGTGCATGGACAGTTTCAGTGGAGACCAGTGGAGAGATAGGTGAAAGAGCAGGTTAACTATCAGTTGTGACTATAGTGTTGCATGATTTGCAACAACCAGTGATTGGAGATGCCAATGAGGATTGCGTGAGCAAGGCTGGACCAATTCGAGTTCATTCAGAGCCATTCTTCAACAGTTATTGCGCAGTAGAGGCAGGCTAGAAGGTGGCAGAGATTGGAGCATGAGATTTGCTAGATCGGGACCTAATTAGTGTGTAGCGATTAGAGATACTGAGAGCTTGTGATAAGCTTTGTATTATGATTTTTACATGATCTCTATGACATATATAATATACAAATAGTTGGGGTTTTTTAGCTTTAAGCTTTCCCATAAATTATTGTGTTCATATGTGTGAATGTTTATGGTTTTAATGTGCGCATGCAATTGAATTTATTTCCACATGTGATGATAAATGGTAGAAGAGATTCTGTATTGTGCATGAAGCTAAAATAGTGTGTGATCAGGAGAATATTGGTGTATAATGCATTAGTTATATGATTTTCTATAGGCTGGTGATCAGGTGATTTTATCACATGTTCGACTTCAACTCATTCATTCGCATGCTTGAATTTGTACTTGTTCGGTTCTACATGGAGCACAAGACCCTGGGTTTTGTCTGATAAAATCTAGGCTGCGAGATTATTTGATTTATCATGACTATATGCATGCCTCTTCTAATTGGATGGCTACCACCATACCTGAGTCTATTTTATGATCCTTCTTACTGGATGGTTGCGCCCATACCTCGGATCTTATTTTTATGTATACTCTACTATGGATGGTTGCACCCATACCACATACTAATGTATCAGAGATATCATTTTTAATTTATCTTGTAGGTCTTCCGATGGAGGCGTTTTTGTTTGGGCATGTTCTCATAAAACATTTCACCCCTCCCTCTCTCTCGGACCTCATGCTTTAGAGGGCATCTCTATTACACATTATTTTTTCACCGACTCTGCAATCCCCATCCCGAACATTGGAGGACCAATTCAGTGACTTTTTTGTACTGCCATATCTTGATATAAGTGTCATTTTATCCCTTAGCATGACAAGAACATATTCTATGTTGATCATTCCTCAAGAAGACCTTCAAAAACATGTGATTTTGGGTCGGCGCTGGTAGGCAGTTATGGCCTCGCGCCCATGGAGAAATTAACACTAGGCCCCATGCCCTTTGGTGCTCTGTCTCAAAAGGGAACCCGCACCGAGCTATTTTTGGAATTTTTTTTAAATAGAAACAAATTTTCCATGCTTAACAACTTCGTGAGCAAAGTCATTATGGTTTGTTTGCCTAAATAGCGTCGAGTCCCTCCCTTTGGCTTGTTGTTTCCTATAATTGTGAAACTCCCCAAAGGGATAAACCTCTCCTTGACCTTATGAGGGATCCCAAACGACCTCCTCCTCTCCTATAAATTCTTCCTCCTCCCAATGATTAAACTAGCTGAACAGTCTTTACTATAGCTGGTGTGTAGAAGAAGGGAGAGAAGAATCTATTATTGAGAGAGAGTTTAGGCACATTGCCTCTTCAGGTCCAATCTCGAAAAAATGCTTGAGACGCACCCGAATGAACCCGTCTAAGGAGATCCGCAACGTTAAGGCATAAGGTTGTAAAATTCATTTTATCTATCAATAACACATGACTGGTTTATGGTTCCAAATTTGTTTCCATTTATATGCAAAGTGTTTAGCTCTCCTTGACTAGCTGAATAGCTATAGATGAATGTGTATTCTTGTATGATGTCATCGTTTGTTTGATATTTGTGCAGACGCATGAACATTGCCACCAACACGGAGCGCAAGGCGTGAAGACAAATAACGAAGGATCTCTGCCACGACCCACAAAAAAAGCATTGGAACGAGGTAGGATATATGTTCCAGTTCATATTTCATTTATAAGCTAGGAATTCAAGAGTCCAACATGTTCCCTTGTTCTAGACCCACCCTAGGGCTAGAGGGATCACCTCTGTCCGCAAAGGGGATTTGCATGCACAATAAGGCATGAGTACTTTCAAAATGTAAAGGGAGGCCAGACGACTTGAAGGGAGGAGTCCCAGAGGCTGTGAAAATTTCCTAGCGATTGTAGTGTGCATTTACAGGAAACATTGTAAGTGCCACAAAGGAGTGTATGTGGCTTAGAGGAGGCCAGATCGATTTTTTGGAGGGAAATTTGTTTCCCGATATATTTTCTAGTGAGAAAATTGTTGGAGCTTTTCTAGTAAGGCACATTATTGTAATTCTCTATTTCGTTCAAGATAATAATAAAACACTCATTTATTGCATTATTTTTCCCTTCATGGTTTTTCCAAGGACATTTTTCAAAAAATAACGATGTCAAAATTGTAGAAATTTGCTGAATAATGATTAATTATCCACCGAGACTATCCTTATCACATACAATTCGAATTTATATGCAACACATAATCTCTTCCACTCAAATCATCAAACATGCGGAAATAAAATCAAGCGATAACACATCAAATCATCATACACATTAACACAGTATGTATGGGGAAAGCTTATAGCTGAAAACCCCGCAGCTATTGTGTATATTATAATGAAGAAATCATGTAACAAACTCAGTACAATACTCCTCACAAGTACTCAGTACTATCTCATGAAGTTACACACAAACTAGCTCAGTTTTGAACAGGTTACCGGTTCAAAACTCACCGCCAATTGCCTTGCCTCTATTGCGCAATCCAGGCCTGTCTATATAGAGATCCAAGGTTCGAATCTCCTTGGCTTGACTGCGTAATTGTCATGGAAAAATCCTCCAAGTGTGGTGCAAATCTCATGCACAACTGATGTCGCCACTGATAGCTAACTCCACCCTTTCATCTACCTCTTTCACTGGTCTCCACTAAACTGATCATGCACTGTAGTGAACTGATGTGTTCTTGAGTTGAATAATGAGTTACTAATTAATGAATTAAATAATATTTAATGCACTCCACTCATAACTAATTGATTAGCTAGTTTAAACTAATCACAACTAGTTCAACTAAAATAAACAGAACACAACTCCACTATCTGTCTCATTAACTCCTCCAAACTTCTGCCACTGAAGTCCTACTGAAGTCAACCATGCATGATGACATCAAACCCTTGGGAATCATGTGATTCCTCTTTCAAATGCATGAGCCACTTCTGTAGCTCGAACTGAAGTGCTCCAAGAGAGTAAATTGTTGTTTATAGTCCAAATATTATTAAGGGTAAATAATATTTGACTTCCCTATTTTTAGGAGAGGCAGTCTAAAAATAGACTTCGACCTCTTTGACCTAAAAAATAGAGTCTCGTCTATTTTTACCAACATGACCAATGCTCCAAGAATCTCAAACTAGAATCCCCGAACCATGCTCCATATGTCTAAAAATAGACTTTGCGCCAGAATTTGCCTGCGGGCCCACTT
This sequence comes from Pinus albicaulis, assembly GCA_034641835.2. Taxonomy (NCBI): domain Eukaryota; kingdom Viridiplantae; phylum Streptophyta; class Pinopsida; order Pinales; family Pinaceae; genus Pinus; species Pinus albicaulis. The sequence continues at coordinate 283,181,611 of CM076578.1, read as the reverse complement.
AGTGAAGGCGACTTCATTTCACTAAGCTCCATCATCTTGCTGCATTTTCAACACTCCCTCTCAGCAAGATATGGATTATCTGCAACCCCTATCCTGCCTCTGTTGAATTCGAACTTGCTCCTGGTGAGCGCCTTCGTCAGGATGTCGGCATCCTGATCCTCCGTGGGAACATATGAAAGCATCATGATTCTCCGCTGAACACAATCTCTGATATGATGGTACCTGATGTCGATGTGTTTGGACCTATCATGAAATACTGGATTAGCCGAGAGCTTGATGTAGCTCTGGTTATCACAGTATATCACTGTAGGCTCCAAATGCAACCTGAACAAACCAACGAGGATCTTCCTCATCCAAATAGCCTCGCATGCAGCCAAGCTAGCTACCATGTACTCGGCCTTTGCTGAACTGAGTGCCACGGATCTCTGCTTCCTGCTGTACCAGGAAACTGCTGTCGACCCAATGCTGAAAACTCCTCCAGAAGTGCTCTTCCGGTCCGTTGGACTCCCTGCCCAATCTGCATCAGTGAAGCCAGAAAGCTTCGCTCCATCCTCTTGTCTGTACCATAGACCATATCCCGATGTGCCTCTAATATAGCGCAATACATGCTTGCCTGCCTTCCAAAAGAGCTTGGTAGGTTTAACCATAGCTTGCGAAAGCTGGTTAACTGCATAGCATATATCAGGTCGTGTATTGACCAGATACATAAGCGACCCCACCAACTGTCGATAGACAGTGGCATCCACTACCTCCGCTGAAGTAGCATCCTCCTTCCTCCAACCACCAGGAAGAGGAGTGTCAACAGGCTTGTAGCCTTGCATGTTGAACCTCTCCAGAATCTCCCGGCATACTTGCCCTGAGAAACAAACAGTCCTCCATTGCGCTGCCAAATCTCCAATCCCAGGAAATAATGAAGGATGCCCAAGTCCTTCATCTCAAACTCTCGTGCAAGATCCTCCTTGCATGAAAGTATCAACGGCTCATCTCCCGTCAAAATCAGATCATCTACATACAGTACGATGATCAACAGCTTCCCCTCCACCACAATCTGGTACAGGTTAGGATCTGCCTCACTCTTGGAGAATCCAAGCTCGGTGAAGTAGCTGTCTATCCGAGTGTACCAAGCATGAGGTGCTTGCTTCAGCCCGTACAGTGCTCTCTTGAGTCGGCACACATGCAACTCACTGCTGAAGATCTCAAAACCTTCAGGCTGCTCTATGTACACCTCTTCCTCAATAACTCCATTGAGGAACGCAGTCTTCACATCCATCTGATGAATGTGCCACCCCATCTGCGCTGAGAGAGCAAGGATCGTCCGTATGGAAGAGTACTTTGCGACAGGTGCAAAAGTCTCCTCATAGTCGATCCCCTCGATCTGTGAGAAGCCACGGGCGACAAATCTCGCCTTGTACTTCTCCACACTCCCGTCAGCCGCCTACTTCACCTTGTAGATCCATCGCGAACCTACAACTGATTTCCCAACCGGTCTTGGGACAATCTCCCATGCACTGTTCCTGATGATCGAATCATATTCTTTGATCATGGCATCAACCCATGCGGGTTCCTCCACAGCTTCCTCAAAAGAGGATGGCTCCGTCACAACACATTGACTCACAAGAGCCATGTATCCAATGTACCGATCCGGTGACTGTCTCTGTCTGTGCTGTGCTGTAGGTAGTCCTACAACCTTCTCTGCATCCCGAGCCAGTCGCTCAGCTTCTGTAGTGCGCATGCGCCCTCTGATGGTTGGCGCTGCCTGGGTGGTTTCTTCCACCTCCTAAACCTCCTCTTGTGGCTGATCCACATCCAGAAGCTCCTCCTTAGGAACTAACAGCTCCTCATCTGCATGCAAGTGTAGCTCCCTCTCAAGCGAACATTGCATGGCTTTCTCCTCCTGAAATTTTATATCCCGTCGCACAACAGTCTTTCGACTGTCTGACAAATACACCCGGTAGTTGTGAGGTGTATCAGTGTACCCCACAAATATTCCAACCTCAGCAGTTGGATCCAGCTTCCTTCTCGCATCCTTCGTCACATGCATGTAGACAGGAGAACCAAAAAATCCGCAAATGGGAAATATCAGGCCTCTTGCCAGAATAAGCCTCCTCTGGTGTACTCATGCCAAGAACCTTGTGAGGACAACGGTTCTGCACATACACTGTTGTATTGCATGCCTCAGCCCACAAGTGAAGGGGTAGGCCCTGATCATGCAACATCGCCCGTGCAGCACCCACGATCGTTCTGTTCTTCCGCTCAGCCAACCCATTCTGCTGTGGGTTATGGGGTGCGATGAGCTCTCTCCGAATCCCTTCTGCGCTGCAGAGCTCCTTGAATTCAGCTGAGATGAATTCACCACCGTTATCACTCCTTATAGCAATCACCTTCTTCCCCGACTCCTTCTCGACCAGTGCTTTAAACTCACAGAACTTCGCGAATGTATCGCTCTTCTTCTGCATGAAGAAGATCCAGCACTTTCGAGAGAAATCATCAACAAAGATCACATAATACTTGTGCTTTGCTGTCGAAGCAACTGAGAAAGGACCACACACGTCTCTGTGAACTCTCTCAAGGGTCGTCGTGGCGCGACTATCCTTCTCGTGAAAGGTGGATTTCACATACTTCCCTAAAGTACACCCCTTGCACTGATCTGACTGTGCAAGAGTGCCCTTAGGAAGCCCAGTAGAAATCTGCTGCAGAATCTTCAAAGATCCATGGTGAAGGTGGCCCAATCTCCTGTGCCACAGTTCGCCCTCATCATCCCGGCTCACCACTTCTCCCACTTTGTATGCCATAGCTGCGCAGCCATCTACCTTCAACTGATAAAGGTTCTTGGTTCGAACCCCTATCTTCCGGGTCTCTCCAGTAGTCTTATTGCGCAAGAAGGCTTTTCCTTCGCTGAAGACCACATCATACCCCTTATCCTCCAACATCGCCACAGAAATCAAGTTCTTCTTCAATCCACGTACATGCATGACATCCTTCAAGAAAAAGGGTTTACCAGACTCCCTCTGAAAGGATATGGTACCGATACCAGTCGCACTGTATCTACCATCATCGCCCATCTCGATGTGCACACCTAAATCTTTGTCCTCCAGATCTGAGAACAACTCTCGATCTCCCGTCATATGAAATGACGCACCGCTGTCCAAGAACCACACCGATCCCATCACACTTGAAACCAAGCATGCAATCAGTGAAAAGTCAAGCTCGAACCGTGAAGCCAAAGCTTCTCCATCTGCAGATCTTCCCGCTTGCTTGTTCTTCTTCTTCTTTGGACAATTGGTAGCATAATGTCCATGATCATGGCAGTGAAAACACTTCACTTTCGCCATATCCTGCTTCTTGCCCTTTGCACCAGAATGAGAGGTTTTCTTACCCTTCCCCTTCTTTGCTTTGGCCACCAAAGCACAATTTTCTTCATCAGCTCCCTTTGATGAAGATCCATCTCGAGTAGTCCTCCTTATCTCCTCCTGCATGAGATCCGCCCAAAGGCGCTACCATCCCGGCAGCTTCTCCCAACCATTGACACTATCTTGATATGAGTGCCAAGCCTTCGGAAGACCAAGGAGAGCCAGGTCGACCATGTCCTCGTCTTCGACAGTCACCCCCACACTTCCCAGCTCATCTCTGCACTGAGTGAACTTCGTGAGGTATTTGGCAATACTGTCGCCCTTCTCCATCTTGATGTTCCTGAGCTTATCTTTGAGCGCCAGCTTCCTTTGGTCGCTCTTACTTTGGAATAGATCCGTCAAAGCTTTCCACATTAAATATGGAGTAGCCTTTCCATGCAGGCTGGATACAATATGATCCTTGACGCCCTCCAACAGGATCCTTCGACACTTCGCCATCTTCTTTTGCCATGCATCGACTTCAGCAGGATCAGTGGGGTTTTGGACATCCGTATCTACGAACTCCTTCAGACCATTATCTTCTAATACTGCCTCCATGCGATCCTTCCATGCAACATAATTCGAACTGCCTTCAAGAGCATATTCGAGTAGCAAACCGTTGAAAGACATTTTCAACACCGGCACCAAGAAAACAAAACTGCTGCAAAATTCAAATTCCACCTCAAAGCTCAACCGCTCTAGATCTGTGAGAACAAATTATTTCTAGCACAGAGATTGACTGCAAGGGGCATTTACCAGACCTTTCACTTTCCGAAGAAAGATGAATCCGGAGGCTACCTGGCCCGCATGCAGACTCTGTTTACCGAAATAAGTTTGTAATCACTGTGATGATCAATCTCTGCTTCAATAGCTCCGATACCATGTAGAAATTTGCTGAATAATGATTAATTATCCACCGAGACTATCCCGATCACATACAATTCGAATTTATATGCAACACATAATCTCTTCCACTCAGATCATCAAACATGCGGAAATAAAATCAAGCGATAACACATCAAATCATCATACACATTAACACAGTATGTATGGGTAAAGCTTATAGCTGAAAAACCCGCAGCTATTGTGTATATTATAATGGATAAATCAAGTAACAAACTCAGTACAATACTCCTCACAAGTACTCAGTACTTTCTCATACAGTTACCCACAATCTAGCTCAGTTTTGAACAGGTTACTGGTTCAAAACTCACCGCCAATTGCCTTGCCTCTATTGCGCAATCCAGGCTTGTCTATATAGAGATCCAAGGTTCGAATCTCCTTGGCTTGACTGCACAATTGTCATGGAAAAATCCTCCAAGTGTGGTGCAATTCTCATGCACAACTGATGTCGCCACCGATAGCTAACTCCACCCTTTCATCTACCTCTTTCACTGGTCTCCACTGAACTGATCATGCACTGTAGTGAACTGATGTGTTCTTGAGTTGAATAATGAGTTACTAATTAATTAATTAAATAATATTTAATTCACTCGACTCATAACTAATTGATTAGCTAGTTAAACTAATCTCAACTAGTTCAACTAAAATAAACAGAACACAACTCCACTATCTGTCTCATTAACTCCTCCAAAATTCTGCCACTGAAGTCCAACTGAAGTCAACCATGCATGATGCCATCAAACCCTTGGGAATCACGTGATTCCTCTGTCAGATGCATGAGCCACTTCTGTAGCTCGAACTGAAGTGCTCCAAGAGAGTAAACTATTGTTTAGAGTCCAAATATTATTAAGGGTAAATAATATTTGACTTCCATATTTTTAGGAGAGGCAGTCTAAAAATAGCCTTCGACCTCTTCGACCTAAAAAATAGAGTCTCATCTATTTTTACCAACATGACCAATGCTCAAAGAATCTCAAACTGGAATCCCCGAACCATGCTCCATATGTCTAAAAATAGACATAGTCTAAAAATAGACTTTGCGCCAGAATTTGCCTGCGGGCCCACTTAGTGAAGGCGACTTCATTTCACTAAGCTCCATCATCTTGCTGCATTTTCAACAAAAATTATTATGTGAGTGTGCATATTTCTCAGTTCCAGTATTTTTATTTTTCGTAGAGATTTTTTTTTTTTTGCGAACATTGTATTAGTGATTTAATTGTATTTTACTGAATTAAAATTTCTGAAGACAAATAGTTTGTAGTAGATAGAATATTAAAGTCTAGTTATTGCAATTGTGGAAAATTCACATGGTATCAAAGCATAATAGATCGAAGAAGCTCTAGAGAGATTTTGGTGAAATTCAAAGGGAGATATGAAGCACTAGAAACCAGATCTGGGCAGGCCAACCGGGAAGTGCGAATTGAAAAGGAAATATTTTGATTTCCATTCTAGTGAGTTGATCTGAAGGAAGTGGGAGTTGTTTCAATGAGCAGTAGCAGGCAGTTAGGTTGCTAGAAAAGGGTTTTTGGAGGCAAATCAGATTCACGGAGAAAATATTTCACAAAGGGTTTGATATTTATGATTGAAAATATTGAGAGGGGATGAATCAGTAATTCAATATTCGTTTGTTTTGATCATATTTATTTTATCATGAAAGTAATGGTTGATGTTCATTCTCTATTGAAATCATTTTGCAAGTGTCGAAGAGAGAAATTTACAAATTTACTTGTCAAGAATTCAAAATCATTCACATAGCATTCAGAAACAACACATGAAGACACCATATATAAGTGGAAACCCCGAAGAGAGAAAACCATGAATTTTAGGATGAAAGTGATGTGAAGGAAAGTTTTTACTCCTTATTACATCAGATTTTTGTAGGCTCCAACCTAGAAGAAGCTCCTACCTCAAAGGAAGCTCCAACTCTCGCATATTTTATGCAGGATACAACCCACAGGAGGCTCATACCTCAATAGGCTACACCATGTTATTTTTTAAGCTGCAACATATAACACAAAAAAAAATTCTCAGTCACAGCAACAAGCCATAAGTGTTGGTTACCTCATATACAATTCTGATGTTAAGTTTACTACTGAACTGCTTCTTCTCTTCCACTCTCTTTTTGTTTTTTTGTTGCCCATCAACTTCCTTACGCAAATTCCTTCTCTTTCAAAAATTCCTTTTTCCATTGTATGTTTTATAAGCAAGCCTTCTTGGTTGTTTTTATTTTTTGAAGAAATATAAAGTGGAGTTTTGTCTCTTGGGCTTCCAAAAACTGTTCACTAGCTTCACTTTCAGTTCTGAAAATATTTGTAATATAAAATAGCATTGTAACAACTCAATTAGTAATAATGACAAGAGAAAAATTAGATTTTTATTATCTACATTTTATGTTCAATGAAATATATGCATTTAAACTTTTGTCTTAATATTTTATGTCCCACTTGACAATATTTAGCCTTCATATTGATTATCATAGCCTTTGCACTTCACATCACTTTCAGCCTTTGCAATTACATCAGCAACATTTATTAATATTAATCAATAAAATTGATGACAATAAGATTCCTTATCATGACCATTTGATATCAATGCCAATATTACCAACATTATCTCCCTTTGGCATTGATGGCAACACACCTACTCTTTTGTTGCTCCTTCATACCTCTACTCTTTCACTACTACTTTGTCTTTGTTTCTCTTGTATTTCTCCTTCATACCTATTCTCTTTCATTGTTGCTTTGTTGTTTCTCTTCCCAAGATGCTCCTGTAGTTGTTATCCTCTCATCTCTTACGTCCCCCTTTGACATCAATGGCAAGGGGAAAAAATATGTTCCTGATAAAATATCTAAATAGCTCTGCATATTAGGCCTTGCACTGAAAATATTGGAGATATAGCCTTTTCTATCACTGGAAATAATAACATTGCAGTTTGATTATTTGAATGAGAAAGAATTTGATCTTTCTTGGTTGATGAATGCGTTTGTCAATTTTTTTGAAGAAATGCATGTTTGAATGCCATTGCATATAATTGTTACTGAGTTTCCTCTTGAGATTAACACAGTTTTGAGTTCCATGCCTTTGATGCCATTCCATAATACCCGAGTATTACCATGAGTGAAGTGATTTATGAGTGCATTAGAATATGAAATATACTAGCAAATATGAAGCCATTATTTCTAAGGCATTATAATAAACATTGCATATTGAACATTGCCAATTCTAGATTATTCAATATTGAATAACATTGTTCCAAATAGTGAGAATAAAGTTCACCATGGCTCAATAATGATAATGATGCTCTTCACCATATGATTTTCCACTTAAATTGTAGATTATTCAATATTGAATAACATTGTTCCAAATAGTGAGAATAAAGTTCGCCATGGCTCGATAATGATAATGATGCTCTTCACCATATGATTTTCCACTTTACATATTATGTTATATGCTCAATTTATTATAATGCAACATACTAAAACAATAATAGAGCATTATAATAATTTGCAATGAACATTGGTATATAAGAATAATATGCTTGCACATTAAGTTAATGATGGTAGTGTTAACACTGCTCCAGAGATTATTTTCATCGTGCTTCAAAAATGAATTTGTATTGCCCTACCAACACTACTTTTGTGAATTTGTGTTGCGTTACCAATAACCATTTTTAACGTTGCTCCAAATAATATGCATATACTTTATTCACATTAACGCTTCTCCAAACAATATGTACACACACAATTCACATTAACGTTGCTCCAAACAATATGTACATACATTATTCATATTAACACTGCTCATTTTAACACTAAGTTCTCCATATCAACGAAAGGTATGGGAAAAGTTAGGGCATAAAACCATAAAAGTTAAGTATTCAATTTTATGTCGATATGGTATAACACAAATTTGATGTGGATCTGATATAACACAATTTTGATATTGATCTTATATAAAAACAAGGATAGAGGAGGGCTCTGCGTTGTCCAATCCTACTCTGACACTACCACTGCGATACCTCCGTGTTTTATACCACTAACGATACTACTGCTATTTTGGTGTTGCTCCTACGAGAGGTCTCAACATGGTGTCTTATTTTCATTGTTGTAGTCTTTGTTGTAACGTTGCTCCAACAATGTCTCCATGCCACAATAACGTTTCTCCAGCAATGGCTCCATGCCACGATAACAATAACACTTCTCTATGCCATGATAACGATAAATTTGATGCATGACATGATAACAATAACGTTTCTCCATTAAACAATAATGTGGCTCCTTCCATGATAATGTTGCTCCTTCTCGAAATGCCGCTCATGTTTTAATGATGCTCCTACAGTGGATCCATGTTGCTCCTTCGCTCTTTATGAGTAGGGGTCCAATAATCTCAGGTCATGTTTATTCCATCAAGGATACACCTTCTGCAGAGGCAGCATCAGAAGATTATGCTTGGCCTACGATAATTGGTGAATACATAAACAATTAATGTGGCAGAAGGTAGAAATTGTCCAAAGTTTGATTTGATCCTCTTAGAAATTAGGGCAGATGGTTACATTTCTTCGCTCTTCTAAATCTCCTCATCAGAGAATACTCTTCAGATAATAACGGTCACCTTATCAGTTATTAACACAACTGCAAATGTTATAATGGTTGCAACTGGAGTTGATAAGGAATAATAATAAAATAAAATCGATGGGAGAGGAACTTTATCGATACTCTTGGAAGTTTGGTTATCTGGTTTAGTTGCATGTCAGTGACATTCATGACTTCAACCATGTCAACCATTATGTCTAAATACTTAATATATTATGCCAAACTCTTTTCTTATTTGGTGAGGACTATCAAAGATTACGCAAATTAGAATGTTGATTGAATTTAATTTGGCTGTAGAACTCAAATAAATGCAACACTATTCCTCTTATGCAATGATAATAATAATAACCATGTTTTATAATTCATTTCTCAATCAAATTGAATGTCGATACCAATAGATAATTTTTGATACATTTGTTGCAACAAGTAAGTCCCATGCTGGAAGTACTGCAAACAATCATTGTGGACAATATTCCTTCCTCTTTGACCCTCAAGGTAATTGAGAGCCCATAGTATTGATGATGTATTATTTTGTAACCAAATATCTTCCCGATAACGCATGGGTAGGGTTGTTGAGACTGTCAATATTCTTTACCTGACATTCTTGTTAAAGAATGTAATCTCAACCACCTACTAGGTATCGAAACCAGCAGTTCAAATGTTCAGTTTAGTTTCAGTTATTCAATTTTAGTCGAGTTTAACTTAAGTCATTTATTACTGATGTTTTCAATGTAATCTTATTTACTCTATTCGTAATATTGAGATGAGTAATCCTCTACTCCACTTATTTTCAGTTTTTCAATTATTGTCATGGTATTAGAGCTAACTTGCATAAGCCTCCCCAGAGAGCAGCAACATAGTCTAGTTGGAGCAGTAGAGAGGAGAGGCGAGCCTGCATAAGACTCTTTGACAGTCCAGCAGAAGTTTGAGGAGAGTTAAAGACGCCTCATGAGAAGAAGAAGAAGAAGAACGATAAAGCCAGGCCAAGCCCGTGAAGGCGCCAGCGAAACACATTGCAGAAAAGTTGTTCAAGAAGAAAGCCGAATTAAAAACTTTTGGTGCACTAATGCACTATATTAAAAGCTTCTCAGCGTTATATTAACGCACTGTTTGAGAAGCAGCTCCGCATTATAACTGTTAGTATGAATATTTCGTCATAAAAGATCACTTCAGCTACGCATAACAAATAGCCCTAACATTGATTATGGCTGCAAAATATCTTTAAGTTTGCTGCACAAATTCATATCTAAGCACAAAAGATATTAAGCAGATAAAATATAACATAGCTCCATGAATCCAACAGATAATACAAGAACAATGTATTTAAAAGAATTTTATATTATATCAAATAATGGGGCACCTGAGAGGAAAACAAGAAAGGTGTTTTCCGGTTCTCCTCAGTGGGATGGGTTCTTGAAAGTCCTCAGTGTTTCAGATCTAACATTTCTCTCTCTTATTGGTGTAAAAAAACAAACATAGAACTCAGTGGGAGCTCACAAAGCAAAAATGGAAAAATGGTGACCAAGAGTAGATCCAGAGTGATCTAATTCAATGGAGGTGACTAATGAATGGGGAAAACCCTCCTATTTATAACAAAATATTGGGGAGGCCTAGAACTCGGTGCATGAATAAAATATTATTAATCGAATTCTAGAAGCACCCTTTAGGAATATTTTACTATATTTGTTGGAGGGAAAAGGATTCTTGACTTGGGTCAATTCCTTTCTTTATAAATAATAAATAAATAAATGATTTATTTATCATTTTAGGGGAATGATGGGAATACAATTAAATAAATAATGGTTTATTTAATTATTTATGATGATTTAGTCAAATTTAACTAAGAATATTATTTAAATAATGATTTAAATAACTTATTCTTAGGAAATAATTAAATAAATAAGGATTTATTTAATTAAGTTCCTTGTTTTGGGTTAAATATGACCAAGAAATATAAACAAATAAGCTATTTTATATGGTGAAAGCAATTTTACTTAGGGTAAAATTGGTCTTACATGGTGTACTTGGTTTCATCTAATAATAATAGGTTAGATGACCAAAAAATGGTGTAATAGATTCCCCCCCAATGTATGAGTGTTAGGAGCAAATCGTATGACCGAAGTATGTTGTAAGAACTCAATCACTAGACATCAAAAGGGAAGCGAGAGAGAGGAATGTAAGGTTGTCTGATATGCTAAAGGACTAGACCCTGAGGAGACGAGACTTACAGGTGAAATAAGTCTCTAGTTTATGAAGTGGTACCTGTGCTAAAGGCGGCGGGGGTGGCATACCTATGCCTACCGAGACAAAGTACAAAGAATAAGGAGCCCGAAAAACCACAGAACACAATAATGAAGCATGTGCTAGCCTAAACATGAGCCAGATAAGTAAAATGATGAATCCCACATACATGTGATGCGTGGAATAACCGTCAAGAATTATACAATAATATGGTAGTACATGAGATACAAATACACCCCAAATGCCCCCTACACACGGGGAAGGGCTCACAAGATCTGACAGATATATGCGAATCGAAAAGGTGCTACAAGCGGCTAAGGCCAATATCATCAAATGAGAGGAGCTGCATCAAGGGCAGAAATGAAGAAGTCATCCGAGCATGTGGGGGGCTACCTGCAGGGCCACCCCCTTATGAGGGTTGAGACATCTCACCCATGCCCGGGAATCACCCATAGCTACTGCTGCGTCACCGGACCATCAAGTGGATATATCATGATCATGCTAGGAAGAGCTCGAACCCAGGTACACTGCCCCCTAGACTTGGCTCCTGGAGTAAATGAGCTGATGTCGACAGAAGTAGGTCCGCCATAGGTGAGGCAATAAGGGAACCCTAACTAAGGCACGAGGGAAAATAGTAGAGTGACGAACAAGTAGACACTGATGATGATGATGGAATGATGAAAGGCCCAAAGGGGACCTGAAAAAACATGAGTACAAAATGGTAACTCATGATGGAAATCGACACAAAAAAGAATAAATATGGAGGCCAAGCGGTGCCCCGAGGAAAAGTGTTGTAAGTGAGGAAATCTGATTTGGAGAAGAGGGAAAGGAAAACTTCGTGGACAACAGGTGTCCTGGTGAAGTAGTGAATGATAAAGCAAACATACACTGGCTATCTTCAAGGAGATAAAACATGCATTTCGAGTGGGAAATGCTAAGGGTAATATCTCTTAAGATAGAGTGCATTGCGAGGATTAGGAAGGGGGTGGCCTTCAAAGTCCTCTAAAATATAGGCTCCCTTCCCAAGATCTTTACTGATGATGTAAGGACCTAGCCATAATGAGTCGAACTTCCCATGACCAAGGGTATCGTAGGCCTGGTCGTATACTAGAACAAGGTCACCTTCGTAAAATGTGTGAGGTTGTACTTTCCGCTCATACTAAGCTTTGGTGCGCTTTTTGGCCGCTCCAAGGGTTTGCAATGCAACACGACGGTCTTCAGAGGTGCACTCAAGAATGATAAGTCGTTGTTCTAGAGTTTGGGTATCCAGGAGAAGTTAAATGGTTAAATGAAGGGAAGGAATTTCACATTCGATTGGTAAGACTGCCTCCTCGCCAAAGACAAGGTGGAAAGGAGTGAAACCAGTGGCGATTTTAACAAAAGTACGATAAGCCCACAAAGCAAGGAAGAGCATGAGATACCAGTTGGTTTTGTGCTTATTCACCGTTCGTTGAAGCATGGTCTTAAGAATTTTGTTGACCGCTTCAACTTGGCCATTACCTTGGGGGTAATAGGAAGATGAATATTGGTGCTCAAAACCCAATAGGGAGGACAGCTCATGCCAAATCTAATCTTCGAAACTTCGGCCATGATCCGAGACTAACTGTTTTGGAACTCCGAATCGAGCAATGACATGGTTAAATAAAAAGAGGGCTGCAGTGGCTGCCGTATTGTTGAATGTAGGCATAGCTTCGTCCCATTTATTGAAATAGTCAACCACCACGATGATATATTTGTGGTTACTAGCAGATGGAGGTCGACATTCCATAAAGTCGATAGCCCATTTACAAAAAGGACTAGCTGTGACGATAGGATGGAGAGGAGCGGGAGGGGCTCGTGCCTTGGGGGTGAAATGTTGGCAATTGGAACAGTGTTTGACGACTTCAATGCAATCACTGAAGAGAGAAGGCCAAAAATACCCAGCACGCATGATTTTTTGGGCGGTGGTGAGGCCGGAGAGGTGGCCACCGCAAGCGCCACTATAACAGGCATTGAGGACTTGCTCGGATTCAGCGTGGGTGAGGCAACAACGAAGGACAGTATCTACCCCGTGACGATAAAGGTCATCGCTGATTAGAAGGTAGCGAGAGGCTTGGTGTTGGATACGTCGTCGAGTAGCACGATCAATATGAAGGGCGAACTTTTGGGTTCGCAAGTAAGTAAGGATGTCACCGTACCAAGGATCGTTGGTGGTGATGGCAAACAAATTTTCATTGGGAAGAGTGTCATTAATTGGATTATCTTGCGTCCTAGTAGGAAAATCAGAAATGAGTTCAGCTAGGACTAAACCTTTCTTACTTTTTGGGGTGACAAATTCAAGGTCGAATTCTTGGAGGATAACGACCCAACGGGCATACTTCTCATTGAGGATGCGGCGACTCAATAGGAAAGCCATGGGTTTGGAATCAGTCACAATCTTGGTGGAACGCATGAGGATATAATGACGCAGTTTCTGGATCGAGAACACGACAGCTAGTGCTAATTTTTCTTCATGCGAGTAGGACACAGGTGGGTCGGCAAGGGTCTTACTGACATAATAGATCACATGTTCAACACCATTATCATCCTCCTGGATAAGGACACCAGCAACCGAATAGGTGGAAGTGGATATGTATAGGATGAAATCTCGGTCAAAGTCAGGGGGACGGATCAAGGGAGAAGATGTGAGAGCATGCTTGAGGGCATCAAAAGACTCTTGAGCATATGTATCCCAGACAAAAGGGGTGTGAGATTGAAGAAGTCTAAGGAAGCCGTGTGTGGTAGTGGTGTAGTCAGGAATGAATCGACGAAGAAAATTAGCTTTGCCTTGGAGACTTTGCAGCTGGCGTAAGGTACGAGGCATAGGGAGTTCAAGAATGGCTTGAACCTTCAAAGGGTCGAGAGTTATCCCATATTTAGACACGATGAAGCCGAGGAGGCGACCGGCGGGAACACAGAATACACATTTCAAAGGGTTAAGGTGAATGTTATACTTGCGGCATCGAAGGAAAATGGTACGCAGGTCATGAAGGTGTTGCGCCCGATGTTTAGAACGTGTAGTAAGGTTGTATAAATAGGCAAGGATAATATGGGCTAAGTCATGGAAGCAATAAGACATGGCTCGTTGAAAGGTGGCACCGACGTTTTTAAGGCCAAATGGCATGAATCGGTATACAAAAGTGCCCCACAGACTAATGAACACGGTTTTGAGTTGATCAGCACGACATATAACAATTTGGTTGTATCCGAAGAAGCCATCCATAAAGGAAAGAATCTCGTGCCCCACACACTCATCGATGATTTGGTCAATAAATGGTGTGGGGAAGTTGTCTTTGGGACAAGCTTTGTTCAGATCGCGAAAGTCGGTGCAAACAAGAATCGTGCCTTGTTTTTTGAGGATGGGAACTGGGTTAGACACCCAAGTGGTATATTCGATGGGGTAAATGAAACCAGCATGCCATAGCTTATCGATTTCAGCTTTGATGGCTTCACATCTAGAAGGATGGATGGGTCTCAACTTTTGACGAACAGGAATGGCATCAGGCCATGTGTCGATGTGATGTTCGACAATGGCCGAGTCGAGTCCGGGAATTTCTGAGTATGACCAGGCGAAAATATCACGGAATTCTTTGAAGAGTTTGGTGTAGGCTTCAATTTCTTTCGGGGTGCATTGGGCGCCCAGGGTGATATGTTCTTCAATACCTGGTTTGACAGAAATGTCGATTTTGATGGTGGGAGAGATATTAGCCATATTGCCTTTTTCGAAAGTGTCAGGTGTAGGGATGGGGTTTTTGAACCAATCAACTTTATCGGGAATGAAGTCTTTGGATTCGAGGGCATATTGGTCATGGGATTGATGTGGGAGGAAATATGCATGATGGTTCATATCTTCCCATGGGAAATCAGGGTTGGTCATGGCTTCCATGATGTCTTCATCGGACTGGAAGATGGGAAGAGAGGATGGAAGAGGTTGACCTGATGAGGTAGAGGGATGAGACTCTTGATTGTGATGGGAAGGGCTCACAGGTACGATTTCATGTGAGGTGACAGCGTGAGCAGTGGAATGAGCAGGCGAAGCGTCTAGGGAAGGTACGAAGGGGTTGGTAGCCGAGAACCGCGGTGATGAGGAAAGGTAGGAAATGGTAGCTGAAGGTTCGATCATTTCAGTATCAGGAGGAGAAATGGTAATCGTGGTAGATAGGTGGTATGGTGTGAGGGAAAAAGGATTATGGGTGAGGGCGGCTTCAAATTGGCGGTATGTGGCTAAAGAAGCATGATACTCGTCAAGGCGGGGGCAAAGGTGGGCATAGTGGCCATAGAAATTGCACAAAGAACAAGGGTGATTGGTGTGCAAGTTCTTAAGTTTCAGGGTAGAATCTGGTATGGTGACATGGACTTCTGGGATGTCTGATAGAGGCAGTAATTCAGGACAGGTATGAGTGGCGTGACCAACAACGTCACACAGAGCACACTGGATGGGATGCCTGGGAGGCTGAGGAGGGCAGGGTTGGGCAGGGTCGGTTTGTCCTTTGATGCCCCCCTGCGAGCTTTGCCATTTTTACTTGAAGCGGGTACAACAGGAGGCGATGCTTGTTGAGGTGACTGAGGTACCAGCGTAGCAAGAGGAGTCGTGGGGATTGGTTGAACCGGGGTCAAAGTAATATATGGTTTAGGTTGACCTGGCGGAGTGGTGGCTGGAGGGTCAAGATACCAGACGGGTATACCCAAGGTCAAGTTGGGGAGGGATAGGGTGGCCAAGGTAGGGAACGAATAAGCTCTGGGAGGGGGAGCAAGGAAAGGGATCTGACCAACATGGAAATGGCCAGGAGGAATGGTGCCAAGGTGGTGGATTTCGGGTGAAATCGACCCAAGAGGGGTGTTTGTAGAAGAGGATTCAGAAGGAAGAAGGGTGGCTAATGGGGGCGAAGGGCTAGGAGCTGGTGGGGGTTGAGGTTGCTGACTAGCCAAAGTGGGCTCTGTAAGGTTAGCCCAAGATGATTGCATCATGCAAACGTTCACCAAGTTAGGATCAAAGATGGGAGGGGAGTCCAAAAATGTTCCAAGCAAGGAAGAGTCTTTGTAGACGCCGGGGGAAACACTGGTCAAAGAATCAATAGTTTGCTTGTTGGTGACAGTAGAGATGGTGGAATCAGAGGAGGTCTGAGATTTTGTTTCATGGTAGGTCAACTGGTCAATGGTGACAATCTTGAAATTGTGAGGGAAGAACATCTTGCGGTGGACTGTGGATGGGACGGCAGACATGGCATAGGTGTAACTACACCCCAAAAGGATGGTGTAGTCAAGAGGGGCGTCGATAACTTCAACGTCGACACAAACAGTCTTGCCGGCAAGGGTGATAGGACAGTTACAGAATAGGCCAATGGGCTGGGAGGCGTGGCCATCCCACACACGAAGGGTGATGGTGGAAGGGGCTAGCTCAATGGATCCGAGTTGTGTCCAAACTGAGGCGGACATTACACAGGTAGATGCCCCCTCATCAATAATACACCGAGAAACATTGGTGTTTCGGATTTTGACTGGGATTTGAAAAGCAACCGAAGGAGGAAGAGGGGGATGGTCTGACTGACGGGTGTTGAAAAAAATCAATTGGTCATCAGCAAGATCTACAGCACCCACGGTAGATAGTAGAGCCCTCTTTTGAGAAAGACACGACTAGAGGAGTTCCAGTGTTGAAATGGCAGCACGAGATTGGGCCAGATCATCTACTATGATGTATGAATGGGCAGCCCGACCAGAGGCAGAATTTCGGCATAATGGTCCCTTAGGAGGCTTGGGATGAACCTCGGCTTTGGGCAGAGGGAGTTGCAAGGGACCATTGGGTGTCGATAGAGGTTTTGTAGGACCTAACGATGGTGACTCGGAGACAGATGGAACGGGAGGTGTGGAATACTGATGGGACAAAGTTTGAAGGTTGAGGTCGATGGTGTGAGAAGGGTTAGAGGCCATCATGAGAATTTGGTAATCATATGAACCAGAAGGGGAAGGTTCAGTGGTTACCGGGGCATGAGGGGGTTGAGTGGCCACGAATCCTTGTTGAGGGAAAGGATCAATAAACAGAGTGGGGTGAGAAGTAGCCGGGGTGGGAGGGACAACAGGGGAGGAGTGTTGTCCCCGTACGGTGGCTTGAGATTCCCACATCTGCCGCATTTGTGGTAATAAGGGACAATCGTGAGTGTAGTGACCATAAACACCGCAACACGAACAGGGCTTATTGGTGCGAAGTGGCCTGTCCGGGTTGGGCTGAGAGCCCTATGGCTGGTTGGAAGTGGTAGAGTTGATACTGGAAGGATTCGGTCCCCGGTTACCAGGAGTGGATTGGTTGCTTTTTCTCTTTCTTTGAGAAGGAAAAAAATTAGGTGCCCCCTGATGTGCAAATACTTGCCCTGGATGGGGTAGTAAGTGCGGTTTCAGGGGTAGAAAAGGCAAGGGAGTGGGAGGTCCAAATGCTGGAGGACTAGGACACCAGGTTGCGAATACGGATAAGGGGTAGGGTGGGCAGCAGTGAGGTAAGAAGGAGGGTGGGAAAAAGGAGGAGGCATGTCGTAGCCTGAATACATGCTACCTGGAGGGGGAAAAGTGCCAGAGGGGCTGGCCCCTGGAGGGAAACCGTGGCCCGGAAGAGGTTGGGCAGAGGTATGTGACAGGGTTCCAACGATACCGTCGGCAGAGTGAGATTCCCCCGAGGCAGTAGGGCCACCGGGCTTGGGAAGGTCAGGAAGGACGGTATAAACATAACTAGATTGGGCGTAAATAAGGTCATATTTCAATGCTATTTGGAGGGCGACTTCTTTGATTTGGGGAAAATGGGATGTGACATCTTTGCCAATGGGAGGTAAGAGAGAGCGAAGGAACCAGTCCATGTAAACCCGATCTTCAAAGGGGGGAGCGCGACATAGGCTCCGTCTTCGCCACCATTCCTGGACGTGAGAAGAAAGGCGGGTCGAAGAGGATTGATGGAAAGAAGTTAAGAGTTCAATACCAGTGTCGTATCGGAGGGGGAGCTGGAAATAAGATAGAAAGGCTTGGGCAATGGTCGCAAAGGTGGTATGGGAAGAGGTGGCTTGGTCAACATACCATTTAGAAGCTTCGACGATAAGCGTGCATTGGAACAATCGAATACGGATGGAGTCATCAATGATGGAACTGGAGGAACACCACATGTGAAAAGATCGAATATGGTTAGAGGGATCTTCACTAGCAAGGCCCTTGAACTTGGGAATGTCGGAGGGGAGCTTGGTTGGCATAGCATGCCAACTGACATTGTGGCAAATAGGATCATTGATCAGCTGATTGAAATCGGGGAGACTGAGGCCAGCCATATAAGGGAGTAATGTGGCAGTCGAGGTAGGTCCCGTAGGGGTTCCACTGGAAATGGACCCAGCAGTAGAACTAGGGTTAGGGCTAGGTCAGGAACTAGACATGGTGAAGGTAACAAGGGGGCAACCAGAAGGAGGGGGAGAACCCGAATAATCAGAGGAAGAGTCGGAGTGCGGACTCAGGGGAGGACTTACTCGATGACGACGGGAAGGAGGAAGTCGACCAAGTAGAAACTGAGGGTGAAGGCCAAGAAGTCTCTAGGAGAGGTGCCTTGGGGGTGCAATGGTGACGGGAGGAAGAAAAACCGACAAGGGCAGGGAGTGACAAAATCAAACGAGGTCAAGGGCAGAGAGGTGCAGTGACAATTGATTTTAAATTCTTTGCCAGGCGGTGTTAACCAGGCGCTTCTTCCCTTAGGGTCAGTGTGTGGCGTGCATTAATTTTAATTGTTTAAACCCAGACGTTTTGAGAGTAAAAGAAAAAGTGTGCTACGTAACTGAAAATAAATCTACAGTAAATAAGACTAAAAGAATAGAAAATTAACAGCTACTAATGCATCAAACTAACCCAATAAGGCGGATCTCTCAAAACTAGTCTATAAGAGGGAAAAAATAAGCAAAGCACCCTAAAAAGAGGCCAATAGATCTAAGGTCGGGAGGGACTAGGATATAAAGGGGAAATCTGCTGAGAAGAGGTGCAGAGAATAGCAAAGAGGCAGAGGCAAGGTTGCTGCTAAAAAGTAGGAGATCAGCGAAAACTAGAAGGGACAAGGAGGCAGCCCTAGAAATGAACCCAAACAAAACTATATGAGGTGATTTGAGAGGGAGAATATTTGATCTAAAGGGATCTGAAAAGGAGGTATCAGATCTGAGGAAAATAAGGCTGAAACTTGGAAAATTCAGACTTCTGAAACAACAAAGACTCTCCCACAAAAAGTGGAGGGTACTAGAGCCCTAAGGGGCAATATTCCCTCTTAGTTGAGTTAATCAAATCAGAAACAGGTCTAAACGGGCAGATACAGAGGCTAGAAAACCCTAACAGAAGCTTCAGACAAACCTAGAAAAAGTGCTGGAAAATTTGTAGAAAAAGTGCAAGTCGCAGGTTCTGACCTGATTGCAGTCCAGGACGCAGATTTGGGGCAGAAAAGTGCGACCTCAAGGCCAGGTCACACTTTTTGGGCCGATAAGTGCAACCTGCAGATCTGGCTCTTTCGGCGGCAAATTTCAGAAAAAGTTGTCGTCTCAGCTGCGGCTGATGTCTGTCACCTGCGCAATAAGGCCAGAAACACACGGAAGTTAAAAATGTGACTATTTGAGGGTTTTAAGGGTGAAAAACACCATAAAAATAGGACAACAGAAAATGAAAGAGAAACCCTAGGTTCTGAAATAGCTGGATATGCAGGAATATATAAAACGACAGTGGTCGCAAAAGAAAACCCGTGTGGAGTCGCCAATTGTTAGTATGAATCTTTCGTTGTAAAAGATCACTTTAGCTACGCATAACAAATAGCCCTAACATCGATTATGGCTGCAAAATATCTTTAAGTTTGCTGCACAAATTTAGATCTAAGCACAAAAGATATTAAGCAGATAAAATATAACATAGCTCCATGAATCCAACAGATAAGACAAGAACAATGTATTTAAAAGAATTTTATATTATATTAAAGAATGGGGCACCTGAGAGGAAAACAAGAAAGGTGTTTTCCGGTTCTCCTCAATGGGATGGGTTCTTGAAAGTCCTCAGTGTTTCAGATCTAACATTCCTCTCTCTTATTGGTGTAGAAAAACAAACATAGAACTCAGTGGGAGCTCACAAAGCAAAAATGGAAAAATGGTGACCAAGAGTAGATCCAGAGTGATCTAATGCAATGGAGGTGATTAATGAATGGGAAAAACCCTTCTATTTATAACAAAATATTGGGGCAGTCTAGAACTCCGTGCATGAATAAAATATTATTAATCGAATTCTAGAAGCACCCTTTAGGAATATTTATTATATTTGTTGGAGGGAAAAGGGTTCTTGACTTGGGTCAATTCCTTTATTTGTAAATAATAAATAAATAAATGATTTATTTATCATTTTAGGGAAATGATGGGAATACAATTAACTAAATAATGGTTTATTTAATTATTTATGAATGATTTAGTCAAATTTAACTAAGAATATTATTTAAATAATGATTTAAATAACTTATTCTTAGGAAATAATTAAATAAATAAGGATTTATTTAATTAAGTTCCTTGTTTTGGGTTAAATATGACCAAGAAATATAAACAAATAAGCTATTTTATATGGTGAAAGCAATTTTACTTAGGGTAAAATTGGTCTTACATGGTGTACTTGGGTTCATCTAATAATAATTGGTTAGATGACCAAAAAATGGTGTAACAATAACGCGGGAGCCAAGAGCAATCCGCCGCATTAGTTCCATTTACTCACACCAATTTCCAACTACCCCGGGGCCGAGGTGAATCAGTCGCGTTAACAGAAACGCAGGTCCACTGTGGAGCATATGCATTAACGTGAATTAATCCACGATGCATAAAGGTAAAAAAAGCTTCAAAGTGATTTTAAAAGTCAACGTATTCAAGGGTTTTAAAAATAATTAGTGGCATGAATGTATTAGCATCTGCATTATTCGAAGAAAGTGTTTTTGTTAAAGTTTTTTTTTTAATAAAAACTTTAAATTTATGAAAGGAAAAAGGGGACATGACTTTTAAAGCTTTATTTTAAGATTTTTAAAAAAGGAAGAAGCCCATTTAAAAAAAAAAAGGATTTTAATTTTTTTTTCCATGAATGTGAAAGGAATGTGAAAGGGGAGAACAAATTGTTTTTGGAGCTTTAAAAAAAAAAAAAAAAAAAAAAAAACTTAAAATTGTGAGTGTGAAAGCCTTGTAAAGGAGAATTTGTTTTAGAAGCAAGGTATTTGATGCATATCTAGATTCGTCTGTTTGTGGAAACCAAACAACGAGGTCATGGGAAAAGCCAAGAGGTTAAAGCAGAAACAGAAGATGTTCGAGATCTTCTTAGATCTGGAAATAAAGAGCCAAAAAGATGCATATGCATTAAAATTCATAAAATAATCTGTCTATGACAGCATTCTCCCTCTGATCTCAGATGCCAAGACAGCCAAGGAGGCATGGGATACCCTTGAGAGATGTTTTGGTGCAAGGGGGAGCATTGAAGTTGAAGGTGAAGGTGGATCTGTAGTAGTAGATCTACAGCCAAATGAAGAGTCAAAAGCAGCAGAGAGAGAGCACGAAGATGCTTCTCAACCCCACTGTACACAGCTACATGTGGATGATGATTTGATGATTCCAGCAACGGAGCTTGCTGATGAAGATTTGATGATACTAGCAACAGAGCTTGCTGACGAAAATTTGATGAATCCAGAAACAAAGCTTGCTAATGAAGATTTGATGATACCAGCAACATGGCTTGCTGATGAAGACTTGATGATTCCAGCAACAGAGTTTGCTGATGATGACTTGTTGATTCCAGCAACACATCTTGTTGATGAAAATTTGATTGTTGATGTTAACTTTGATAATGAATTGGCTAATGATGATTGGTTTCAGATGATGCAACAAAAGCATGATATTAACATGATTTTATTTGGTGAGATAAGCCCATTGCAGTTAGTGGATGACAACCTGATTGCACCATCACAGGTTAGTGAAGAAAAGACAAAGACGGAAACAGAGATAAAGACAGTCTGCAAAGGGAAAGCAGAAACATAGAAAGAGGCAGAGAAGGAAGCGCAATAGCATAAAGCTCTCATTGCAGAGCAGAAAGAAGAAACAGAGGAAGAAGCAGATAAGGAAACATAACTAGAGAAAGCTCTCACTGCAGAGCAGAAAGACTAGAAATAATGTCGTTCTAAAAATATTTTTTATTCTAACATTAATTTCCAGTGTTCAGGTACACAGATTGATTATGAAGAAGAGTTAAAGTTTATTGAAACATGGCTTGCAACACCATGTCTAGTTAAGGTCTACACAAAAGCTATAGAGACGAATGTTGAAGAGAACATGCATGATGAAAATGTGAATGAAATTTTCATGCATTGGAGTTATGAAGAGATAAGATATTATTCTAATCTTATGTTGCAGCAGATTGATGATGAAAAGTGCACTACATAAGACAATATGTGGCAGCAGCCCACATTTCTTAAAGAAGTGCAGGACATGCTTAGACAGCCTGGAACTGTAAAAGACCTGCACCAGCAAATCAAGAAACTGAGGTTTGAAGGATACAACAAAGAGAAAACTCTGAAATAATTTAGAGGCTATAGAATTTGGAAGAAGAGAAGAAGAAAACCAAATCTAATTGAAGTCAATTTTTTTTAATTATAAGCCTCGCTGAGACATAGACCAGCAGGTCTCTGAATTAAAATTTTATGTGGTTGTAATTAAAGGGGAGTGTTAAATAATGTAATCCCAACCACCTGCTAGGTATCGAAACCGTCAGTCCAAGTGTCCAGTTTAGTTTCAGTTATTCAAGTTTAGTCGAGTTTAACTCAAGTCATTTATTACTGATGTTTTCAATGTAATCTTATTTAATCTATTCGTAACATTGAGATGATCGATCCTCTGCTCCACTTATTTTCAGTTTTTCAATTCTTGTCAATTCTGACTATCTCCCAGAATAGCACATGGCTAGGGTTGTTGAGGTTGTCGACATACGATACCTATCATTTTGTCTACAGATGTCCATTCCTATTTCAACCAATATTTGAATAAACATAATTATACCACATTAATGATGTTTTTCTTTATGTTCTTTTCTCTGCTGGAATTCACTATAACTAGGAGTTACATGAGCGCTCCATCCTCTATGAATTCATCATAAAAAATAAAAATAAAAATTGAAGATTGGTTTCTCTTTTGGTCTTCTTGTGTACTCATTTTCTTCAAAAATAAATATGTGTAATGACCTTGGCATGGGATGTAATTTATTTTGTCAGATATTCATACCTAGAAAATTCCTTTTTGAGGTTTTTGTTTCATAACAATATTAAGATCATGATGAATTGAATCCATGATTGAATTCTTATGAGATTTTGGATTTTCATTTGATCAATAGGATGTATTCCCAGGATGATTGACAAGCTAACCCTGTGATTATTCGATTTCATTGACAGAGATTGGACTGAAATCTATGTCAATTGTGTTGTTTTTTGGAATTCCTCTAGATCATCTTTTGTAGACAAATGTATCAAATGCAGCAATACAATGTCGAATATTGCATTTGGTTGTTCATGTCCCTTGAAAATGATTTTAATTTTTCTTTCAATGGTCGTATTTTATGAACTAGGTTTATTAACTGTAGCTTACACTAATTTTGTTCATTTGCTTCAAAGGATTTACACCCAGTATTGTGAAAAAAAAAACTTCCTTTCAGATATTTGGAGAATATCATTTGTCTACATTTAATGTTATTTCCTTTTCTGCATTAAAATTATTATTCATTCTTATAGTAGACTCATGTCAATAACCCTTTTTGACTTGATTGAATACATAAGAGAGATCTTGTTGAGCTGATTTTACGCTCATGTCTCTATGAGAATGTGGATTTCCATCTGATTAAAAGAAATTTAGTTCAATCATTTTGCTGTAGCACTTCCTGATATTTCTTCATTTGATGAAAGTTCCATGTTTTTGTTTATATTGTAATGATGAAGGATTTAGCCACATATCATATTAATGCAATGGAATATTGCAGTGTATCTCAATCACCTTATGGCTTTATAATTGTAAACCTAACTTCATAATTTTCTCTGGTAGTAGTATTTCGAAATCATAAAGAGAACTATGCATGAAATAATCACTTACAACAGTTTGTACACGATTTCTTCATTTAAAAATTGCAAATAGTGTGGTTCAGATGTTGATATCATGATTCTTCATGATGAAGACTTATTAGAAATTTTCCACAAAGATAAGTAAACTTTGCTCCTTCTGGCTTGATGGTAGCATACATGTTTAAAGATACCTCAACTTTGAAAGTAGCATTGAAACTTAATTTCTTTAAGTCCTTTTGAATTTAAGAACCATGTTATTTTCATAGTTGTGTCCTTGCTTCTGGTTGCATATATATATATATATATATATATATATATATATATATATATATATATATGGTTGAATAGAATATAATTTTCTCCTCCACTTAATGTAAATCTTTTACTTTTTCTTTTATGTGAATATATTTGAATGGATCCCAGATTTTCATAGATCAATTGTCAGTTAATCCCTAGATCATCATAATGCACATCAATGTATTTCATATAAACAATAATAGAATGAGGTTTTGAGAAAATTCTATTGATGCTAAGATGCTTTGTATTTATTTATTTGCATGTTTATATACAAAATATATACATGTGTACATTTGTCTATAAAAACTTTGCATAAAAGACTGGTGCACCTAATTGATGTCACTTTCTCATGAAGAGGATGACTTGATATCACCTTTTTATGATGCATTTGTTGTTGTTGCTTCTTAGCTACTTTAGTGGTCTCCCCCTTAGATGGTGCCTTCAATTTTAGATTTAGACTCTTCTCTTGAAGTTACATCAATAAGTAGCATCTGTAGACAATATCCCTAGCTTGTTTCTCACATACACGAATGGTTCTATAGCAAGAGTATCTGTGAATATGTGTGTTATATGTTCTTTTGTGGGTATGTAATCCATCTTCATTGTCTGCTCAACCACTTGTTCTCTGAGGAAGTGGTACTTTATAGGGATGTGCTTAGTCTTTAAATGAAGCACAAGATTTTTCAACATGCTTATTGCACTTGTATTGTCACATTTGATAGAGATAGGCTCACTGAAGTTTACCTTCATATCCTGAAGTGTTTCTTTCATCCACAACACTTTTGTACAACAAGTTTCAAGTCTTATGTATTCAACTTTCGTCGTAGATAGAAAATTTGATGTTTGTTCCTTGCTTAATCATTCCACCAAGGACTCTCCTAGATAGCATGCACCACCACTTGTACTTTTTCTTTCATCCACACAGCTGGTCCAATCCGCATCTGTGTATGTTGTCAGTGTAAATTCCTTACCTCTCAGATACCATAATCCATAGTCTATAGTCCCTTTCAAGAACCTGAATATCCTCTGTGTTGCTAACAAATGAATTTGTTTGGGTGTTGATTGATATCTTACTACTAATCCAACTATCAACATTATATCCGGTCTAGAAGTTGTTAGATATAGAAGACTTCTTATCATAGACCTGTAAAGTTGTTGAAGACAACTCATCATTTGCATGTAGCTTACATCCAGTAGTAATGGGGGTTGAGACAGGTTTACATTCTTCCATTTGGAATTTTTTCAACATATATCTTAGGTATTTCTCTTGAGAAATGAATATGCCTCTGACCTTTTTTAGGATTTGAAGTCCTAAGTAGAAGGTACACTCTCCAATAATTGACATCTCAAAGTTAGAATTCATCTCTTCAGCAAACCCTTTTACTAGGCGATCTTGATTTCTTCCAAACATGATATCATCCACATAGACAACCACAATTAATAATTTATCTCCATCAACCTTTATGTGTAGATTACTATCAACTCCTCCTCACTTGCAGCCCTATTTCTAAAGGTACTTGTCTATTCGAGAGTACCATGCTCGTGGTGTTGTTTTAAGACCATACGGTGTTTTCTTTAACCTGCAAACATAGTTAGGGTTATTTTTTAAAGAAAAACCTTCAGGTTGTTCCATATAGACTTCTTCCTCAAGATCACCATT
The DNA here is from genome assembly GCA_034641835.2 of Pinus albicaulis. Lineage (NCBI taxonomy): Eukaryota > Viridiplantae > Streptophyta > Pinopsida > Pinales > Pinaceae > Pinus > Pinus albicaulis. The sequence continues at coordinate 283,155,406 of CM076578.1, read as the reverse complement.
TAGGAAGGCAGACTTCACGTCCATTTGGTACACATTGAAATCATTGTAGCACGCAAAGGCAAAAAACATCTTGATTGCCCCCATTCTCGTGACTGGTGCAAAATTATCTTCATAATCAAGACCTACTTGTGAGTACCCCTTACACACTAGTGTAGCTTTGATTCTAACAACTTGACCTTTTTCATTCATCTTATTTGTAATGCCCATTTTTGTGCCAATGACTGAAAGGTCTCAGTGTTAGTTCCCAAGTCTTTTTTTTCTCAATTTGGTCTAACTCTTTGTTCATAGCATCTATCCAATTTTTGTCTTTACTTGGCTCATCAAATTTCTTTAGCTCTATTTGTGATAGCATAGCTATATGAACCTGCTCAGTTTTTTTGACTATTTTTCTCCTTGTTTGGACTCCTTCACTTTTGTCTCTGATAATTTGATTTTTAGGATGATTCTTTTGAGTGTGTTTTGAGGGTCTTTTTGAGTGCGTCTTTGTATCTTATGATGTTTCATCTTTCAGTTCATTCTCTTTATTGTCATAATGGTGATGATCTGGAGGATTAATAAAACCGGTGCTTTTGTTCTTATTAGATATTTCTTCATCAAACCTTACACCTATGCATTCCACAATCTTATGAAACCTCTTATTATAGCACCTATATCCCTTTCTTTTTTATGAATATCCCAAAAGCATTCCTTCATCAAATCGAGCATCATACTTCCTAGCTTTTCATCATTATTTTTTATATAGAACTTACTCCCGAATACTCTAAAATGCTTGATTGATGTTGGTTTCCCGTGCCACAGTTCATATGGTGTCTTATCATAGTTTGGTATGAGATGTGCCTTATTGATAATATGTACTGTTGCATGCACCGCTTCTGCCCAAAAGGTTTGAGAAACTTTTCTTTCTTGCATCATGGCTCTGGCTATTTGCTAAACATAATTTTTTTGTCTCTCTGCAATTCCATTCTATTGCGGCGTGTCTGCAATGGTATATTTTTTTTTATCCCAAATTCATTACACAAGTCTGCGAACTCATCTGATGTAGATTCACCTCCTCTATCTAACCTTATGCACTTTATCTTACGCCATGTTTGGTTTTCTGCCAGTGCCTTGAATATTTTTAACTTTTCAAATGCTTCTGACTTATTTCTGAGGAATGTCACCGATGTCAATCTCAAATAGTCATCAATTATTAACATGAATTATTTTTCTCCTCCTAGTGCATCTGTTATGGAAATCTCACACAGATCCATGTGAAATAGATGCAAAGGCTTACTACTTGATAGTTTATCTTTTACTTTGAATGATGATCATGTTTGTTTACCCATTTGGCATGACTTACATATAGTGTTTTGAGGCTTCTTTATTGTTGGTTGATCTCTAACTACTCCCTTCTTGTTGAGTTTGATGATGTGATCAAAGTTGAGATGACCCAATATCGTATGCCATAGCCATGATTCATCATGTTTGCTGATGCAAAATTCCTCACTCTCTTCCTTCAAGATATATACATTATTCTTTGTTCAAACTCCTTTAACCAGAGTCTTTCCTATAGATATTGACTTGATTTCATAGTATTGAGCTATAAAGAGAACCTCGCAACCTTTTTCACACCTCTGACTTACACTCAACAAATTATGTTTTAGACCATCTACAAACAATACATCTTGAGCCTTTTCTCTTTAATTATTCAGACTAATTGTACCTTTTCCTCTAATTTTTCCTGCTTCATCATTGACGAATGTGAAATTTCTAATTCATTTTCATCCAGATATACATACTTTTTTCTCTTGTCATATGTCTCGAGCAGCTACTGTCCACAGACCATTTACTGTTTTGATCTTAAGCATATAGAACTAGGTCACACTTATCAATTTTTTCCTTTTCCTTCTTCTTTCTCCATTGCAATCAACCATTTGTTCTATAATTATTCTAAGATGAAAATATATTGTCCTTAAGCTAATATTCATATGACTTGTGTCCAAAGTCGTGACAATAGAAACATTCAACAATATCATGGAGAGGAGCATATGCATTTTTATCTAGATTCATGTTTTTTTTTTTATGTATGTGAATCCATTATTATCCTTAATTATTTTATAATTTCCAAAATCAAATCTTTTGACATAAGCTATAGAATGTATGGCTTTATTTCCAAAAATTTTATAGCAATAGAAATATCCATAGAACAAATATTTGTACCTCGTAGTGGATGTCGTTTGGGGATATAACCATCTAAACATTTGAAAATCTTGTCTTCTGAAGAAGTATGGTCTATGATCGTTTGTTGTTTGATTGTTCATTCCTTTTATCTCCTGGAATTTTCCAGTAGTGCTTTTTTGTAGCTGTTCATTTGAAATTGAAGTGTTGCTGAAATATTTGTTCTCAGATTGATGAGAGCTATCATTGTCTCCCATAACAGCTTTTACAAAAGTGATTGTCCTTTTATCCTTTGTCTTAGATTTACTGGATTCTCCTTCATAGCCTAACCCAGTGTTTACGAGTGGAGACATTTGAGCATTTAATATATCCTTTAGTTGTTCAGATCCTTTTATCTTTTGAATGTTCATGCTTAATTCAATTTGTGCCTTTTCTAGTCTCTTCTTCAGACTTACCACCTCTTCTTCCAATCTTTCACACTCTTGTTTTTTCTCTTTTATTTGTAGCATTAAAATGTTGTCCACCTTATTTTCTTCTTCAATTTTAACTTTGAGCTTAATAATGTCTTCTGAATGTGATTCTTCCTTTATGTATTTCAATAGGATTTATTTTTTTTCTTTATTGAGTTTAAGCCTTTCTATTTCATCCAAGGCATTAATAAACTCCCCCTCAAGATCTACCTCACCTTCCTCTTCTTCTTCATATTCTAGGCAATCCTTTCCAAGTTCTTCCAAGGCCATCAACATGAATTCACTAGTTCCATCTTCACTAGAGGATTCATTGGAGCTTTCAAATACACTACTATCTTCTTGAGCGTAAAAGCTTTTCTTTTAAACTTTTTATCTTTCTTCATTTTATTAGATTTGTTCTTTTCTTTCCCTTTTGTCTGATTTTATTGTTTCTTATAAGGACATTTTGAGGAATAATGCCCCACTCTTCCACAATCAAAACACTTAAATGGAAGTCTTCCTTTTTACTTTCCTGTGCCTTTCTTCAACCTTCTAACAAATTTGGCTTCTTCTTCATCAGAACCTGAACATGAACATTCATTTTCTTCTATGCTCTTGTCTGCCTTGAAAGTTTCCTCCCTAGTAACTAAATTCCCTTTTGGAATTCTCATCTCATATGTTGTCAAGGAACAAATTAATTGATCCCTGTTCAAAATCTCAAAGTTTGTTGTCTCTTCTATAGCTGAAACCCTAAGATTGAATTTAGATGGTAATGACCTTAATATTTTATAAACTATTAAACTTTATTTGATTGTTTCCCCTAGACCTATCATGACATTCACGACTTCATCAACTCTTAAGAATAAAGCTATATCTTCACCTTCATTCATTTTTAAAGTCTCAAATTGTGTTCTAAATACTTGCAATTTGGCCATCTTTAGCTTTTTATCTCCTTCATGAATATTTTCTAATTCATCCCATATTTATTTGGTTTTCTAAAAATGCATTACTTTGATAAATTCAAACTCACATAGACCACTCAAGAGTGCATTTATAAATTTTTTATTAGCTATGAAATCCAGTTTGGCATCTCTGTCACTAGTTCCTTCCTTTGGTTCTTCATATCTTACCATCATCGCAACCCAGACTTCTATTCCAAGAGACATTAAGTATGTCTTCATTTTGACTTTCCAGAAAGCATAGTTTGTGCTAGTAAATAATGGGATTTATTTGTTGAGCATCCTTCTTGACTAGCCATTTTGCTAACTTAGGACCTCCTAGTTGTTAGATTGTTACTGAAGGAACCTTCCTCTGATACCAATTGCTATTTATGATTGAAAATTACTAAGAGGGGGGTGAATCAATAATTTAATATTATTTTCTTTTTCTCATCTTTATTTTATTATGGAACTAATGGTTTATGTTGATGCTCCATTGAATTATTTTTGCAAGTGTCAAAGAGAGAAATTTGCATAATTATTTATCAAGAATTCAAAACCATTCACATAGCGTTCAGAGACAACACATGAAGACACTAGATATAAGTGGAAACCCCGAAGGGAGAAAACCACGAATGTTAGGTTGAAAGTGATGTTAAGGAAAGTTGCTACTCTTTATTACATCAAATTTTTGTAGGCTCCAACCTACAAGAGGATCCTACCTCAAAGGAAGCTCCAACTCCCACAAGTTTTTTGTGGGCTACAACCCACAAGAGGCTCCTACCTCAACAGACTACAACATGTTCTTTTTCAAGCTACAACATATAAGGGAACATAAATTTCTCAATCACAACATCAATTCATAAATGTTGGTTACCTCATATACAATTCTGCTGTCAAGTTTAGTGTTGAACTACTTCTTCTCTTCCACTCTCTTTCTCTTTTGTCATTTCCCATCAACTTCCTTATACAAATTCATTCTCTTTAAAAAAGTCCTTTTTCCATTCCACATTGTATATTTTATAAGAAATCCCTCTTATTTGTTTGTATTCTTTGCAAGAATATGAAGTGGAGCATTGTCTCTTGGGCTTCCAAAAACTACTCACTAGCTTCACTTTCAATTCTGAAAATATTTGTAATATAAAATAGTGTTGTAACAACTCAATCAGTAATAATGACAAGAGATAAATCAGATTTGCATTATGTACATTTTTGTTCAATGAAATATATGAATTTCAACTTTTTTCTTAATATTTTATGTCCCACTTGATAATATTTAGCCTTCATATTGATTAGCATAGCCTTTGCACTTCACATTACTTTCTGCCTTTGCAATTACATCAACAACTTTTATTAATATTAAGCAGTCAACTTGATGATAATAAGATTCCTTATCATGACCATTTGACATCAATGCCAATATTACCAACATTTTACAGTAGCAAGGGCCTGAAAGAAAAATCACGCTAGGGTTTCAAGACCTAATATATTTATTTCTCTAGTTTATTAAGTTCACGGATTTTCCAAAGATAGCCACAACAAGATTGAGAGATTAGGAAAGGTTGTATGGAGCCTATAAATTTGGTTTCTGGAAGCCCAGGATCTTAATTCTATTGCACAAGCACTATCTGGAGGAGCTTTCTCAACAGTAATAGTTGTACCAACAAATATCGTCTAGTATCATGACTACAGGAGGAATAATACCAAGGCGAAGAGAATGATCCTTGATGGTGCATGATATCATATCATTCTATATATTGCAGAAAATACTACAACGCATGAGATGTGGGATGCCATAGTCGAGTTATACCAGGAACAGTCAAAGAATTGGAAAATTATCCTCAAAGAGAAGTTGAGGATGGTCAAGATGAACAAGGGAAAGGATGTTACCACCTGTCTGATGTGGGATGCCATAGTCGAGTTGTACCAGGAACTGTCAAAGAATTGGAAAATGATCCTCAAAGAGAAGTTGAGGATGGTCAAGATGAACAAGGGAAAGGATGTTACCACCTGTCTCACTAGGATTCAGGGTGTCAGATATGAACTCATTGTAGTAGGAGAGAATCTAGCATAAGACGAGCTAGTTTGCATAACACTTAATGGGTTTACCAAGGAATGGTGTATGTTTATCTAGGTGGTCTATGGGCATGAAAAGCTTCTATATTGGGAACACCTATGGAGTGATTTCATTCAAGAGGAGCTAAGGCTTAGCTTAGTTGAGGGCACTACAGGAGGAAGATAACGTTGCCCTTATATGGAATGGAAAAGCAAAGAAGGGTCCCATCCAGGGACAAGACTTAAAAGGGGGAAATAATAAGAAATATCTTTAAAAGGTCAAGTGCTTTGACTATGGTGAACTTGGTCACTACGTCAGCCAGTGTCCTAAAAGGAAGAAGGACAACAAAGAGAAGAAGATAGAAACTTTAGCAAAGATCGAGAAATTGTCTTCCAAATTGGAGGATGAATTCACATTGATAGCAACAATACCTCTAGGAGGAGGAGGAGTATGATACTCTAGTATGTCAGATTGGGTAGGTTCCAAGGAAGGAGTAAAAAGGATATCTAGATATAGCCAAGTAGGGCTTGATTAGTAGAGCATATCTAGTTTCTGAACAAGTGATTCCTCAGTTGGATGATTACCTTTTTCTACGAGAGGTCAAATTATTATAGTAATAGTAAGATCGCACACAATTTTGTAGTGATGGAAACAATGAAGAGGAAGCGTAGGGGGATCAACAATGTGAGATCAGAGTATTGTAGTGGAAGCGCATATTGATTCAACTACAATTTGTAGCAGGAGAATCAAAGTAGCGCAGTGGTAGCATGGTAGATAATGATTATTCGAGGATTTTCTTAATAGAGATTTACAGGTTCTCAATGACAAAGGGAGATCATTTTTTTAAGTTAGGGAGGATGTCACCAACAGTGTGAGTTGACTGAGGCAAAAGGATTTTTCGGGGCAAAGAGGCACTTTTCCAAAGCAGTTCAATTTCTAGAGGATAAGCAGTTACTAATTTGATGGTTTGATTTCCAGAGGAGGCCGAATCGATTTGGAAGGGTCGAGAAGCTTCCAAGATGTTAGATCAACTAGTAGATGTGAAGGAATGAATTTACCTGATTTGTGGTAATTTATGACAACCAATTGTATTACAGATATTAGACACCAGTAGCGTGGATCAGTTAAGTTACACCACGTTCCCATTGAGAAATAGGTAGCATGTATACTCACAAAGGTCAGGCCTTGTGTAGGGAAAATTTTATCTATTTTAGGGAATAGGTGGGAGTAGTGGAGAACACCTTCCTCACTAAGAGGGAGTGTTAGTTTTTTGGGGGTAGCAATGAACAAGTGTTTTAGTCTCTATGGTTTCTAGGAGGCTAAGGAACATGAGAGCTCCAAAACCCAGAAAAAAATTTCGACAGAAAAGCCTTAGAACTAAATTATATTAATTGACCAATAATTGAATATTTCCTAAATTTAACTTAGGAAAATAGGTTAAATCAAATTAATTGAGGGGGTTCGATTTTTCTCTAGAGACTTCTAAAAAAATTAATTTACAAATTCAAGATGATGATAGCCATCAATTGATATGTGATCATGTTGGTTTCCCAACAGAAGATTATAAGAGTAGGGTCGTTGGGGTTGAAGAAGACAATTTTCTAAGAGAGTAGTTCAACTACCTAGTCGAAGTGATATAACAAGGGCGTAGTTGAAGCTATGGAGAGAGTCAGTAGGTAGGGATTTCATCAATGCTAATTTCCTGAGAAATTCTCAAGAGTTTTCCAGTATTCCGAATTCAGGAAAGGAGGCTGATTTTTCCAACAAGGAGGTCGTATTCAGCTAATGCAAGTAACAAATTCCCCAGTGTGTGTTTCAAGAGTAGGTGTGAGTAGAAGGAGGTGTGAGTAGCTTCAAAAGGAAGAGGGAGTCAGGACGACTTGCAGGGAGGAGTAACTGAAGTTGTGTGAATTACTAGAGGTTGTAGTGCATATTTTTAGGTAACAGTGTGAGTGCCACAGAGGAGTGTGAGTGGCTTAGAGGAGACAAAATCTATTTGTTGGAGGGGAAATGGTTTTCCTAGTATATTTTCCAGTGAAAATATTGTCGAAACTTTGTCGGTAAGACACGACAGCTGTAATTCTCTATTTTGTTGAAGATTATAATAAAACCATTATCTACTGCACTGGTTTTCCCTTCGAGATTTTTCCAAAGACATTTTTCCAAAAAAAATGATGTCAAACTTATTTTGTGTGTGCATATTTCTAAGTTCTAGTACTTTTTATTTTCTGCAAAGTTTTTATTTGTGAAGATTGCAATAGTAATTTAATCGTAATTTTTCGAATTAAAATTTTTGAAGACAAATAATCTCTGGTAGATAGAAGTTTAAATTCCAATTATTTTAATTGTGGAAATTTGAAAAGTGGTGCATATATTGTTTTAGAACCAGGATAATCATATCATTTATGTTGGAACAATGGGTTTGGCTCAACCAACTGACCAAATATTATCGCTCTTTGGGTGCTCTTATACTATGCAAGATAGATGTCCATAATATCCATGAATGTTTGTGGAACTCTAAAATGATCATAGAATGGGTGAAGATGTGATCTTCCTTTGAGACACGCAATCTCATAAAGTGGATGAAACATATAAGATTACTAATTGATTGTTTTCAAGATCTGAATTTTTCACATATTTACAAGGTGCGGAACAATGTTGTCAATGAATTATCAAAGGAATGTCATACAAAACTATCGGGGGAGATCACTTTCTCCAAAACAAATCAATGACTCCTTACAAAGATTTGGGAAAATGGAAATTTTTTGAGATGTATAATGATAGATCAGAAAAATGTGTTTTGCTTAATCAAGGGATGAGGGAAATGTATTTGAAACAAGATAGATTAAGTGATCTATATGTTTTCTACAACTGAAAGGTATATTTTTAATGTAGAGAAGAACAAATTTGGAATACTATGTATATCTACAAAGTGTGACAATCATTACATAGATACACAGGTATGTCTTGATATAAGATAGATGAGATATTGCATATATAAACATGACTATGATGTTTGTGTAAACATCTTTTATTAATGGAAGCTAGTTGGTTTTTTTTCTTGTTGAAAAAATAAATTACAACTATATATTATCAATTATTGTATTATTAAAAATTATGAATTTAGAAATAAAAAATTATATTCTAATTTATTTATAATTTATAATGTAATAATTATGATTTTTAAATTTTAATTATTATAGTTTTATTTAGCAATTAAAAAGTCAATATTAGGGATGGTAGGTGTGGGGGTTGTTAGTGCATCTCATAGGACAACTAGAACATCCATTTTCATTGAGTTTAGGAATAGTCACTAATAGCGATGCAAAGGCTTATACCCTCCTTCAAGGGTTCTCCAATCAATTTCACTTCATATCCATAAATCCCAGGTCATAATTCCTCTTCCTTCATCTTCACCTTGACTCTTATCTATCATACCTTAAATTTAATATCATTATAAAAAGGGATCGAAACCCATTTGTGTTCCATGGTTGACATTAAAGTAGTGCATTTCGTTAGACATCAATAGGGGAATTTTGAGGTCTAAAATGGGCCCCTAAGGAAACTACAAAATAATATTGGAAATAATAAGATAATATTAGATTACATCATCAAATTTTAGAGGGAAAAAGAGAAAAAACTATTTTATCAACTCTTATTTTCAACTTATCTCCCTATGGGTTTACTCAAATTTCAAGCAGAAATACTCGTTGGATGGATAATATGTTTCCTCATCAAGGAGTACCCATGTTGCATAATTTCGATAGACCTTGCTACAAGAAAAATGAGAAACAAATGAAAAAAGTGATCGCAATCACATATTTTCATGTATTTCTCATTTTTCGTGTAGTAGGGTCCATCAAAAGTATGCAACATGGGTACTCCTTGGATTAGGAATTAAATTTTGCATCTAACGAATACTCCTGCTCGAAATTTGAGTAAAACCTTAGGGAGATCAGTTGAAAATACGAGTTGAAAAAATAGTTTTATTATTTTTTTATTTTTTTATCATTTTACTTTTTTACTCCAAAAATAGTGAATCATCCCCCATGGTTGACATCATCATATTGTATCATATTTGTTCTTATAAAGTTTGTTTTGGTTGTACATTTTTCTTAGGAGCTCCATTTTATACCTCAAAAGTTCTTAATGAGTGTACTTATTAGCAAATAGGGCAACTTTGATCAAATTGGAACTCTTTATATTAATAAGCAAGTGACTTCTTGATTCAATATTGTGATATGTGGACAAGTGGCAATGGACATCTGCGTTGGCAAGGGATCATGGATTTTATATATGTGATCCCTATATTATTTAACATGTTGGGACACAAATTCATTTATGAAACATGTTGAAAGGGTTTGTGACGTAGAAATGGAAGTTGTGGTTTGGTACACTATTATGCAAAGGAATTTATGGGAGGATATGAAAAATATGACATAATGGAGGAGTCACATGTTACAAGAAATGGGCTCAACCCTCAAGGAGCCATAAATAAGTGTCGGATTGAATCAACTTAGCCAACTAAAATTCCATGGGTTGATAGGGAAGCTCGAGATTGTTGGTTTCTTTCGTCATGTGTGACAAACGATGAGCAGGCTCAATGTTATTTATGTTGATCTATGGCCATTATTTGGGTTCCTTTTTACTGTCCTTTTAGTAACATTGGTGGTTGGGTTCTTTTGTAGGCTTGGTTTATTATTGTTGTTGTTTGGGTACCTACTATTTGCATGTGTAGCCTTGTGCCTCATGAATATTTGGTGGTTCCCGCCTCCTTAGAGTGGCTTTTGGGATCTGGAAAAATGGCTTGTGGTTGATCTTTGGGTGCGTCTTCTTATGGGGGTTCCAAGGTGGTTGATTTTCATACCCAATCAGATAAAAAAAGAACTCTTCCCTTTTGTCACAATAAATCAAGGACCTTTCAGGAGGATAACTTAGAGTTGCACCTTCAGTACAATCAATTGTTGTTTGAAATTACTTCTACAATGGATATCTTCATTGAACATAGAATGTATACCTAGAGAACTAAAGATGAGATAAGAAATATTAGAAGATAAATTGAGGAATTGCAACAAGTCATTGCTTAGGGCACCTAATCCTCCATTTCTATAGTGAATTCTATTAGTACTTATGGTTTTCTCATCCCTAATTTGAGCGTAACTACTCTAGTTATGGAGGTTGTGGACTTTGAGGAGGAAGAACATCATCTTAATCATGTATAGATTTGAACAAGTTAAATTTTGTTTGATACTAGGATTTTATTATTGATGCTCTACTTCCAAGATCTATAGTATAGTTGTTTTGTTGTTAAAAATCATGTTATAGAATTAGGCATTTAGAATTGTTGGCCACTAGACATTAATAACATGCAATCTAGACATTTTGTACAACTAATGTAATGTTGCATATTCAAGCATAGATTTTCTTACAATATTTTTAAGTATAGTTAAATAAAATAACTTAAAAAGGTTAACATTAAGTGTATTAGTTTAATTTAATTATATTTTTTCATAACTACTAAAATTATTACAATTTTACTAACCTTTAAATTTTAATTTAATTTAATTTAAATACAAATTTTATTAACTTCTAACATTATTACAAATTTACTATATTTTAATTAATTATATAAATTACAATACAAAATTAAAATAAATATTTTGTTTTTGGAATTATACCCCCCAATAGCGCTTCCCCCCCCCCCCCTCCCTCCCCCCCACACACACACAAACAAGAAAGTTTAAAAATATAATGTTTAAGAGTCAACTTATACACAATGTTAAGTTTTAATGTCTAGGAAACAAGCATGAGAGAAATATTATGATAATGTTTTTTTTTTATTATCCTAGCATCTTAGTAAATAGGTTGGCAATACTCATATTAGGCACATAAAATCCTTTATTAAGCCTTAGATATTGAATTATTACATTTTTATAGTTATACTAGTAGGTCGACCAAAACTTTTTATTGTACCCTTTCATTATAAATTGTACTTTTTGTCTCTTTTACACACACACACGTGCGCGCAAAGGAGACTTGGTCTTGGGATCATTTCACATTTTTTTGTATTGAATTTATTTTAAAATGAAGTTTTTCCCTCAAATTTGATTGTTCTCATTGAATTTTAATCATTTTTAAGGCGCTTAAATGATTACATTTGGTATCAAAACCTATGATCCTAAGGTTTTTTTCTTTCAATCATGAAATCATGACATTTTTGCTAAAACCTTTTTTTTTCAGGTGAATCTTCAGAAAGTAAAATTTTGGGGAAACTGAGGAAAAATAGTAAAATACATGTGGCTGAAATTTCAAGTTCTAGTTCATTGTACTTTTGGATATATAGCCTATGAAAGATAGAGTTTGTGACTAATCATAAAATCAGTGTCAAAGGAGTCATTTTTTTTAATTTTCACTATAATTATTTTATGCGAAGTTTCAAACTATAAAATTTTGTGGAGATTGAGGAAAATATCTTGGTACAGACAATCAAAATTTCCATATTTTGGTTCATTACAATTTCAAAGAAGGTCTATGTAATGGGGTCTGTGATTAATCATGAAATGAATTTTCACTATATAAAAAATTCAGTGAAGTTTCAAACTTTGAAATTCTGAGAATATTGAGGAGATATAGTGAATTACATGTGGAAATATTTTGATATTTTGACTCATTATAATTTATGAGATATATCTTGTGGAATTTATGGTTTTTTATTAATCTTAAAATTAGTCTTAAAAAATTCATCTTGGAAAAATTTACTATAACATTATTTTGTTGAAGTTTTAAACTATGAAATTATTAGGAGTTTAGGAAATCATATCATGGTGCGAAAAGCCAAAATTCCAAACTCAAAAGGGCACAAGTTCATATATATATATATATATATATATATATATATATATATATATATATATATATATATATATATATATATATATATATATATATATATATCATAACAAATGTCAGTCATCTAAATAATCGCAAAATTAAGGTTTTAAAGGTAGGTAAATTATAATTGGCATAAATTTTGATTGAAAGATCAATTTTTTGATGATTAAAAATTGTGATAAAGAGGAGTATTATTATTATTGGAGTAGTCTTTAAGGTGACTTTTTGGAGTTTCAAATGGATTTATAGTTGGAACCCGGTTGTGGTCAAGTCTTGATTTGTGTTGTTTAAACTAGTTTTTTTATTGCATATATGGATTCAACACCCTCAAAAACCCATGGGGCACTTCATTTGTGAAGATTTCACCTGTTAAATTTGTGATTTCAAGAAATACTTTCTAGATTCTAGACAAATTAGATCTGAAAATAAAAAGGAAAACTTTTTAAAAAGTCGCACGTAAATACTACTCGATTATTATTTTCTCATATGGAAAAAGGTTTTACAAGAAATATACTCATAAAATCATAAATATGACATTCAGAGAAAGTGAAGACAAATAATACAAGTTCTCCAAATTAAAGAACCATGTTGATAAAATGAGTCACTATGTGTTGAAACAAGTGGACTTATCATGTTCTCACAAAGTCCTTAAAAAGGAAATGGAAAACAAAATGAATGAAAATAAGAAACAAATGGAAAATAATATGAATGAAATGAAAAAGATGGAATAAATACAAATTTGTGTCTTAGAGATACTTCCTAAAATACATATGGAGATCCAAGGAAATTGTGAAAATAAGGAGAATAATTATTTCAAGATTCAATCACATATGAGGAGTGTTTTATCAAAATTGGAGAGCACAAATTATTGAATTATAGAATCATGATTATTCACCACCCCATCATCCATAGCATCAATGGTTCAACTCAACACCAAGAAATTACTTCATTCTGAGGATTGCTATGTGGAAGTTTGATGAAAATTGTCTTATAACATGGATATTCTAGATGGAGCAATACTTTTATCTATACCAAATGTCAACCTTGCATAAGGTAATAATCACATCCTTGTATTTACGACAATATTAATTTGTATCATATTAATGGATTTATTGTTAGGTCCCTATATTACTAGTATAGTCCCTTATTGTTGTTAGTGTAACCCCCTTATTGTTATTATTGTACCCCTGTAACCCCTGTATTGTTATTTTTATGCCCTTAAATTATTATTGTTAGGTCGGCTAGGATTACATTGTGGCCCCATGGACTCCTATATATAGAAAGGAGGTTTTGTAATTTGTATCATCCAAGAATTGTTCATTAATGTAATGTATTGGAGGTTGTCCCCTCGAAGTGGCTTATTTCTAAGGTGTTGATATCTCTTTTCTTCTATTTTTGGAGCTGGTTTCACAACATTTGGTATCAGAGCTTTGAGATTCTAGGGTTTCGTTGCTCCAAACAGGTCATCGTGGAATTTTCACTATAACTTTTTTTCTACGAAGTTTTAGAAGCTGAAATTTTTAGGTTACGAAGCCGAAATCCTGAGGAACATCATCACAATATTTCAGAGCTTGGTTCACAATATTTTCTGAGATACGATCTATGGAAGTTAGGTCTTCTTGCAGGCTCCTCAATTTAATATAAACAGGTCATCATGGAATTTGCACTATAACTTTTCTTCGACAAAGGTTCAGAATCTGAAATTTTTAGGGCGTGAAGCTGAAGTCCTAAGGAAACGTGTCACAAAATTTTAGAGCTTGGTTCTCAATATTTTTGGAGATATGATCTGTGGAAGGTAGTGCTTTTTCAGGATTCTAAATTTCATCTCAAAGAGGTGATCGTGGGAAAAGCTTCATAACTCTCTCTCTGAGCATCGGATTTAAGTGACATAAAAAGTGGCCACAAGTACACGGACTTTAGTTTCTATGCTATCAATTTCAGAGCTAAAAGATGAAACAGTGACATGTGGCAAGTCGTACAAGTGCGATCTACTGAAACAGTCCATATTTAGGTCATTGTGGGAGATTGGACATAAATTTATCTTGAAGAATCCAAATCAACTCATACCTATGGAATTAAAAAGAGGATTTAGAAGACTACCTCAGTGAAAAATTTTAGATATTCAAGAGCTGTAACCATAGAGATAATCCAATTTAAATATCGAGCTCTTCAAAAGCAAGAAAAAGGTGTGTAATTTTTTCCGAATTGCATAAGTCTTGTTTGAAGAATCAATTTGAATTGATTCCAAGGGCATATTGTAGAATAGATATCAGTATTGGGTTCTAAAAAATGCCCTGTAAAAATAATTCAACACCCATTAAGCCTTCAGAAGGCTCTACTATGACTCATGAAGATGAATAATTACAACATGATCTATCAAAATTACAAGAGCAAGTGCAACAAATTTCACTCTCGCAAAGAGCAACAAAAAATGAAATGGAAGTTTTGAAGAAAGGCGTGGAAGCTAAGATGGATGGCGTGCAAGCTAAGATGGATGGTGTGGAAGCTAAGATGGATGGCATGGAGGCTGGCATGGAATCTAAGATGGATGACATGGAAGCTAAGATCGATGAGAAAATGGAAAACATGAAGAATTTTCTAAAAGCAGACATGGAAAGTTTGACAAAGTTGATACAAGAAAGGTTTCCTAATGGTGAAAAGATAGTAGAAGAACCTCATGATGAGAACAAAATAAATGTTGATTGTGATTTCATAAACTCTAATGTTGGCAGTAAGAACCACCATATTCCAAAGATGGATATGAGGAAGTTTGATGGAAAGGATCCTGTAACATGGATACTACAGATGGAGCAATATTTTGATCTCCATAACGTGCAAAACACACAAAAAGTACGCATTGCAACTTTACATTTAGAACAAAATACATTTGTATGGTATCGATGGCTTTGCTCCCGTAAAAAAATTGTCACTTGGTGAATTTTTACGGAGGAAATGATAGCACATTATGAGGATACAAAGAGCAACACCTTCTTTAGCCAATTGATAAATCTCAAACAAAAGGGCTTAGTGGGGGAGCACATTGAGGACTTCCAAAAATTGAATATAAGGGTAACTGATATTCCAGAGGAATACAGGATTGATCTCTTCATAGGTACTTTAAAGGATAACATCCAACATGAAGTTCGCGTTTTGGAACCTGATTCATTGGAGAAGGCATTCAGGTTGGCAAGAAAAATTGAATGTAAAATTATGGCGACAAGGAAGCCTGCCACTCACTTCTATAAAGAGGGAAGTGTTGCTACTCCTAGATTTCCACAACCTACAAGGTTGACACCACAACAATTGGAAGAAAAAAGAGCAAAAGGGCTTTGCTATGGTTGTGATAGAAAATACACTAAAGGTCATAAGTGTGCTGAGAAGAAATTATTTTACATAGATTGTGAAGAGGAAGAAGAAAATGAACAAGAAGAGGATATACACCAGGAACCAGCCTTAGAAGAGGAAGAAATGAATCCGACCATATCGTGTAATGCACTGGCAGGAATTACCACTCCTCAAACTCTCAAGATAGAAGGACATATCAAGAAGAAAAAGGTAATAGTGTTGATTGATTCAGGTAGCACCCATAATTTTATTCATTGTAAGGTAGCCCAGGAATTAAATTGTTTCCTATACCCGGCACCAGAATGTCAAGTGGTGGTTGCAAATGGAGGAACTATAAATTTCTTTGGAAAATGCCATAATATCAAGCTAACCATGGGGGAATATGTATTGACTAGTCCAATGCTTTCCATTCCTATGGGAGGTGCTGATGTTGTACTAGGAGTACAATGGTTACAATCTTTGGGGACGGTAACTTTTAATTTTCAAGAACTTTTCTTGAAATTTTTTTCAGAAGGAAAGGAAGTCGAATTACGGGGTATTGAAGGGAATCCGGGAAGGATAATAAGCTCTAATGTCATGACAAAGCTTCTAAAGAAAGAAAAACAAGGCGTAATTGCACAATTATGCTCACTAGAAGTTCCGACATCAAAATCATCTATTTTTGCGGATCTCCAACAAGTCTTGGACAATCATTCCAAGGTGTTTGAAACTCCCAAAGGACTCCCACCTATTCGTGATCATGATCATGCTATTAATTTGATTCCAGGAAGTGTTCCTCCAAACATCAGGCCTTATAGATATCCTTATTTCCAAAAGAGTTAAATTGAACGTATGATTGCAGAAATGTTAGAGGCGGGTATAATTCAACCTAGTCAAAGTTCTTTCTCTGCTCCTGTAGTATTGGTACACAAGAAGGATGGATCATGGCGAATGTGTCCGGATTATACGGAGCTCAATAAGCTCACCATTAAAGACAAATTTCCCATTCCTGTGATTGATGAATTATTGGATGAATTACATGGAGCAATTTATTTTACCAAGTTGGATCTTCGTTCAGGATATCATCAAATTAGAATGAAGACTAAAGATATTCCGAAAACAACATTTCGAACTCATGAGGGTCGTTATGAATTTTTGGTCATGCCTTTTAGCCTTACCAATGCACCTTCTACATTTCAAGGGTTGATGAATTCCATTTTCAAACCCTTCCTTAGAAAATTTGTGCTAGTATTTTTTGATGATATACTAATCTACAGCAGGTCTTGGAAGGATCATGTTGAACATGTTGACAGGGTGCTCAAACTATTGCAGGAGAAACAATTATATGCAAAAACATCCAAATGTTCTTTGGAGTACAAGAGGTGGAATATCTGGGTCATATTGTATCTCACGAGGGTGTTAAAGTAGACCCTAACAAAATTAAAGCCATTAAGGAATGGAAAGTCCCCACAACCATAAAGAAGTTGTGAGGATTTCTCAAGTTAACGGGGTATTATCACAAGTTTGTTAAGAATTATGGGAGAATAGCAGCACCTCTAACAACATTATTGAAGAAAGATGCATTTTCATGGACTCCTGAAGCAACTAAGGCCTTTAAACATCTTAAAGAGGCAATGTGCCTAGCACCGGTCTTAGCTACGCCAGACTTCACAAAAACCTTTATTGTGGAATGTGATGCCTCAGGAAATGGAATTGGTGCTGTTTTAATGCAGGAAGGAAGACCCATTGCTTTTGAAAGTCGTCCAATCAAAGGAAAGTATTTACGGAAACCTATTTATGAGAAGGAAATGTTAGCAATATTGCATGCACTAAAGAAATGGCGAACTTACCTAATGGGAAGGCACTTCAAGGTAAAAACTGATCATGATAGTCTTAAACACTTTTTGGAACAAAGAATATCTTCAGAAGAGTAGCAAAAATGGGTCACAAAGATGTTGGGTTATGACTTTGAAATAATCTACAAAAAAGGGAAGCTTAATGTTGTTGCAGATGCACTCTCAAGAAAGAATGAAGAGGTGGAAGCATTTCTTTATGCCATTTCTATTATCCAACCAGATTGGATAACCAAAGCAAGAGATGAATGGAAGAAGGACAAAGAAGTATGGACACGCATTCAAAATTTGCAGCAAGATCTTAGTACATATGATACATTTAGTTGGAAAAATGATTCCTTATGGTACAAAGATAGCTTATATCTTTGTAAGAATTCCCAACTGAAACAAAATATTCTTTTGGAATTGCACACTTCTCCTTTAGGAGGACACTCAGGATTTTTAAAAACTTACCACAAGGTGAAGAAATAATTTTTTTGGGATGGCCTTAAATCTAACATTCAAAATTTTGTGGCAGAATGTTTGGTTTTCCAGTAGAATAAAGTTGAGACAATTAAAACCCCGAGACTTCTACAACCTTTATCCATTCCAAGTCAATGTTGAGAGGAGATTTCAATGGATTTTATCACAGGTTTACCTAAATCCGAAGGAAAGAGTGTCATCATGGTGGTAGTTGATAGAATTACCAAGTATGCACACTTTTGTACATTATATCATCCATTTAAAGCAAGTACAATTGCTACTACATTTATGGACACAATTAAAAAGCTACATGGAAACCCAAGGGTTATTGTGAGTGACAGAGATCCCATTTTTACTGGAAATTTTTGGACGGAGTTATTTTCTTGTTTGGGTACTCAATTAGCTCATAGCTCATCTTATCATCCTCAATCTGATGGTCAAACAGAGATAGTAAATAAATGTTTGGAAGGACATCTTCGTTGTTTTGTATCTGATAAACAAACACAATGGGTCAAGTGGTTACCTCTCGTTGAATGGTGGTATAACACTTCCTTCCATACTGCAGCAAAAATGACCCCATTTATGGCACTTTATGGATATCATCCACCATCCATCACTTCATATTTAAGAGAAAATTCGAAGGTTCAAGCAGTGGAAGATCACATCGAGCATCAGCAAGAAGTTCTCCAACTCTTAAAGGATAACCTGAATTTGGCACAAAATCGAATGAAACAACAGGCAGATCAACATCGCAGCGAGAAAAGTTTTGATGTAGGAGATTGGGTATTTTTACGGCTACAACCATACAAACAAATGTCCCTCAAGCAAGCTAAGAAGGATAATAAATTATCGCCAAAGTACTATGGTCCTTACAAGGTGTTGCAAAAGATTGGTACTATGGCATGCAAATTGGAGCTTCCTCCTTCTTCACGAGTGCATCCAGTTTTCCATGTTTCATGCTTAAAGAAGGTTATAGGTGAAAATCTTCCAGTTCAAACAATATTTCCAGAACTTGATGAGGAAGGAAAAATCATATTGGAACCTGAAGCGATCACAGAAACAAGAACTCGACAGCTACGGAATCAATCAATTTCAGAGTATCTCATCAAGTGGAAGAACTTACCCACTGAAGATTCTACATGGGAGGATGAGAAGTTTATACAGAAGCACCCAGAGCTACTCAAGCGTTGAGGACAACACTTTTTTGAAGGAGAGGGGCATGTTAGGTCCCTATATTAATAGTATAGTCCCTTATTGTTGTTAGTGTAACCCCCTTATTGTTATTATTGTGCCCCTCTAACTCCCATATTGTTATTATTGTGCCCTTAAATTATTTTTGTTAGGTCGGCTAGGATTACATTGTGGCCCTATGGACTCATATATATAGAAAGGAGGTTTTGTAATTTGTATCATCCAAGAATTTTTCATTAATGTAATGTATTGGAGGTTTCCCCCTCGAAGTGGCTTATTTCTAAGGCGTTGATATCTCTTTTCTACTATTTTTGGAGCTGGTTTCATAACATTTATGAAATGAGAAAAGGATTCTATTGTAGCTTGGTCCATTTTTATGGAGGAATTGATAATGTTATCATTCTGTAATTTATGATATTGTGAGAATAAACACAGAGGACAACATCAAAACCACTTTGGAAGCTGGGATCTAGCCCTGCCAGCTTCAAAGAGGGATCTCTCTATAAAATTTAGTTATGTTTGAGAGAATTTTAGGCTAGTTATTAATGTATTGTTTGTTTGTTTGATTTGTATTGTTCGTTGATTAAATTTCTATAATTCCATTGGGCTATGGAGTCTAAAAATTAACTAGATATGAATCAAATTTTGAAGGAGTTTCACTGGGCAAGCTAGGTTGCATTAACTAGATCTTTTTAGGATTTTAAGTGAATTATGAAAATAGAATAAATGTAGAATTGAGTAGAAATCGAAGAGAAGGGAAGTATTCTTCAATTTGACCTCAGCATAAAACATGTAAATTGCAAACAGCCAGAATATGGTGCTCTAAATAACGTATCATATTCATCACAGTTTCTATTATACAATTAAGATTTTCAGACATAAAAAGAAAGGGGAAAAAATGAATAACGAATTTATAGAAGAATAAACATCCCACCACACGAATCCTACAAAAATGTCCTTGTATTATTTATGCTTCTAGAAACTTGGAAATTACAATGCTTATCAGAAATTATCTTCAACAATCAACCCTTAATACTTCGAACAGTGAAGTATTTATACTAATTGAAAAAAGGATTTACAGAATCGTTGTCTCAAATGACAGTGTATTATTAGCGTAATATCAAACAATAAAATCTAACTGCTACAAAATAATAGGCTAGGTGGACAATGATCTAGAATGTTGGCACTATTTTGGAGGAAACAGTTGCTGAATAGACCTATTTATGGCTGCGTTGGCTCTTGTGTTGGTTGATGTGTTGGTCTATGTTAGTTGTCTCCAAATTACTTATTATTCCTATAACTCATAGAGTTTTTCCCACTGATCTTCATCTGGGATGGTCAATTTAATTACCTTGCAGTAAATCTCATCAACTTCTGTGTATCTAGCAACAGTGGGTTTTACAATAAAAATATGATTTACTTCATGATGGATGAATAAATCATTACGCATAGCTTCCGAAAACTCTCTACCTGTCATGCTACCCTTAATGTTTGCAAATTTGGAGTTGTCCCTAGCTATCTCTTCCATTTTTCTAATATAATATTCATAAGTAATTAATTTATCATTAATTACAAATAAAGAAGGCAGACCCTTTTGTGTTAAAGGCTCAATTCTGTTAAAGAATTTATTAACTACTATCTCCAAGTTGTGACACTTTTCTTCTAGTTGAACAACTAATTCTTCTGAGTAAGAATCCTCTTCTCCTCTAGAATATTTTATGCCTATCATCTACTCCCAAATAATCCAATTCATATCTTTTTTTAGAGTTTAGAAACTTGATGATGTTGGTTTTTGTTGTAGGCATTTATCCCAACTCTTGTTTGATCTTTGTGATAGAATTTGTTTCTCTTTTGATTAATTCTTGCTGCTCAAAGATAATCTAGATGCAAGGCCAGATTTTAGCAACGGAGTTCTTGATGTCTGCCTAGTTGATTTCCTTGGCTTGGGCCAAGGTTTCTCCTATTATTGACTCTCTTTCTGACTTCTGTAATCTTTCTATAAAATTCTGAGCTCTTTGTGCTTTTACTTAATGAGAAGCTTCACTCCTTGTCCTCTAGCATTGTAACACTTTAACTTGGTCATGCAGCTTCTTAATCTCTTATGTTTGGATGGACATATTTTCAACTGCCTTAGTCAACTGCTCAGCACCATCTGTTGTGTGTGTAGTCTATGGATTAGTATTTGTAGTTGTAGGAATGGTTGTAAGAGGAAAAACATCCAATGGAACCATGGACAGCTTAGCAGTCTGCTCTTTTTCCTTGATCATTTTTTCCATATCAGTCTCCATCTGTCTTATTTGTGCATTTTGCTCCATGATGAGCTTCATCATGTCAGTCTTCTGGGTTTTTGTCTCCTCAATATCCTTGGTAAGAGGATCTTCAGTAGCTGATAACTTCAGTTTTTTTCTCAATGATGTTATGTCAGCAATCTTCTTCTTAATTATCTCCTATGTAGCCTTCATATTTGAGGGATCATATCCTAT
The DNA here is from genome assembly GCA_034641835.2 of Pinus albicaulis. Lineage (NCBI taxonomy): Eukaryota > Viridiplantae > Streptophyta > Pinopsida > Pinales > Pinaceae > Pinus > Pinus albicaulis. The sequence continues at coordinate 283,133,602 of CM076578.1, read as the reverse complement.
CTTTTTTTTTTATATAAATTAAGCTAATTCTATTATATAAACATACTGGTACAAAACTGCCTCAATTCAGCTGCGGGAGCCTGAACTGGGCTTGATGTCCATGCTGTTAACAAAATGATGAAATGCCCATATCAGGGAACCAGTTCTGTCAAAAGAAAGTGCATTGCCCTTGAAATGGAAACCGGTGGATAGTTCAGTACATACACCATAAGAGAACTAAAGACAGACGGTACTATCATGCAGCTTCTGCTACTATAGATAACAAAAACCAAAATATCATCCAGATGCTGGAGTGTAAATACCATGATGAGCTAAGGCATAGAGGGCAGATTCGTGTGAGGTGGAGAAGGCTGCTCCTCCTCAATTCGACACCCGTAATGCTCCTCTGCGTCTTCAGCAGTTTCCATATGAACGCCATCTGTGCCTGAGATATTTGCTTCCACCTGCAAAGAAACCTGACTTGGGATGGGAATGTCAGAGGCGAGGGGAGCGTTAAGATCAGGAGATGAAGTAGCAGCAGGGGCAGGCCGAGGGAATAGGGGAATGGGTGGAGGCGCATGCAAAGGAGGGGGTTGAAGGGCTGACTCTTCACGAAGGGTAATGGTGATATAAGCAGTGATGGTAGGCCGGTCGAAAGCACAGTCAAAGCGCAACTCCGCTCTCTGCGAAGTTTGTCGAAGAATGTGGCTTCCAGAAGGATGGGGAGGAATATCGCCAGGAGGATGAGAAGAGGGTTGATGTTCTTGGGCGAAGCCAGGAGGGCTATCTAGATCCCATTGCTGGCGGGAGTCCTGATTATTTCGTCGCTCAGTGTGTTCAGTGGAGAGAGCGTCGCCATGACTGGAGGAAGGATGCTCACTAGCTAGCCTGCCCCGAGTGGCGCCTCTGCGGCACCTCATACGATGTCTTAGCCTAGGCATAGCGGTAACAGCAGAAGGAAAAGGCCAAAGACGAAGGGAGTCTGCTCGGATGGGAGTAGGAACACAATGAGAACCAGGAGGAAAATGAAAATTGGAATGACAGGAGGCGCTGTGAGAAAAGTGACGCTCAGGAATTATTTCAAGACAACTGAGAAGTGAACATCGTCGACCAGTGTGAGTTTGGGCACTGGGAACAGCACAAGCTGCCGAGAAAACTCTGCGAATGGGATTCAAGGAGCCGCGCACAGAGCTGGAAATATCTGGAGTGCTCGAAGCATGAGCCATTATGAATCGAATTAGCATATCGAGAATGGAGTTAAGCCGTTGCTGGAGAGTTAAAGGCCTGCGTGCAGGCGCATTTAATTTGAAATCAATGGAGCCGCGGGGGGCCATATGGCCTCCCCATGCAAAGCTCCTTGGGAGGTACTCCGGGACGGTAGTCCCATCAAAACATTTAAACATTCGCATCCGGAACCTGTCGATCATTCTGCACCAGCTTGATGCAATTCTGAAGGAGGTCTACATCATGGATGATTTGAAGGGGGCCATGATTGAGAGTGTCCATATTGTCAACCCCTAGATTAGCTAGGAGATCTGTGACTTTATTTCCATCCCTTTTGGTGTGGGCGAAGGAGATGGCTTGATTCCTTTCCAGCCAGTGGCCCAGTTTTTCAATTCGGGATGCCATTCTCCAGCTTGTGGCGATCGTAGCTAATCTGGTGCCTTGAAGCATTTGGTTGGCTATGCTAATGAGAATTTGGGAATCCCCTTCCACAATGATGGGAGATATGTTGAAGAGATGAGATAAGTTCAGTCCTTTCCAAAGCCCTTCCAATTCTGCAGAGCTGTTGGTGTCCCAACCTATTGAGCCATAGTAGATAGCGAGAACGTCCCCTTGGGAATTTCTGAAAATTCCGCCAAAGCCAGCTGGACCAGGATTGCCTTTTGAGGCGCCATCAAAGTTTAGCTTGAATATTCCTGAAGGTGGAGGAGTCCAGGAGAGTTGGGGATCAGGGGATTTCTGCCTGTTGGAGTTTGGAGCAATGGGGACTCTCAGCTGCCAATTTTGCCATATGGAAACTTCCTTCGGCTATTTGGGGAGGTCGTCTTCCTGCCAGGATTGGAGAACTAGAGACTCTTGGAGATTGTTGCTGAAGTTATTCCAAATAGTTTCCAAAGGAGTTGATTGATTTTTGAAGATCCGTTTGTTTCTCTCTTTCCACAGAGACCAGAATAGGAGACCTGGAATGATTTGCCAAAGAGTGTTGAGAATGGTACTGCTATAAGGATGCCTAGGCCAAAGGCGCATAATATTAGTCAAATCCCCTGCCGGTTTGATTTTTTGACTTCTGAAACAAATCTTTTCCCATAGTTTACTAGCTAGATTGCAGGACAGCATGAGGTGTTGGATCGTTTCTATACTTTTCTCACAATTTGGACATCGTGAAGGACCACAGAATCCTCGTTTGAGCAAGTTATCCCAGGTGAGAATTTTCTTATGACTTAATAGCCAGAGGAAAGTAGAAACTTTAGGCCAAGTGCCAGGAGCCCAGACCAATTGCCAAAGTCGATCACACGGAAGAGGGACGGGATGTTGAAGTGAGAAAGCCTCTTTCGTGGTGAACATACCTCTAGTCGAGTATCCCCATCTTAGAATGTCAAGTTCCTCCGAACATCTAATTTTCCAGCGTTGGAGTTCCTCACCGAGGACTTCTCGAATTTTGTTCTGAGCGAAAGGAATGATATGATCTGGGGGCTTCCATTGTCTAAAATCATTGCTGCTTGTGGTGGTCCAACATTGACTGACTTTGATTTCCTCCAGTTCAATAATTCCTCCAGCATTGGTAAGGGTAAGCAAATCAATGAGCTTTGGGTGTTGCTACCATGAATCTGCCCAGAATCTAGCTGTGTGTCCATTGCGTATTTCCCAGAAGCTGTGCTGCTGTATGAGTGAAAAAAAATTTCTGGCTGCATTCCATATTTGGGAGCTAGCGACTCCGGGATAGAGCCTTATCAAATCTTCAGGAGGCCTGTTGTTAGCATACTTGGCTGTCCACATTTTAGCCCAAGGCTTGAAAGGGTTCGAGATCCAATTCCACCATAGGCGGGCTCCCATAACTTCATTGCTGTGCAGAGGATTCCTAAGCCCGAGCCCACCAGCATCCTTAGGGGAGCAGACTGTATTCCAGTTGACCAGGGCCCATTTTCATTTTTGGTTTGAAGATCCCCAAAGGAATCGACGTTGCAAATTCTTGATTTGTTTTAGGACCCATTTTGGAGTAGCAAGCACTGAGAAGAGATACAGAGGCATGGATTGCAAAACAGCTTTGATGAGGACGAGTCTGCTAGCTAGGTTGAGGGCTCTGAATGTCCAGGAGGAGAGTCTGGCTTCCAGTTTATCCAATAGCCGATTCCAAGCAGAGTGCTTGACAGCTGTATCAATGAGAGGTGCTCCTAAATACTTGGCGGGGAGGAGAGCGATGGAGAAGCCAAGGATGCAGGCTATGCTGGCCTGTGTCAGTGGGGGAGTGTTGAAAAAGAATAGCTGGGATTTTGAAACATTAACAGTCATGCCAGAGGCTACGGAGAAAAGGTTAAGAATGTCTTTAAAGGATCGAGCTTCTTGGACAGAGGGGAAGTCGAAGAGCATATTATTGTCAACAAATTGTTGATGGGTGGTGGTGGAAGAGCCTTGAAGGGATAAACCACGAAGCTGACGAGCGAGGACAGCATGATGGATAAGTTTGCTGAGGCCTTCAGACATGAGAACGAATATGAAAGGGGTGAGAGGGTCTCCTTGACGAATACCTCTGGAAGGGGTGAAGGGAGTGGAGGGGATACCATTGATAAGAATGGAGTAAAGGGGGGTTGAAATGAGGCTCATAATCCACCTAATCCACATCTGGTCAAATCCGAAGGCTTTGAGGATGTGCTGAATATAACGCCAACATAGTTTATCAAAAGCTTTAGATAAATCTATTTTGAGGAGCATACCTGGCTTCCTGGTACTTTTGAGAGAATGGATAACTTCATGAGTTAAGATGATGCCATCCATGATTTGACGACCTTCCACATAGCCTGTTTGCTCCAGCGAAATGAGGAGCGGCAGAAGAGGCTTCAATCTTTTGGCTATAACTTTGGAAATGACCTTGTAAATTACATTGCAGAGAGCGATAAGTCTGTACTTCTTCGGGGTACTAGGGTGCTCCTCTTTGGGTACAAGGGAAATAAAGGTGGTATTCAGAGAAGGGAGAATCCAATGAGTCACTCTAGATTCCTCTACCAGGTGCCAAACCTCTGTTTTGATGAGCTCCCAGAAATGATGAAAAAAGTTTGAGGTGAATCCGTCAAGGCCTGGCGCCTTTCCGTCCTTAGTTTGGGCCATCGTTGTTTCAACCTCTTGAAGGGAGACAGGGTGGAGGAGCATCTGATTGTGCTCTTCAGTGACAATTTTTGGTATCAGCTGGGAAATTTTGTCGATGGCTGGCTGCCTGTCAATAGTAATGTCTTCTTGTTGTATCTGTTTGAAGTGATCCAGGAGTACTTCCTCAATCTCTTCATGTTGCTCCACCTGTTCTCCTTGCTGGTTTGTGATGTGAGGAATGCGATTTTGCATTCTCCGTCGAATAGTTGACCTGTGAAATAATTTCGTGTTCTTTTCCCCTTCTTTGAGCCATCTTATTCTCGATTTTTGCCTCCACAGGATTTCTTCTTTCTTGCGCCGTTCTTCTAACTGCTGATCATATCCTATCTTGAACACTAAATCTTCTAAGGATTTAATCCTTATATCCTTAGCAAGAGAAGAGATCTTCTCCATTTTCAACTGTGACTGGATGTTGGACAAGGAAACCTACAATTTCGAAAGATTCATAGTGGTATTAGTCAGAGTTTAAGAAATAATTTGACCTATATGTTTGTGCATCTCCATTTGATCCATGGGATGGATGTATTTTATATCAAATTCAAGGATTGTGTTCTTTTAGTCAGATGCTAACTTTGGTTGTGGAATTTGGGCCTCAAGAAAGGTCATCTGCATCTGACCCTTTTCTGAATCAAACACTGACAGCAACGTGCTTTTAGAACTAGAAGTTTGCTTCTAGAATTAGGCATAGGTGTTGTTCTTAAGGATTTAATTTTGAGATTTATCTCCCTGAACCTATAAAAAACTGTCTTTTCCTTATCACCTTGGATAACCTTAGTTGTTTGAATAGCTTGTTGTTGATCATGAGATATCGAAGAAGTTTTTTTAGAAGCAGTGTTGGCCACCTACTTGAGAAGAGGAAGGTGTTTCTTTAATGACCATAACAACTTCTTGCTCTGAGTTTTTATCTGTGTCAACTTTAGGATTAAACTTTTTTATTTTTCTATAAATTATCTTAAACTCTTTACCTGTAGTATCAGTCACTGAAGGTGACTCTTCTTCTCTTTTCCTTTTAATTGTTTTTTTCCTGTGGGACAAGAGTCTGTGATGTCGATGTTGATAATAGCTGCTTCTGAGCTTCCTGCAACGTGTTTTCAGCCCATTCTAACTAGTTCATGTGCTTTTATATCTCATCCCTCTGGGTATGTATGTAGGGAGTAGTCTTATTCTCTACTCTCAGCTTTGAAATGATTCCTAGAGGGTCATAGGATCAAGTGAAGCTCAAGCTGAAATTCATCTGTTTTAAAATCTTATCTACCCCCTCCCCTGCTGACCTGCTATTGAAAATAAAAGGCTCAATTTGTGTCTTGATCCTGAATTGTGACTTTTTCTTGGCTGATATAAAGTGAATCTCATTTGCATTCAACATCTGTCTAATATACTCAAGAGAAAAAATCCTCATGGGGAGGAATTTTGGGATTTTATAGGGAGAAAATTCACACCTATAGACTCTTATCTCAGTATAGTTCTGGTACAATTACCAGTCTCTTGTTTTGGCCTAATCTGAAAAATGAAGTATTATTTTAATGTCTTCACTTATCCTGGGTTCATTTGTACTACTCAAAACACTCATAGCTGGACGAACAAACAGTTCAATGAACTGTTTGTAAGAGAATTCCTTCTGTTCTTTCATAGCCAAATATGTCCAGGAGATAATTGATTGTTGATTGCCTTCTTCATCAAGATTCTACATGGAAAATATGAATCTATCTTCTTGATAATACACAAACTTATATACTAAAATAGAAGATTATATAAACACTTCTTCCATCTGAAACTTGATAAATTGCTCATGGATGTTGTCTACTAGGAATTGGCTAAAATTGAAAATGATTGATGGCTTTTTGTCTGTGGAAAATATAGAAAGGATGCCTAAAATGGTTTTATCTACCTACTGATTATAATAATAGCCAAGGAGGTAATAAATGACTGTCATAATCTGTTGAGCCTGATCAGGAAAGATGGAGGAAGGGTATGCAAGGTTTTTCTTTGGCAATTGAGTGTTTTTAGGTAGGAAAATTTCAAGGATTCTTGCTCTTTTAGCAAAATCGAGCTTTTGGTATATTTCATTAAGGGCTTCTAAAGAGAAAAGGGTACTATATTCCACAAAGGGAGCCTTGCATCGTTTGGTCAATTAATTGGGCAGTGATGGTGAAAAGGATTTCACCAGTAGGGAAAATGATGGCTCTTTGATTAGGCATGTAACAGGCTTGGGACTTTCGTATAAATTTAGGGGCATTGAATGTGTGAGGGAAGATATAATGAGGTAAATTGGAATACAATGGCCTAATATAATCTAATTTGTCAATGAATTTATCCTCTAACCAGCAATACATCTCAAATAATTCAATTTCACATTGTGTTTCATTAATTTTATAATCCCTATCAGCTAGAGAAACATGATCTAAATATATGGGACGGTGGACCAATGGATTGAAAGGTTCCTCCTGGTTTTTATTTTTAGGATGCATATTTAATTGATTTTGAGGAATTTCGAGTGGAATTAGGATGAACAAGGTTACCGGGAATGCGCAACAGCTCTGTGTTTGGTTGAAGAAGACGAGGTAAATGTTGTCACTTGGTCGTAGATTAATCAACTAGTAAAAGCTAAGCGCAATGAAAACCTGTAAAATAACCTGATTTGCATATATAAAAGCATAGTAAAAGTAGAAAGTATGAATTTGTAGGATTTTATAGCAAAATCTGGTTTTCCTATTGTAAATGGCGTAGATTCGTTAATTTAACGGTCATCAAGCCTTTAATTAAATATTTTGATGGGTAAAACACCATGGGAATCAATTTTATTGGCAATGAATAGGTGATGTGGCACAATTGGAGTGGTGGAGGTAACAGGTACGGACGATGGTAATTAGAATGAGGGGAAGGTGGTTTTTAGGGGGGTGTACTAGGTGGTAAGTGGTTTGGGTAAGGGGGGGAGGGGAGTGTGCAAAGAGCGGAGAGGAGGCCACGTGGTAGTGGTTCTGGGCAGGGAAAATACTTTTATCGAACCCACCACCCTCCCCCCCTGGGCAGTAAAGCTAGGATGGAGAGTGGGGGTCGAAGGCTAACGAAGGTCATCTATAAAGAAGCATTCAGATCATATGGTGGACAAGTGCAGGTGATTTAACGTCATATCACATGATATTTTTTCAGTTACCGGTCCATTAAGTTGGGTTGAAAACTTAGGATATAGAGTAAATGTGTTAAACATATGATTTTTGCGCCCGACACTTTGAACTTAGTATAAAATGATTTCTTGTCACTTTCCCCTTTATGCGCCAAATGCATAATGACATAAAAAAATTAGGATATCAGCATTTTTTATCCTCTCAAAGCCCAAAACACTTCTACCTGCCCTTTAAATTTCACATTCTTTTGCTAAACTAACATTTTTTGTTTCTTCTAGGGGTGAATTTAGACTTGCAAACCCATGTCCTTTTTTTTATGAAAAAATTATTTTATTCTATCACTTATTTCTCCTATTGATTCTGATTAAACAATTGAATCAATATCATTTTCTACCTAACTAGTGATTTACCAAGATTAGATTGTTTGGTAAATCTTTATTCTCTAACCTTATTTGCCGAAATTCAAAATTTATCAACCATGATAATTTTTATGGTTTAAACAAATAACTAGTCCTTGTGGCATTTAAACAAGATGCACAAATTTTATTTCATTTAGCATAAAGAAAACTATCTTACCAGTAGTGGCATTTGAATTTGCAGCACTTTCAGTGTTGTTTTCTCTATTTTTTCTTTTGCTTTCTGATTTGATTTTTATTCTTTTTCAATATTTCTTTCTTTTTCTTCTTTATTCATTTTTTAGATATACCCTCTTTTCATTTTTATTTCATCTATATTTTTTGGAAATCATTTGCAGATTGAACATTATTTACAATATAGATTACTAAGATAAAATACTCAATCACCTTGAGATCCTATATATTATAGGATCCTAACAGTAGCTCCAGCTAGGGATGGCACTTCTCCATGGGAAGTGTCAAGAACATTTGATCAATAGCCTTGATTGAAGTAATTATGTTATCCTATCAATCAAAAGCTTAGGGGCTTCTCTGCGGGCTTCAAATTTTTTCAATAGGTTTACCAATCAAAAAAATAATGATAATGATATTTACAATAATTTCATATAAGAAAAATATGTATATTAAGAAAATTAATGCTTCAAAATTCTACCATTTACAGGCCCACCAAATATTTCTGCTCGATCTAGATCCTTAAGAAAGAATGCATCGTGTCCTCTGAAAGCATAAATGATGTAAGGTCCTTTCCAAATATTGTCAAATTTCCCATGTTTTTTTTTTCTTCTCTTCTGTAATCCCACTTCAAAACTCTGTCAACCAAATTGAAATCATTGGCTTTAGTTCTTCTGTCAAAAATATTTTTGACATTTTCTTAGATAACTTGTGTTTTATTGTAGACTTCTTCCCTGGATTGTTGCAAATGAATAGTCTGATTAATACTCCTTTGAGTGTCATTTGGCTCAACCTACAATTCCTGAAATATATTCATAACTGGAACTCCCAAAGAAGATGGAAAAACAATATCCATCCCATAAACCAATTGATATGGTGACATTCCAATTGACTTCCTTGTAGTAAGTCTGCCAGCCCAAAGTGCATTAATTAACTTGTTGTGCCATGACTTTTTGTTGTCTTCTAACAGCTTTTAAATGATGTTGGCCAAACTATTATTGGAGGATTCAGCTAACCCATTACCCTGAGGGTAATAATCAATTGAATGTCCCAAAGTAATATGGTATTTACTGCAGAATTCTATCATTTTCTTCGGTTTAAAGGTTGCAGCATTATCAATAATGAGTTTGCTTGGACAACCAAATCTAGAGATGATAATGGTTTCCATAAATTTAATGATAACAACATCAGTGGCTAATATGGAAGGTGTGGCTTCAATCCATTTAGTAAAGTAATCAGTGGCTGTGAGAATCCACTTATGTTGGGCAGAGGAAGGTGTTGGATTTCACTAATAAAATCTAATATCCATTGTTGGAAAGGACTCTCAAAAGATATGGGTTCTAAAGGCAAAGACAGTAGTTTTATTTTTCCCTAAAATATTTTGCATTTATGACAGGAGGTTACTTTCTTGTGTACATCAGGGAAAAGGGTAGGTGAGTAAAAACTAGCTCTAAGGATTTTATTAATAGTGGTTTTCCAGTATAGATGTCCACCGCAATCACCTTCATGGAATTCCTGCATGGTTCTTTCTGCATCATCCTTCAACAGACACTTCATTAAAATACCACCAGCATATTTCCAATATAAAACATTATCTAAGGTGCAAAACTTGACTGCTTTTAATTTTAGAAATATAGCCTTTGTTTTTGTTAAATTGGGAGGAGCTTTTAAATTGAGAAAAACAAATATAAGGTCTGCATACCAGGGTGAGGTCAGAAAATCCTCATCGATTTCTGGAGTCATTTGCTACTCTTGATCATCTAATGCATCAAAAAATTTGATATCCAATGCATGAAAGTTGGACTCAGCCATCAATTTGGCCAGTCCTTTTCCTTTGATAAGCTTAGTGGGTTTGATTTCTAAGTCATACTCAAGAATTATAGCAATCCATTTACCTCTTTTACCATCAGGTCCATTCTAAGTTAAAATATATTTTACCACTGAATTTGGTACATAAGAAAGTATATGGGAATGTAGGATATACACTCTGAAATATTTGATTTCTTTGAACAATGCAAAGGCTTGCTTTTCCATTATGTTATATTTCAAAGGTGCATCTCTTAAAGCCTTAGTAAAGAATGAAATGGGTTGTTCAAATCCTTCATTACTTTTCTGTAATAAAACAACTGCGACAGTATGTTCAAATGCAAAATAAAATATTATAAAGTCTTTAGTGAAATATGGACTAATCAAGACTAGTTAATTTGTCAATTCTTGTTTAACTTGATCAAATGATTGTCTAGCCACAATGTTCCATCTTATCTCTGAATCTCTTTTTAGCATATTTTTTATATTTCTAAGAAGTTCTGCAAGGTTGGGAATGAATCTTCTTAGGAAATTAATCTTATCAATAAATGCTTGAAGCTCCTTAATGTTTCTAGGATGACTTATTTTCAATATAGCTTCAATTCTACTGGGATCAATCCTAATATCATCTTTAGAAATAATATGACCCTGAATTTTTCCTTCTTCAAGGCCAAAAAGTGTTTCCTTGGGATTTAATGAAATTCCAAAACTTCTACATTTTTCAAACACTCTTTTCAGATGTAATAAATGTTCCTCATCAGTTTTTGAATAGACAGTAATATCATCTAGATAGATCACAATAAACCTTCCAATTTCATCAGCAAAGGCAATATCCATTGCTCTTTGAAATGTGGCTCCATCATTCATTAATTCAAAGGGCATATTCACATACATGAAGTTCCCCCATGGAGTAGTGAAAGTTGTTTTATCCGGATCATCAGGATGAACTAAGACTTGGTTGTAACCTGAGAAACCATCTAATAAAGAAATCCTACTAGATCCAACTACCTTTTGTAATATACGATCCATTTTTGGAAAAGGGTACTTGTCCTTTAAGGAAACCTTATTAATATTTCTGAAAACTATACATAATCTGATTTCTCTTGTTTTATTCCTAGTTGGCACTATGTTAGATGCCCATTTAGAGTACCTAGGAGGAACTATGATTTTAGCATCATACATCTTTTTAATTTCTTTCTCAATGAGAGGCATCATAACTGGATTTATTCTTCGAAGTTTTTGTTTAAATGGATTTTGATCCTCTTTAATTGGGATTTTATGTTGTATAATACCGATGTCATATGTTTTGAGATATTCATAGCTCCAGGCAAAGACATCAATGAATTCTTTGAATAAAGCAATGCATTTTTTATTTTTCAGCAGTAGGCAGTGATTTGGACAATTTTATCATTTTAGGATCTTCTTTACTGCCTATATTACATTCTTCTACATCTACCCTTGTAGGCCCAATATTAGGATTATTAGCTACATCATTGAAATCAAATAATTCTTCTAATGGAACGAGAATCGAGACCTTTAGGTAAAACATTGTCCTTTAACTGAAGTATCTCAAACTCTTCTTTCTCTGGATCTATTTCAAACAATTCCAAATTATTTACACCCTTTTCTGCATGACTATTTACATCTGAATTGTCTAATTTTTTTTCTACATTAGAATGTACAGTTATTTGATCTTCTAATTCACACTCTAAATATATACTATTCTCTTCATTTTCATCCTTATATTGCAGAAATTTTTCAATTTTCTTGTCATTTCCAAACACTTTTCAATACCTCATATTGTCTGGTATAGCTGGTTGATGTTTTAATTCCATTGTGTATTTCCTATTGGGGTGAGGAATTTTACATGTGTTGGATGAAAAAGCCAGACCATTCATTTGCAAGGATATTCTAATTTCTAGGAATGGTATCAAGATCATATTCCACAAAACTTTCTAAAAAATCAAGCACAACATTTCTGTATGCTCTCAATCTAGGATGTTTTGCAGAGTATTTTCCTTTAATCTGCTTTATAATTAACTTGGAATCTCCATGAATGGAAATTATTTTGGCACCCAATTTATTCAACAATTGCAATCCTAATAGAAGTGCTTCACACTCGGCTATATTATTGGTACATTGAAAATTGAGCTTATATAAATGACCTTCAGCATGGTTATTTCCTATGTTTGAAACCCACACTCCTGCTCCTGAACCCTCTCTACTACAAGATCCATCAAAACTCATGTTCCAAAGAGGTTCAAGCTCAATTTTTTATTCCACTATTTGTGTTTGGTTTTCATCTGTTTCACAAATATCATTTCCTGCATTGGTAACCTAAGTATTGATATCTCCCTCATTATAAAGAATGAAAGAGTCTAAATCTGAGTGAACATAGTAAAGAGGATAGTTATTTGGTTTATCCTGACTACTCACCATAAATTTCATTAAATTTTCCCTATATAATCTTCTCTGTTGACTAAACACTGGTATGGTAGCATAAGTCATGTCCATTTGTAGGGTCCCTTATAATTTTTCTCCCCATGAGCGTGACAACAACATGACATACGTAAGGGGTATATCGGCAACTACTATATCCATTACTAGACTCTTAGCTGGGATTTGAGCTAAAGTAACACATAGATATTTGATGAGACCTAGACATATTAATTTTTTGGAATCAAATGAATACAAGTCTTTATAAGGTCTAGTAATGTGAAGACCAAGTTTTTCCATAATAGCTTTGGGCATAAAATTGTGGGAATCACTTGAATCTAACATAGCATTATGGAGAACATTATCATGAAAATTCAAGCTAACATAGAATGGAGGTACTCCTCCTTCTTGTGGTTTGCCATCAACTTCTAGCCCAAATAAGAGTTTAGGATGATCATCATTCAAATTAACAGTGTCAGTGTTTTCCCCTATGTTTAGATCTTTCGTAACTTGATATCTGTATATATTTTTGTTCATTAACTTTGTTAGAGGAATGGGAATTTTCAGTTTTGCTAATTCATTCTCAATATTGAATGACGTTTGAATCTTATTCAAGTTCAGAAAATCAGATTTATCAGAAATTTCTTTTAATACAGGTTCCTTTTGCTGACTGGTGGTTGGGATATCAGTTTGAGTATTCATGGAAGTGTTTTCACCTATATTTTTAGCAGGATTTTCTATTGTCTTTTTTCCAGAACTATCAGCAGTTTTCTTGGCAGAATTGTCTCGGGTTTTCTTAACAATAATATCCAAGGTTTTCTTAGCATGATTTTCATAATTGTTTTTGTTGGTAGTATCTGAAGTTTTCTTACTCCTAAGATTATATTGCTTATGGACTTCCATAATAGAATTTTCAAATCCCTATTTGTAATCATCTGATTCTTCTAAATCAAGCTGAGTTTGGGAAAGTTGAAAGAGCTCTTGTTCTTCTTGAGTGAGAAAATAGTTTCATCATCATTAATACCCATCAAATTTATTTGGTTGTCTTCTACCTCTTCTACTATTTCCCATCATCATCAACATAATTCTCCTGAAATGGAGGTCTAATTTGTTGATCTAGGCCCCTTTGTTCCCTCTGTTTGATTTGGGAATGATTTCTTCTAAGATTTTGATTATGATTTTGAGGTGCAAGTTGATTTTCTTTAGGAGTAGCCCTTTCATTTAGATTAATATTTTCCATCATTATTTCTACTGTTCTGAATAATGAATCTATTTTGGAATCAACAGAGGAAGTTGAGGGTTCTTCTTTCATGGTCACACTTCTTTCAGTTCTTATCCTTGCTCTCTTTGCTAACAAATTGGCTTCTACACTCACAACATCCCTTTTCATTTCTTCTAATGTTGAGGAATTCCTCTCTCTAAGCTGGTAATACATGTCTACCTCAAATCCATCTGGGAATTTAAATAAGGCTAGACCTTGTGGTGGTTTAATGTTAGCAGGAATTGCATTTTATATATTGTTGAATCTAGTGCAATAATCCTTGACACTTTCCCCTGATGCCCTCCTAATGCTTTCATATTCAGATAAAATCTGAAGAGGGTTCTTTCTTACTTCCCATCTATTAAGGAATGTCTGGAATGCAGGGTGATCATTGATGCTAGCAGGAGGCAAGGCTTTAAACCATTTCCTCACTTCTCCAGTGAGACTTTGTGCAAATAACCTCATTTTAGCATTTTCTTCATCTACTTCCTGAAGGTAGAAACTATCATTCATCCTATCTACATGTTGTTGGGTTGTGATAGGTCCAGTTCCATCAAACTATGGCATCCTAGTTTGATAGTCTTGAGGCATATTTTCCAAAGGACCTTGAAGAACAAGTGGGGAATATCTAGCTTCCATTATAGGTATATGAGTATGAAAAATAGGAGGGTTGATAAAAGGTGGAGGTTTAATTGAAGCTTGAGTTTTTTGTGAAGGTGAAGGTTGTATTTTGGGTGAGGATTGGGTAGAATATGGGGTTTGAGTTGCTTGATGAGAAAATACAGGAGTAGTAGTGGAAACTACAAAAGGGATAAAGCTCGATGACCTGAGATGAACAGATTGTGATGAGGTAGATGAGACTGCAAAAGAATTTAGGGAAGAGAGTTCAACAGACTGTTGGACATAGGCCTCATGAACAAAAAGTTCAAGGTTTGAAGCTAAACCTTGCAATTTATTAAAATCTTGCAGAATTTGAAGGTCAATATCAAGTCAGGCAGATTGTACTTCAAAATAACGACGTCATAATGTAGCTTGGTCTACCATTGTTTGATCTACCCAGTTGGATGACTTAGTTCTAAACAAATTATGTTCAAAAGGTAAGTCAAATTTAATGTCTTGTAGGGTAACAAAATCTTTGGGAGAGAGAATCTGCTCTATGGGGAGGAGTACTGCTACTTCCTTGGCTCTTTGCTATAATTTTTCTTCTTACCAGTTTTTAAAGATCATCAACAATAACTGTAGGCTTTGGATCTGGATGAGATCTAGTATAATTTCTTTTAGGAGCCAGAGTTATGATCTAAGGCACACACACACTTATTATTTACAAAAATTAAAAGGAAACAATATCCGGAAATATTCCTATCATACACTTTTATGAACCAGGGTAATGGATTCGAATGAAATTACAATATTTTTCAATTTTGTTCCCCAGCATGATCGGCGCTATGTTATCGTTTTGTAATTTACGATATTGTGAGAATAAACACAGAGGACAACATCAAAACCACTTTGGAAGCTAGGATCTAGCCCTGCCATCTTTAGAGAGGGATATCTCTGTAAAATTTAGCTATGTTTGAGTGAATTTTATGCTATTTATTAATGTACTGGTTGTTTGTTTGATTTGGATTGTTGGTTGATTAAATTTCTATAAGTCCATTGGACTATGGAGTCTAAAAATTAACTGGATATGCATCAACTTTTGAAGGAGTTTCACAGGGCAAGCTTGGTTGCATTAACTATATCATTTTAGGATTTTAAGTGAATTGTGAAAATAGAAGAAATGTAGAATTCAGTAGAAATCGAAGAGCAGTGAAGTATTCTTCAATTTGACCTCAGCAGAAAACATGTAAATATAAAATAGCCAGAATAGGGTGCTCTAAATAACATATCATATTCATCGTAGTTTTTGTTATACAATTAAGATTTTCAGACATAGAGAGAAAGGGAAAACAATGAATAACAAATTTATAGAAGAAGAAACATCACCAATGAGTACACCACATGAATCTTGCAAAAATTTCCCTGTATTATTGATGCAGCAACTTGGAAATTACAATGCTTATCAGAAATTATCTTCAACAATCAACCCTTAATATTTCAAACAGCGAAGTATTTATACTAATTGAAAAAAGGATTTATAGAATATTTGTCTCAACCGACAATGTATTATTAGCATAATATCAAACAACAAAATCTAATTGTTACAAAATAATAGGCTAGGTGGACAATGATCTGGAATGTTGGAACTATTTTGGAGAAAATAGTTGTTGAATATACCTATTTCTGGGCTATGCTGGCTCCTATGTTGGTCTATGCTTGTTGTCTCCAAATTACTTATTATTCTTGTAACTTGCAAATTGTATCCCACTGATATTCATCTAGGATGGTCAATTTAATTATCTTGCGGTAAATCTCATCAACTTCTGTGTATCTGGCAAAAGTGTGTTTTACAATAAAGATATGACTTACTTCATGCTAGATGAAGAAATCATTACGCATAGATTCCAAAAATGCTTAGCCTGTCATGCTACCCTTAATGTTTGCAAACTTGGCGTTGTCCCTAGCTATCTCTTCCAGTCTTTTGATATAATCTTCATAGGTAATTAATTTATCATTAATTACAAATAAAGAATGCAGACCCTTATGTGTTAAAGGCTCAATTATGTTAAAGAACTATTAACTGTTATCTCTAGGTTGTGACACTTTTCTTCTAGATGAACAACTAGATTCTTCTTAGTAAGAATCATCTTCGCCTCCAGAATAGTCTATGTCCTAGCATCTACTCCCAAATCATCCAATTCATATCTGTTTTTAGAGTTTAGAAACTTGATGATGTTGGTTGTTGTTGTATTCATTTCTCCCAACTCTTGTTTGATCTCTGTGAAATCATTTGTTGCTCTTTTGATTAATTCTTGTTGCTCAAATATAATCTGGATGCAAGGCCAGATTTTAGCAATGGAGTTCTTGATGTATACCCAGATGATTTCCTTGGCTTGGGCCAAGGTTTTTCTATTGCTGACTCTCTTTCTAACTTCTGTAATATTTCTATCAACTTTTGAGCTCTTTGTGCTTCTGCTAAATGAGAATATTCACTCCTTGTCCTCTGGTCTTGTAACACTTTAACCTGGTCCTGCAACTTCTTAATCTCTTCTATCTGGATGGACAGATTTTCAACTGCTAAGCACCATCTGTTGTTTGTGTAGTCTGTGGAGTAGTAGTTGTAGTTGTAGGAATGGTTGTAAGAGGAATGACATCCAATGGAACCATGGACAACTTAGCAGTCTTCTCTTTTTCCTTGATCATCTTTTCCATATCAGTCTCCTTCTATCTTATTTGTGCATTTTTCTCCATGAGGAGCTTCATCATGTCAGTCTTCTAGGTTTTTGTCTCCTCAATATCCTTGGTAAGAGGATCTTCAGTAGCTAACAACATCAGTTGTTTTTGTAGGTTTTAACCCTGAACAGAAATTATCTACACACGAATCTTATCACATAAAATAAACAATAGCAAGAGCATAAAACATAAAACAGATAAACACAGAGATTTTCCCCCAAATCCCAAATTGGGACGACCAGCTTGATTTTTCATTATATTCCTTTTAGTGTTACAACACATATATATACATGCCGAAGCATGCATAAACCCCAATCCATAAGCCCTGGATTAGAACATAACCGTAGTTCCCTTGACTGGATCTACAAAAATACCAGGGGCCGAAAACCATCGTACCCCAAAACCATGTGAAAAATCATGCACAAAACCATGGACGCGGACTACCCACCGGAAATTAAGGACCAAAAATTTTCGCCAGGGCGCTGCCCCGGACCCCGATAGGGGGGGCTTTACCCCCCCGCGCGTGCTTAGTCATGGAAAGAATATAACACATACCCAACATTCTCCCACTTGTTTTTTTCTTTCCACAAGAGAGCTTAGTCATTGGCCCAATTCTTCAACACCCATTGTTTCTCTACACCAAGAGAACTTCTGAGTGCTCACAGACTTTGTTAATGCATCTGCAACATTCTTCAAAGTGTCCACCTTTACCAGCAACACCCTTTTAGCCTCGACCATATCTCTAACAAAGTGATATTGAACATCAATGTGCTTTGTCTTTGAATGATAAGCAGGGTTCTTAGCCAAGAAAATTGCACTTTGGCTATCACAGTCTATCCTTATAGCTTGCTGTACCAACCCCATACTTGAACACAATCTATGCAACCAAATTGCTTCCTTGCTTGCATGAGTGGCTGCTATGTATTCTGCCTCTGTAGTTGAAAGAGCCACTACAGACTGTCTTTTACTCATCCAACTGACTGTGCCTCCAAATAAGCTAAACACATACCCACTTGTAGATCTTCTTTGGTCCAGATCTCCAGCCCAGTCTGCATCAACAAAACCACGAATGTCCAACATTCTTTCCAATTCTGGTCTTCCCTGGTAGCACAAGCCATAATCACTAGTGCCACGTAAATATCTGAAAACCCGCTTCACTACTGTCCAATGCTCCTTCCCTGGGTTTGACATAAACCTGCTCAATACTCCCACTGCATGTGCAATGTCTGGTCTAGTACAGACCATTGCATACATCGGGCTACCCACTGCACTTGCATATGGAACACGGGACATATACTCCTCTTCTTCTTGTGTTCTGGGACACTGTTCAGCAGACAGCTTTACACCTACAGGAATAGGAACATTCATCGGTTTACTATCCTGCATATTGAACCTCTGCAATATAGTCTCGACATACTTCCTCTGGTTTAACCAGAGCTTCCTCTTTGCCCGATCTCTCTTAATTTCCATGCCCAAAATATAGTTTGCAGCACCAAGATCCTTCATGTCGAATTTGGAGAAGAGTTGGGTCTTCAAATCTTGGATAATTTCTTTGTCATTTCCAATCAACAACATATCATCCACATACAAGACCAAATAAATAACACAGTCACCAATTAATTTAAAATAAACACAGTGATCCTCCTTGCTTCTGGTGAAGCCAAGTCCCCTTATATAGGTATCAAATTTCTGATACCACATCCTTGGTGACTGTTTTAACCCATACAGAGACTTCTTCAACCTGCATACCAGTTCTTTCTTACCCTTCACCATAAAACCTTCAGGTTGCTTCATGTAGATCTCCTCTTCTAGATCTCCGTGAAGAAGTGCTGTCTTCACATCCATCTGTTCTATCTCAAAATCAAATGCAGCAGCAACAGATAAAAGTAATCTAATAGAAGTGACTTTGGCAACAGGAGAAAAAATATCACCAAAATCAATTCCCGGCACCTGGGAATAACCTTTCGCTACCAACCGAGCTTTGTATTTCTCCACCTTGCCTTATACATTCATCTTCTTCTTAAACACCCATTTTCTCCCAATGGGCTTCCTTCCAGCCGGCAACTCCACCAGATCCCATGCATTGTTTTTGTGCAAGGATGCCATTTCATCAACCATGGCCTCCTTCCAGAGTTTTCCATCCTTTGAATCTACTGCCTCCTTGATAGTTCTGGGTTCATCATCAGTTATAGTTAAGGCAAAACCTGAACAGAAAGTAGATGGACTATACCTTTCTGGTTGCCTTCTTTCCCGAACTGATCTTCTCAAAGCTAGAGTTTGTGGCTCTTCATCTTCTGAGTCTTCTTCTATTGTAGAGTCTAATTCATCTTCCTTTAGCTCAAACTCTATCTTCTCAGGTTCCTTTGGTAGGAATTCATGTTTAACAACATCTTTCACTTCTCTAAACACCACATCTTGGTTGTACACAACCTTCCTTGTATCTGGGTTCCAAAGTTTGTAACCCTTTAAACCATCCTTGTACCCAATAAAGATGTACCTTTCAGATTTATTATCCAACTTGGTCCTTTTCTCCTTTGGAAGATGTACATATGCATCACATCCAAATACCCTTAGATGTGAAAGAGAGGGTTTCTTACCAGTCCATACCTCATGTGGGGTCTTATCCTCCAACGCTGATGAAGGTGATTTGTTAACTAAGTAACATGCAGTCTCCACTGCCTCTGCCCAGAATTCTTGTCCTAACCCGGTACCACTGAGCATGCTTCTTGCCTTTTCCATCGGTGTTCTATTCATTCTTTCTGCAACTCCATTTTGTTGAGGTGTGTATGGAGTAGTCTTCTGCTGTGCTATACCACACTTCTTACAGAACTCTTCAAATTCCTTCTTGCAGAACTCCCCACCATTATCTGTCCTCGGCGCCTTTATCTTCTTCTCTGTCTGGTTTTCCACCAGAGCCTTAAATTCTTTAAATTTGTCAAAGACTTCAGATTTCTTCCTCAAGAAATATATCCATGAATTCCTTGAGAAGTCATCTATGAATGAAACATAGTACACAGACTTTCCCAGTGATGGAACTGACACAGGTCCAAACACATCACTGTGCACAAGCTCTAATATCTTGTTCGCCCTCTTAGCACCAGAAGGAAAACTCACCCGATTCTGCTTCCCATATACACAATGTTCACAGAAATCGAAATCCAAAGAGCAATTAGACATACCTTCTACCATACCATTTCTATGTAGTATCCGAAGGCCCTTCTCTCCAATATGTCCAAGCCTTTGATGCCATAGCATGGTCTTTTCTCCAGAGACATCTAAGCTTTCCGCTCCATTTTCAGGAACCACATAACTGTTACACCCATCAATAACAGTGCTACCTTATAGCTTGTACAGAGTTCCAATCCGAACTCCTCGCATTAATACCAGTGTTCCCCGAACCATCTTGCAGGCATCTTTCTCGAACACTGTTTTTACACCTGCATCATCCATCTTGCTTACAGAAATCCGATTTCTGGCCAATGCAGGAATATGCAAAACATCAGGAAGTGTTCTAATCCTTCCACCTTGCAGCTTCAGCTTGACTTTTCCACGTCCAACAATTCTAGCCTTCCTATCATCCCCTAAGAAGACATCACCACCATCATATTTCTCATACTCGTAGAACCACTCCCTATGGGGAGTGAAGTGAAAGGATGCACCTGAGTCAATCAACCATGACTCATGATCTACATGTGTATTTGAAGAAGAGGCCAAATACAAATCCCCACCTTCATCCGAGGTGGTTCTGTATTCTATATAAGAAGCATCCTTAGATCCCTTTCCTTTCTCAGGAGCTTTACATCTGAAGTCCTATTTGTAGTGATCTGCCTTTGCACATTTTCAACACACCTTTACAAAATTTCCAAGAAATTTAGATCTCCCTCTAGATTTAGATCTCCCACTCGAAACATTATTCGTGTTTCTGTTCTGGGACATTCCTCGTACAGGTAAGGCATCTCCATTCTGACCCTCCATATTTCTCCGTCTCATTTCCTCCGACAGCAAGGCTAAGACAATGTCATCAAAATTCAAGGTAGTTGTATTGCTACCTATTGCAATAACCGGACTGTCCCACGAGTCTGGTAGAGAGCACAACAAACTGATGCACTTATCTTCATCTGAGATTTTAATATCAACAGACGACAACTGACTTACCACGGTCGTGCGGCGTTCGAGGATGTACGTCATAGAATCTCCATTTTTTCATCCACGAAGTTATCGACTTTTCATTAGGTGTAACTTATTCACCAGAGACTTAGATTGGTACAAAGTCCTAAGTTTTTCCCACAAATTCTTCGCCGTAGCTTCCCCAGATACATTCAACAATACTGAATCTGACACACACAACCGTATTGTGCTCTTAGCCTTCCGATCCAGTTTCTTCCAGTCTTCATCTGACATTGCCGTTGGTTTAGTACCTGGATCTACCGCAATCCATTGATCTTTATCCACCAGCAGATCCTCCATCTTGAGCTTCCACAACTCAAAACTCTGACCATTAAATTTCTCGATCTCTATCTTTCCGCCGCTCACCATCTTCTCTCACCGCAAGAATCGATCCCGCAGATCTCCCACTGAACAGGGTCTACCTCAGGCCCGAACTAAAAACCCTCAGCAGCAAAGGCGTCCCCTTGAAGCCGAAACAACTCTGATACCAAATGTAGGTTTTAACCCTGGACAGAAATTATCTACACACGAATCTTATAACAGAAAATAAACAATAGCGAGAGCATAAAACATAAAACAGATAAACACAGAGATTTTCCCCTGGATCCCAAATTGGGACGACCAGCTTGATTTTTCATTATATTCCTTTTAATGTTACAACACATATATATACATGCCGAAGCATACATAAACCCCAATCCATAAGCCCTGGATTAGAACATAATCGTAGTTCCCTTGACCGGATCTACAAAAATACCAGGGGCCGAAAACCATCGTACCCCAAAACCATGTGCAAAACCATGCACAAAACCATGGACGCGGACTACCCACCGAAAATTAAGGACCAAAAATTTTCGCCGGGGCGCTACCCCAGACCCCGACAGGGGGGGCTACCGCCCCCCCTGTGACCCCCCCATTGCGCCCAGCGCAAAGGGGGGGCTAACGCCCCCCCGCACGTGCTTAGTTGTGGAAATAATATAACACATACCCAACAGTTTTCTCAATGCTCCTATGTCAGCATTATTATTCTTAATTATATCCTCTACAGCCTTGATATTTGAGGTATCATATCCTATCTTGACCACTAAATCTTCTAAGGATTTAATCCCTGTGTCCTTAGCAAGAGAAGAGATCTCATCCATTTTCAAATGTGATTGGATGTTGGACAAGGAAACTTGCAATTTGGAAAGATTCATAGTGGTATTAGTCAGAGTTGAATAAATCATTTCACCTGTCTACTTGTGCATCTCCATTTAATCATTGGGATGGATATATTTTATATCGAATTCAAATGATATATTCTTGTAGTTAGACACTGAATTTTGATGTGGAATTTGGGCCTTAAGAAAGGCCATCTACATCTTACCCTTTTCTGAATCAAATACTGACAGCAACTTGCTTTGAGAACTAGAATTCTGCTTCCAAAATTGGGCATAGGTGTTGTTCTTAAGGATTTCATTTTTGAGCTTTATCTCCCTGAACCTGTCAAAAACTGTCTTTTACTTCTCACCTTGGACAACCTTAGTTGTTTGAATAGCTTGTTTCTGATCATGAGATATTGAAGAATTTTTGGGAGAAGCAATGGATTCACCACCTACATGAGAAGAGGAAAGTGTTTCTTTAGTGACTATAACAACTTCTTTCTTAGAGTTTTTATCTGTGTCAATTTTAGGATTCAGCTTTGTTCTTTTTCTATACATTATCTTAAACTCTTTACCTGCAGCATCAGTCACTGAAGGTGACCCTTCTTCTCTTTTCCTTTTCACTGATTTTTCCTGTGGGACAAGAGTCTGTGATGTCGATGTTGATACTAGCTGCTCCTCAGCTTCCCGCAACGTGTTTTCAACCCATTCTAACTAGTTCATGTGCTTTTCTATCTTAGGCCTCTGGGTATGTATGTAGGGAGTAGTCTTATTCTCTAATCTCAGCTTTGAAATTATTCCCAAAGGGTCATAGGACCAAGTGAAGCTCAAGTTGAAATTAATATGTTTTAAAATCTTATCTTCCTCCTCCCTTGCTAACCTGATATTGCAAATAAAAGGCCCAATTTGTGTCTTGATCTTGAATTGTGACTTCTTCTTGGCTGATACAAAGTGAACCTCATCTGCATTCAACATTTGTCTGATATACTCAAGAGAAAAAATCCTCATGGGGGGGAATTTTGGGATTTTATAGGGACCAAGCTCACACCCATAGACTCTTATCTCAGTATAGTTTTGGTGCAAGTACTAGTCTCATGTTTTGGCCTAATCTGACAAATGGAGTATTCTTTTAATGTCTTCACTTATCCTGGGTTCAATTGTACTGCTCAAAACACTCATAGTTGGATGAAAAAATAGTTCAATGAACTGTTTGTAAGAGAATTCCTTCTGTTCTTTCTTAACCAAAGATGCCCAGAAGATTACTAATTGTTGTTTGCCTTCTTCATCAAGTTTCTACATGGAAAATTTGAATCTATATGTTTGATAATACATAAACATATATACTAAAATAAAAGAGTATTTAAAAACTTCTTACGTCTGAAACTTGATAAATTTCTCATGGATGATGTCTTCTAGGAAATGGAATAAATTGAAAATGATTGATGGTTGTTGTCTATGGAAAATATAGAAAGGAAGCCTAAAATGGGTTCATCTACCCACTGATCAGAATAATAGCCGAGGTAAGAAATGACTGTTATAATTTGTTTAGCCTGATCAAGAAAGATGAAAGGAAGGGTATGGAGGGTTTTTCTTTGGCAATTGAGTGTTTTTAGGTAGGAATATGTCAAATATTTTAGCAAAATTTAGCTTCTGGTATAGTTCATTAAGGGCTTCTAAAGAGAAAGGGGTAATATTTTCCACAGAGGGAACTTGCATCATTTGGTCAATTGACTAGGTAGTGATGGTGAAAATGATTTCATTAGTAGGGACAATGATGGCTCTTTGATTAGGCATGTAATAGGCTTGGCACTTTCGAATAAATTCAGGGGAATTGGATGTGTGAGGGAAGATATAATGATGTAAATTGGACTACTAGAGCCCAATAACATATGATATGTCAATGAATTTATCCTCTAACCAGCAATACATCTCAAATAATTTAAATTCACACTGTGTTTCATTAATTTTATAATCCGTATCAACTAGAGGAACATGATCTAAATCTACGGGAGGGTGGACAAATGGATTGAAAGGTTCCTCCTGGATTTTCTTTTTAGGAGGCATACTCAATTGATTTTGAGGAATTTCAAGTGGAATTAGGATGAACATGGTTACCGGGAATGCACAGTAGTTGTTTGATTGGTTGAAGAAGACGAGGTAAATTTTGTCACTTCGTCGTAGATTAATCAACTGGTAAAAGCTAAGCACAATTAAAACTTGTAAAATAACCCGATTTGTAAAGATAAAAGCACAATAAAGGTAGAAAGGATGAATTTTCAGGATTTTATAGCAAAAGCTAGTTTTTTCATTGTAAATGGCATGGATCAATAATGGACATCAAGACTTTAATTAAATATTTTAATCGATAAAACACCGCAGGAATCAATTTGATTGGCAACGGATAGGTGACGTGGCGCAATGGAAGCGGTGGAGGTAATGGGTAGGGACGATAGTAATTAGAATGAAGGGAAGGTGGTTTTTAAGAGGGTATTAGGTGCTAATTGTGTTAGGTGGGGGGGGTGGTGGGGGGGGGGAGGGGGTGGAGGGCAGAGAGGAGGCCACGTGGCAGTGGGACCAGGCGAGGAAACTAATTTTTTCGTACCCCCCCCCCCCAACCGGGTAGTAAAGTTAGGATGGAGAGGGGGGGTCGAAGGCTAACGGAGGTCATCGATCGAGAAGCAGGCAGATCAGTTGGTGGATAAGTGCAAGTGATTTAACGTCATATGAAATGACAGTTGCTCCAATAGCGGTCCATTAAGTTGGGTCGAAAACTTAGGATATAGCGTGGATGTGTTAAACATATGACTTTTGTGCCCAACACTTTGAACTTTGGATAAAATGATTTTTTGTCACTTTCCCCTTTATGCACCAAATGCATAATGACATAAGAACTTAGGATATAATCATTTTTTATCCTCTCAAATCCCAACCCACTTCTACCTACCCTTTAAATTTCACATCCTTTTGTTAAACTAACAGTTTTTATTTTTTCCAGGGGTGCATTTAGACTAGTAGACCCATGTTCCTCTTTTTTATGAAAAATATATTCTACTCTATCACTTATTTCTCCTATTGATTCAGATTAAACAGTTGAATCAATGTCATTTTTTACCTAACTAGTGATTTACCAAGATTAGACTGTTTGGTAAATCTTTATTCTCTAACCTTATTTACAAAAATTCAGAATTGTTCAACCATGATTAAGCTTTACAGTTTAAACAAATAACTAGTCCTTGTGGCATTTAAAAAAGTTGCAAAAAATTGTATTTCATTTTTCATAAAGAAAACTATCTTACCAGTAGTGGCATTTGAATTTACAGCACTTTCAGTGTTATTTTCTCTATTTTTATTTCATGGGGTTCTAATTTGATTTTTATTCTTTTTCAATATTTCTTTCTTTTTCTTCTTTATTCATTTTTTAGAAATACCTTCTTTTCATTTTTCTTTCATCAATATTTTTTGGAAATTATTTGCAGATTGAAAATGATTTACAATATGGATTATTGAGATAAAATATTCAATCACCTTGAGATCCTATAAATTATAGGACCCTAACAGATGACACATTGTGGGGATATTAATGAGAAGTACATTATTTAGTCAATTGGTAAATATTCAACAAAAAGGTCCAATTACAGAGCACATTCAATAATTCCAAAAGTCGAGTCTCAAGGTAAAGAGAATTCTAGAGGATAATCAATTATACCTTTTTATTGGAATTTTAAAGAAAAGAATCCAACATGAATTATACTTGTTTGAACCTAATTCCCTAGAGAATATTTCTTTTTGGTAAGGAAAGTTGAAAGTAAAAGTATGGATAACAAAAGAGTGGTCACGAATAAAATATATAACATATTTCTCCCTCTCCTAATATCACTAAACTGAAATAGTTGACACATCAGGGAATGGATGAATGAAGAGAAAAGGGACTATGTTTCATTTGTGACAATAAGTACTGTTATCACTCGGTAATTTCTCCAGGTTCAAAAGAAATAGTCTGAGGTAACCACAAACCAACTTTAGGTGCAGAATCTAGCCAATTTGTACCCAGAGAGGGCTCTCTCTGTAAAATTTAGCTTTGTTTTAGAAGATATTAGGCTAGTTATAAAGTCCAGGGGTTTTGTTTGAATTTGGGTGGTGGAATTCGATAGCTGAGGGAAAAATTGAGTAGTTCAGGCCATTGGGCTATGGAGTCAAAAATATGGCTTCAGTGGATTAAGTTTTTAAACAAAAGATGGTTTCACAGGGCAAGATAACCATACAAGGAACAATTATAGATATTTAAAGTGAATGAGATAGAATTAAAATGGATGAAAGGAAATTAAGAATCTTTCAACACATTCAAAGAGGGAAATTGAGTGATTATCAATAAATAGCATTTAAGTATTCTTTACTAAATAATCAAAATGCATAAACTAGAGAAACAGGAGAAATTAAGAATTCACTGTTTAAACCAGTTTAGAAGAAAACATTTAGAATAACAATGATTAAAATCAGATTACACTTAAGCACTTTTTGATTTATTCCTTTTCATTAATCATTTAGAAATGAAACACAGTGATAATAAACAGATATAAAGACTTTAAAACACAAGAGAAAGATGACTTATTGATCCATAGTCTGACACATGAATCATGTAAAAAGTCTTTCACATCAATTCATCATCCAGCTAGCCACAAAAAAAATCTCCAACGGCACTTTATTCCAAAATAGTCAATGTTACAGCAAATTTTAAGAATCCACCACAAAATACTTCCAAGAGTGAAGTATTTATACAAATTATAAACTAAAATATCTTGAAAAAATATCAAGATAGTTTACAAATCTCTCCAACTATTTTACATAAATATAACTTAAGTAAAATGCACTCAAACTAATGCATCTATTTGGCACTATTTTTTATGGATAGGTGATTACAAAGAGGAGAATTCAAATTTGATCCAACTCTTAATTGATGATGAGGCATCCAAGTCACTAACTGCTTCCTTTCTTTGTGCATTCTACTCCAACAATTCTGCAAACTTTGGGTCCAATTATATCTTTTCATTTCTCAATCCGTAATATATATGTAAAAACTGAAAGAGGTTATTGTGGAATAATATGTTGGTGAGATAAACCTCTTTCAGTTTCCTAAAATTCCTCTCCATCTGTGCACAATATGCTATGTAAAAATATGTATAAAACAGAGTTTTACATAGTCTGAAAAATAGCCTGTAAATATGTGCCCATATATCTGATTATGAAATCACTGTGCTAAAAGTGAGATAGGTTTTTGTAGATGGATCTCTTAGGAACAAAAATCCCCTTCAGTTTTGTATGATGTATTTCGAATTGGCCACAATATTCTCTGCAAAATGATGACTTAACTGGAATTTTCTGAAAAAAGTGCTTTCCAACATTGTTTGATATTTCCAAACCCATAATAGTTGTTAGAAAAGTGAGAGAGGATTTTGTAGATGGTCCTCTTAAGAACATAAAAATCCTTCAGTTTTTTAAAATTCATCTTGGGTTGATCACAATAATTTCTGCAAAACAATGACTAAAACATGCAATTTCTGCAAAAATGTTCCTTCTTGTTGTGTTTTTCATCTTTTCACTTTTTTGTTCTTTTGATTGTTTTACTTTCACTTTAGATAAAATTCAATGTTGGTGAAAGTATTTTCATCTCTTTTTACCATTTTACTGCCTCTGTAATTACTTTTACTATTTACCTTTGACTGCTCTGTAACTTCATTTTAACTTTCACTCTGACTTTTACCTGAAAAACTTTAACCATTGATACTCTTTAACTGTTATGCTCTCTAACCTCTGTTTATCCTTTTATCCTCCTTTATCATGACTTACTATAGTACATAATCAAAAAATCATGTAAGGATAATTTTACAAAATTTCAAAAATTTATTTCCACCATTTAGCTTCCGGTATTCTGGTTATTTGCAGCGGCAAAAAGTTCGAAGAGGATTTTCACTGAGAACAAGTATTTTAATTTGGAAATCCCTATCTACTAGAGGCAGATAGTCTAAATCTCTGTGAGGGGCATTCAGGGGTGCGACATTCAAAGCCATGGGAATTTCCATTTCTGGTTCTTGTGGATTCAGAAATGAATTGCGGGTTTTGTCGAAAAACGAGCACAATCACAGGTTGGCGAAGGCAATTGCAATTGAGGAATGAACTAAAGACCAGTCTTAAACTCTGCTTCAGTTTTTCATGTAGAATTTAAAACAAAAGCCAAGTTTTTACAGAGATTAACGGGAATTTGGGTAAATACCTATTTTCCGGGAAATAACCAGTGATGAAAACAGGTGTTGGTATTGGCGGACGAATTATGAATGCTTGAATGCAAATTTCTTTAGCACGAGAGAAATTGGCACATTTCGACAGTTGATTTTGAAAATCGTTACATGGGACAATGAAAATGACGTGGGTATGTTTGTTTTATTCACAAAGTCAAAGGTTGGTGGGTTTTTTATTTTTTTAATGAATGACGTCAGCACGTACGGAGGTTTCATCAGGGGAGGCAGGCGGTAAGTGGTTTCCATCGCACTGCTTTTGAGGAAGGGCGGTTTGGAGCAGAGGGGCAGCGATTCCATACGATGAAAGACGCGTGGCACTATACGATCCAGAAACCTCTTGGCCATCGCGCGTTATCGTTCGAACGTGGATGGCTAGCGATATGGATAATCACCGTTGATCTCATATTGATTAATCGAATAGTGGTCAGGGCGATAAGATGACGGGAGAATAACAGGTGGGCCCAATTGGTGGATACAGGTTATTAATTAACCTGGAGGGTTAATTAATATTTTTGTAAAACACAGAAAAGTGATCGGGAAAGGTTTTAAACTGGGATTTAACTAAGGTTAAGACTTACAGTTAAGGGATGTGTATTGGGAATTTTAACAAAGAGTTTTAGTTTTAACCTTGGGTAAAGGGAATCAAGGGATAAAATTACACAAGGGAAGGATTATTTTTGTTTTAAAACACGTAATAAAACATGTTTTAACTATTTTTCAATGTATTTCTATTATATGGTAATTAAATCAAAGTAATCTACTTACCATAGGGAGCGGGATTAATATAAAGATATATTTTAGCCAAAAGGGAGTATAATGAAGGTGTTTTATTAAACATGTGGGGATTAAATACTTTGACTAAAAATTATAATAAATGGGTTTTTGGGTATTTTATAAAAAAGGAGTTATATATAATAGGAGAAGGTCATTCTTATAGGGATTTAAATAATAAATTAGAAATTAATATGGAAAATGAAATGAAGCGCTAAGTGTAAAGCATTAGGTTAATGTCTTTAACTTATGCTTTTATGAAATAGGGTTTTTATGAAATATTGCATGATTTTCCTAAGTAAAATGGGATTCTACTTAGGAAAAGATTTTAGATAAATGAGTGAATGTCATGATGAATGGTTTTAAGTACTTAGTATTGGGCCGAGGGTCCGGTCCCTCCAAAATTCAAGGAAATGCCTTGAGCCCCTCTAATTTTCAAATACCTTAGTACTTAGGGGAAATTAGTGAAGTTTTTAGGGAAAAATGAGAAGGGAAGTTAATCATTTGACTTTGCCTAGCTTGAAATTCTTCTAGTGTATTGTCTGCCTTTGCACTTGTGATGAAAGTAAAATATTAACACATTTGGAGTCATTATCCATCACATATAATTCTGGAACATCATCTACCTACCCTACCTACTTTACCCTACCATTTTTTCTTCTTTATTAGGGTGCACTTAAACTGGCAAACCCTTATCACACTTTTTCTTTTACATATGAAAATCTATCTAATTCTAACCTTATTACATCCAAGGGCTCAGATTAAACTATTGAGCTCCTTTTATTCACTCTACCTATCTACTTATCTGCCAAGATTAAACAGTTTGGTCAGATTTTATTTTCTATCTCTAAAACATAAAATTGAAAGATGAACTAGCCAAGCTTAAACTGTTTGACTATTCATCAATTGTGGCATAAAATACAAGTTTCACACAATTTTATTTATTACATAAGAGCAAAAAGTAGTGGCATTTAGACTTGCACACTTTCCTTGGCATTTCTTTTGGTGGGGTTCATTTTCTTTCACCTTTTTGGCCATTTTATTCTTTTCACCCTTTGATTTTTCTTTTAGGGTATACCCTCTTTACATTTTTTAAATTTTTTTGATTTTTTGAAAATATGGAAACCTTTGTAACAAGAAAAGGTATGAACATATTGCATAGTCCATCAAGTCAATCATGAAATATGACACCTATTGGTATAGGAGTCTAACACTGGCTCCACTTGGGGATGGCGTTTCCTCGTGAAAAGTCAAGAACAGCAAGTCAGTTGGCCTCAAAGTAATTATGACTTAACCATGGAATTTTCTTCTGCTTTTTGCTTTATTGTATGTATGACAGTAACATTTCTGAAGCTTAGGGCCTTCTCCTCGGGCTTCAACTCCAGTAAGTTACTATCTACTCAAAACTTAAAACTTTGTTTCCCAGTTGGAAATCTTCTGCCTTGGTCCAATCCCAAACATGCATTTGTTGTGGCTGAAAATCTTGAATTAAATATAGTCATTTTTCTGTAACCTGAAATCTGATTTGAAACTAAAACAACACACAAAAATTTTCAAACCAACTTAATGAAAAACTAGCTGAAAATTGAAAACTAAAAAAAATGCTCAAAATTCTAAGCTTATTAGCACTCACCTACCTACTCAATCTACTATTAATTTTATTGAATCAGGTAATACAAAAATGCCAATGAAGCCAGTCAAGTAGTTGTAGAAATGAATGAATAACTTGACTGCTTGTCATCAAACTTGGAAGTATAACTTGATCATGTGCCTTCATAATCAATGATAAGATGTGGAATGACAATTGCTGATATATTTGATCCTCATAGATAAAATAAGTTTGCAGATTTGAGCTAAAAATATTCTCCATATAATTTGCTATAGGATCATTAAAAGCATAATGTATGATTTGTGCTTCTAGGCCTTCAATGACTAGTTGCTCAGTTGTATTTTGAATATTAGTCCTTGAAACTATTTTTTCAGTCTTGTGTTTGAAAGAATAATCATCCTCAATCTGCAAGTCAAAAGATAGTACAATTTCCTCTTGCTTAGGAGAAGGAAGATTTTCAAAGAATTCTTTAGGATTTCAGAAATTGTATGACTGAATTTGAGAATGCAAAAATTTAATTTCATTTTCATAATTTTCAGAAATTATCTCAAGAACACATATTTTCAGTTTAGGAGAATATTTTCTTGATTTCAAAAGAAGAGAGAAAGCTCTTAGAAAATTCTCATCAAGTTGAAGTTCTAATATCTCATCCCTCAAAATAGCTAGTGATTGTTTTGTGAAATTATCATAATTATCATCATACTGATCATATTTAGGCAAATCCTTAGAATAAGGAATGTCATCAATTATAAACATTGGATCAACATATTTCTCTTCCAACAATCCCAATATATCTTGATTATACTGGTTACATTCTATTTGAAAGTCATTATTTTGCTCAATAGGAGTGTTATCAAGCAATGGGCCTTTTTGGGAAGGTAAAATAACATGAGCATCAACTTGTTCTTCTGTCTCTTTATGGATAAAAACTTTAGTACATTCATCAACATTAGAAGAAGTAGAAACAATTTCTTCATTATGTAAATATTTTGAGGATGGTTGCATGTTTAGAAGAAAATTGATTTCTTCTTCGGTGAGGGGGGTGGGAATCTCTGAATTATTAGATTGAAATGACAATTGTTTTTTCTCTTATCGAAAAGTTGATCATGAGGTTGAATATTTTCTTTAACTTCATTCAAAACATTAAATGAAACATCATTTGTTAATACAGAGGGGCTTTGTGGATCTTGATTTATCTCTTGATTTATTTCATCTTTGTTTAACTCCTCTTGATTATTATGACATTTAACTTGAGAATGAAAATTATGGACTTCTTCTAATAAATCTTCAGGAAACCAATTTCCAAAATATTCATCAATATTTTTAAGGTAATATATAAGATCTTCATCTTGGTCACAACAATTTTCAGCTAATGATAAAGATGGAAAATCTTCTTTGTAATGCTCGTAAAATGCCTTATGAAAATCTTTTAGAGAAAATATACTAGCAGGTTTGAGAGCTTCATACCATTCCCTTGCTTTTCCTTCTAAGGATGCCATGAATATCTTCATGAGGTAATCCTGATGCCAATCACCCTTCAATCTTGATGAGTGTATATGAAATTTAATGAGATGCAACAAAGGATTATCAGTATTTTCATCTTGAAATCTGGGCAAATTGCTACCCCAATCTACCTTTGGTAATTTGTGTGGAAATCCAGGTATGTGATTTTTGCTCATGGGAGCATATCTTCATTTTATTCTTGGATCATCTTGAAAATAATCCATAATGAAAAGCCACTTTATCTATACAACCAAGTTAGATCCTTATATAAAATACAATACATATTGAATCTTAACGAGAAAGAACATAATGTCTTGGATTAAGATCCAAGTTGAAAGCCTGATCTTTCCATATTGTTCTTCCAGGTTCATTCCTCCAGTGGAGTCTTGATTGTGAAATTGATTTGGAGTCGTCAGGTGGATGATTTTAACCTTTGTGTGTCTGATCAGTGTCCACCATCATAGATAAGATCTAAACCTGTAAAATATTTATGAAAAAAAAGGTTAGATCCCCAGTATGGTCGCCACTATGTTATCACTCAGTAATTTCTCCAGGTTCAAAAGAAATAGTCCGAGGTAACCACAAACCAACTTTAGGTACAGAATCTAGCCAATCTGTACCCAGAGAGGGCTCTCTCTATAAAATTTAGCTTTGTTTTAGAAGATATTAGGCTAGTTATAAATTCCAGGGGTTTTCTTTGAATTTTGGTGGTGGAATTCGATAGCTGAGGGAAAAATTGAGTAGTTCAGGCTATTGGGCTATGGAGTCAAAAATATGGCTTCACTGGATTAAGTTTTTAAACAAAATATGGTTTCACAGGGCAAGATAATCATACAGGGAACAATTATAGATCTTTAAAGTGAATGAGATGGAATTAAAATGGATGAAAGGCAATTAAGAATCTTTCAACACATTCAAAGAGGGAAATTGAGTGATTATCAATAAAGATCATTTAAGTATTCTTTACTAAATAATCAAAATGCACAAACTAGAGAAATAGGAGCAATTAAGAATTCATTGTTTAAACCAGTTTAGAAGAAAACATTTAGAATAAAAATGATTAAAATCAGATTACACTTAAGAACTTTCTGATGTATTCCTTTTAATTAATCATTCAGAAATGAAACACAGTGATATAATAAACAAATATAAAGACTTTAAAACACAAGAGAAATATGACTTATTGATCCGTAGTCTGACACATGAATCCTGTAAAAAGTCTTTCGCATCAATTCATCATCCAGCTAGCCACAAAAAATTTCTCCTACAACACTTTATTCCAAAATAGTCAATTATACAGCAAAGTTTAAGAATCCACCACAAAATGCTTCCAAGAGTGAATTATTTATACAAATTCTAAACTAAAATATCTTGAAAAATATCAAGATAATTCACAAATCTCTCCAACTATTTTACATAAATAGAACTTAAGTAAAGGGCACTCAAACTAATGCATCTATTTGGCACTATTTTTTATGGATAGGTGATTACAAAGAGGATAATTCGAATTTGATCCAACTCTTAGTTGATGATGAGGCATCCAAGTCACTAACTGCTTCCTTTCTTTGTGCATTCTGCTCCAACAATTCTGCAAACTTTGGGTCCAATGATATCTTTTCATTTCTCAATCAGTAATAGATATGTAAAAAATGAAAGAGGTTATTGTGGAATAATATGTTGATGAGATAAACCTCTTTCAGTTTCCTAAAATTCCTCTCCAGTTGTGCACAATATGCTCTGTAAAAACATGTGTAAAACAGAGTTTTACAGAGTCTAAAAAATAGCCTGTAAATATGTGCATGTATCTCTGATTCTGAAATGATTGTGCAAAACGTGAGATATGTTTTTGTAGATGGGTCTCTTAGGAACAAAAACCTCCTTCAGTTTTTTATGATGTATTTCGAATTGGCCACAATATTCTCTGCAAAATGATGACTTAACTGGAATTTTCTGCAAAAAGGGCTTTCCAACATTGTTTAATATTTCCAAAACCATAATAGCTATTAGAAAAGTGAGAGAGGTTTTTGTATATGGTCCTCTTAAGAACATAAACTTCCTTCATTTTTTCAAAATTCATCTTGGATTGATCACAATAGTTTCTGCAAAACAATGACTAAAACATGCAATTTCTGCAAAAATGTTCCTTCTTGTTGTGTTTTTCATCTTTTCACTTTTTTGTTCTTTTTGTTCCGGGAAATAATTAGTGATGAAAATAGGTGTTGGTATTGGCAGACGAATTCTGAATTCTTGAATGCAAATTTCTTCAGCACGGGAGCAGTTGGCACATTTCTACAGTTGATTTCGAAAATCGTTGTATGGGACAGTGAAAATGACGCGGGTATGTTTGTTTTATTCACAAAGTCAAAGGTTGGCGGGTTTTTTATTTTTTTAATGAATGTGTCATCACGTATGGAGGTTTCGTCAGGGGAGGCAGGCGGTAAGCAGTTTCCATCGCACCGCTTTTGAGGAAGGGCGGTTTGGAGCGGAGGGGCAACGATTTCATACGATGAACGATGCATGGCACTATACGATCCAGAAAACCGCTTGGCCATCGCGCATTATCGTTCGGACATGGATAGCTAGCAATATGGATAATCACCGTTGATCTCAGATTGATTAATCGAACGGTGGTCAAGGTGATAAGATGACGGGAGAATAACAGGTGGGCCCAATATAATTAAATGTTAATTAATCGCATTGGGGATGATTCAATTGGTGGATACAAGTTATTAATTAACCTGGAGGGTTAATTAATCTTTTTATAAAACATGGAAAAGTGATTGGGAAAGGTTTTAAACCGGGATTTAACCAAGGTTAAGACTTACAGTTAAGGGATGTGTATTGGGAATTTTAACAAAGAGTTATAGTTTTAACCTTGGGTAAAGGGAATCAGGGGATAAAATTACACAAGGGAAGGATTATTTTTGTTTTAAAACACGTAATAAAACATGTTTTAACTGTTTTTCAATGTATTTCTATTATATGGTATTTAAATCAAAGTAATCTACTTACCATAGGGAGCGGGATTAATATAAAGATATATTTTAGCCAAAAGGGAGTATAATGAGGGTGTTTTATTAAACATGTGGGGATTAAATAATTTGACTAAAAATTATAATAAATGGGTTTTTGGGTATTTTATAAAAAAGGAGTTATATATAATAGGAGAATGTCATTCTTATAGGGATTTAAATAATAAATTAGAAATTAATATGGAAAATGAAATGAAGCGCTAAGTGTAAAGCATTAGGTTAATGTCTTTAACTTATGCTTTTATGAAATAGGGTTTTTATGAAATATTGCATGATTTTCCTAAGTAAAATGGGATTTTACTTAGGAAAAGATTTTAGATAAATGAGTGAATGTCATGATGAATGGTTTTAAGTACTTAGGCTTTTCCAATTATTGGACCGAGTGTTACATCAGCTCAAGGAAATGTATGAGCCCTCTAATTTTCTGTGCTTTGTGCCAGAGTAAATGAAGTTGCAGGAAAAATAGAAGGAAGTTAATCATTTGACTTTAATATTTCGCTAAGTGTGGGTGTGTTTACTTTACTTGTGATGAAAGTAAAAGATTAACACATTTGGAGTCATTATCCATCACATATAATTCTGCAACATCATCTACCTACCCTACCATTTTTTCTTCTTTATTAGGGTGCACTTAAACTGGCAAACCCTTATCACACTTTTTCTTTTACATATGAAAATCTATCTAATTCTAACCTTATTACATCCAAGGGCTTAGATTAAACTATTGAGCTCCTTTTATTCACTCTACCTATCTACTTATCTGCCAAGATTAAATAGTTTCGTCAGATTTTATTTTCTATCTCTAAAACATAAAATTGAAAGATGAACTAGCCAAGCTTAAACTGTTTGACTATTCATCAGTTGTGGCATAAAATACAAGTTGCACACAATTTTATTTATTACATAAGAGCAAAAAGTAGTGGCATTTAGACTTGCACACTTTCCTTGGCCTTTCTTTTGGTGGGGTTCATTTTTTTTCACTTTTTTGGCCATTTTATTCTTTTCACCCTTTGATTTTTCTTTTAGGGTATACCCTCTTTACATTTTTTAAATTTTTTTTATTTTTTGAAAATATGGAAACCTTTGTAACAAGAAAAGGTATGAACATATTGCATAGTCCATCAATTCAATCATGAAATATGACACCTATTGGTATAGGAGTCTAACAAGTACAATAAGGGGCATCGATTCTGGTGAGAAGAAATTATTCTACATAAGCTATGAAGAGGAAGAAGATCAAGAATTGTAGTTATCACAACATCTAGAATTAGAAGAGGCCACTCTAACAATATACTGTCATGCATTAGCTAGCATCAATACTCCAAAAACCTCAAGTTAGAAGGATATTACGAAAAGAAAAAAGTAAAATGTTGATTGTATTGAGAATTTAGAGGGTTGGTGATTAATAAAAATTCTCTTCTTGATAATTACTTGTGATCTTGATTGAGTTACTTATGTCTTTCTTTATTTAGCTTAGTTAGTCTTTCATCAAGTCAATTATCAAAAATGCACGACACAAAATTAGGTTCCTAGAGGTAGGGAAAAACCTCTCTCTCTTGGAGAGAAAAACCCACAAGAAATTCTTCTTATAGATATTCAAATGACAAGTACCATGACCTAGACTCAGAAACTTGACCTAGATATGCTTCTAAGACCTTGATACAACTTCTTCAAACTTGATTCTTCTCTTCTTCACCAATCTATCGGTTCTGCACTAGTACTAGAGAACTCAGTCTCCAAGTTTCACTTCTTATATCTCAGTCAAATATAGGAACACTATTATCTTATTTTTTCATATACTTTTAGTTGAATTACTTGAGTTGTAGTTAGGAAGGTTCCTCACTTTCTCCTATTTTCAAGGTTGTGTTTCCTTTTATGATCACTATCCCAACTTCAGAAAATTCTTCCTTGACTAAGATAGCTTAAACAAATCTGCAATTGAAACCCTAAAACAACTTCCTGAAATCTACAATTATACTTAGAGAAAATCCACACTTATTGTACCATTGGTGTCTGCACTTGATGTACCTCTAGTATCCGCAATTGTTGTTCAAAGTGATCCGCACAGTGCTACAGTTATATATCAAGAAATCAATCCACCAATACTTCAAAATTCACTCTGAAAATTCTTCCCATAAATCCGTACTGAAACTCCTTTAAAGAATCCGCAAAATTGTCTATGTTCTCCCACAGAGAAATTCGCAAAATTGTCTCTACTTTCCCAAAGATAAATCCGCACTTTTTCAGAGCTGGCCGAAATTCATGTACTCTTTTTGTGCACAATCCAGCTGGGTATATATAGATTTTGGCACCTATAATTGAGTCAACCTGTCATTTGTTAATTGTAGCCGACTTCTTCACTGTGAATTAGGCCGAATTGAGAGAGGTTTATTCCAGTGTTGATGTAGGTTGTAGAGCTTGTCTTCCAAAGTTGTTTGAGAGTTTTTAGGTTCCCTTCTACCACAAGTTCTTGGAGCATATATTCCTAGACTAGATCCCTCATGAATATGACACTTAATTGTATTTTATACCTAGAAGACAAAGACCTAATAGACATCAAGAAGAAGTCTATCTACATAATAAAATCTTTCTCATGAAACCCATGAAGCAAGTACAAAAAAATACATTTTATTATCTTTGTCTTCTTCTTTACATAAGTACATAATTACATAGTCAACATGAAGACCGACCTAGTTACACTTTTCAATACTCCCTATTAACTAGGAAGGTTTTCATACAGGTACATGGACAATTTCAAAGTGAAGAATATCATAAGAAGAATCGGATTGGTAATCACATATGTATAGCATCATATCAACCAGCATTGTCCTAGTGCAAGGCATTGACTAACAACACCATCTCTCAATGAGACAATGGGCTAAAATGTTGGCGATACACGTGACTAATAGACACCGTAGTCATTGTCTCTCCAAGGTACATACTCCACCTAGGTGTTCCCAAAGTATGACCTTCTTGAACTATTCTTCTCTTGGGTAGCCAACCAACTACTCTTATCTTGAATGACCAATCTCATTCTCAAAGAGTATCGAATTCCATATGATTACCCAATCCTCCATTCTATCTTTCAGGTGAAGACCAGAATGTTGTGTTTATCCATTCTCTCCACATGGCCTTCACTAATACTTACGGTTGTTAGTCCTGGTCTAGTGCATGACACATGTATTAGAGAATCACATATGTCTCTCCCTCTTAGTACATAAAGGATATACTTCAAGTTTCTTCGAAGTAAGAAACTTACCACCAGGCTCCCTCTTAACCAGGGTCCTGCAGCAACAATCCAACTATTCATGAAGAATTCCTCCCCTTGATGTCATGGATTTTTATATTGAGGAGTCTTCAACTTTTGGCTTCATAGCGCATAGATCATCCATCACTTTTAGTCATGATTTATGTCCACTATCAAAAATTGATTCATTAATATTTTACATCTGGTCCACCGTTATGCCATGTTGCTTTCCTTTGAATCATCTCCAAGGATCATACATCATTTCTCATGATTAGCAACCCTGCACAAATTCATCCAGATAAACATATACATATGAACTTTTAGAACAAAAGTTACCTTAGTGATGATCTTTCACCATGACATCTTCCTGTAGGCATCGGCATCCTTTATTCAAATTGACACATCTCCTTATGATGTGTTTTGTCAAGGGTATTGTTCTTTACCAGACTTCTGTAAGAGTTTACATATCCTCTAGGAGATCTCCTAGTCACATCTTCTTGGCTTCCGGATGATACCTGCCTCTTGACATGGTTGCATTTCATGATCTCTTTCTTTTTGCACATTCTTCATTCCCAAGAACTTATACATTTTCCAGCTCCTCGTTCATATACAAACACCTCATATTTCATGAGGATATATATAATGTTGATTTCATTTGTTAGTGCACCGAGAGAATCCTCATTCATAGATCATACTTCTAAATCTAGAAGTCTATTACTTGCAACCATATGACATGAATTCACAGCATCTAGTGTCATCATATAAATATATACATACCTCATACCTTTTTCATTTAAGTCATCCTTCAACATTTTTACTAGAATGAAGAGATTCATTCCCTTGGCTTGCTCCATCAATATGTCATCACATCCTAGAATTATGTTTTTCATGATGAACCTTGATCTTGATGACTTCCTTCCATCAGTATCATTATCAGAGAGGTTTTCCAGGAGTTGTTTTACCAAGAACTCTTATCATGCTTTGATCAGGATGCTACACTACTTCCTATCATACAACCAACAAAAATCACTTAAAGGAGAAGATGATCTTAATCATAGTGGAGATCCCTCGCTTATTCTTTCTTATATTTCTTTGCATCAGGTACTTCCCTCATATCTAATATATGGGCTTCTTCCCTTTTCCTCTTTTCCTTGTCAGATTTAGGAAAATATCTTATATAATTCCCAAGTTCATTATATCTAAAGCATCGCACATTGTCCATGTTTCTTATTTTACTCTGAGGAAAAAAAAAATTGAATCTTCCTTTCTTCCTATAGGTGTCTGCAAAGGATTGATTCCCTTCACTTGTTCCTATATCATCTTTGGATTTTAGTCTTGTTTCCTCTATTTTAAATAGATACCATAAATCATGCAATGAAGTGGCTTATTTCTTCCTATATAAACCTGAAGTGAAGTTTTCCCCATTCTTCTGGCAAAGCATTTAGCACCACTGTAGTTATCTCAGAGTCAGACATTACTTCTCCTAGTTCCTGCAGTTGATGAGAGATATTTCTTCTCCTGTAGTACTCATAGAGAATAGCTCCACCAATTTCTCATATATTCATTTTGATGATTCTAGATTTGATGTATCGGAGATGAGAGATTCTTTTATGGATTTTGTAAGAATCCTTTGCGCTCTTATATCTCCCTTCATGTATTTGGCATGACTTCATTTCCTTGTCTTCCATGCAGGAAATTTTGAAACCCTAACCAGTTTGTTTCTTTATTTGCAAAGAAGACATTTTGATAGATTTAGATAAAGTCATAGATACTTACTTGAGAGAATGGCTTTCTCCTTGAGTAGCTTCCTTGATGATGTTTTAAGATGAAGTCAAGAGTTTCTTCTAAGATAGAAATCTTCAATGTATATGTTCTTGAATCCTTGATGATAAAGGATATCTTTAGAAATTGAAGTCCTCCTTCTAACAATGTCTTGAATGTGAATCTTTGATGGCAAAAGATTACTTTCTTGATTGATTTGATCCTTTAAATGAGATAGGAGATCTTTCTTGAAGTAGCTAGATAGTCTTCCTTGCAAACTGATTTGAATTTTCAATGCAAACTTTGATCTTCACTTCCTAGAGTGTCTCCTTTGTCAAGCAGCCCTTGAGTTCAGCACCTTAGCTCTGATACCATGTTGAGAATTTAGAGGGCTGGTGATTAATACAAATTCTCTTCTTGATAATTACATGTGAGATTTATTGAGTTACTTATGTATTTATTTCTTTAGATTAGTTAGTATTTCATCAAGTCAATTATCAAAAATGCATGAGACACAAAATTAGGTTCCTAAAGCAAGGGAAAAACCTATCCCTATTGGAGAGGAAAACCCACGAGAAATTCTTCTTATAGATCTTCAAATGACAAGTACTGTGACCAAGACTCGGACCCTTTACCTAGATATTCTTCCAAGACCTTGATACAGCTTCTTCAAACTTGATTGTTCTCTTCTTCACCAATCTACACTATTCTGCACTGGTACTAGAGAACTCGGTCTCCAAGTTTCACTTCTTATACCTCAGTCAAATATAGGAACAACATTACCTTCTTTTTGCATATACTTTTAGCTAAATTACTTGAGCTATAGTTAAGAAGGAAAATCTCAGATTTACCTTCCTCACTTTCTCCTATTTTCAAGGTTTCCCTTCTTTTTATGATCATTATCCCAACTTTAGCAAACTCTTCCTTGACTGAGATAGATTAAACAAATCCATAGTTGACACCCTAAAACAACTTCCTGAAATCCAAAATTATTATTAGAGAAAATTCACACTTATTGTACCTATGGTGTCTACACTTGTTGTACCTCTGGTATTTGCACTTGCTGTTCAAAGTGATATTTGGGCTTCCTTCCAGCCGAAAACTCCACCAGATTCCATGCCTCATTTTTATGCAAGGATGCCATTTCATCAACCATGGCCTCCTTCTAGAGTTTTCCATCCTCTGAATCTACTGCCTCCCTGACAGTTCTGGGATCATCATCAGTTATAGTTAAAGTAAAATTTGAACAGAAAGCAGATGGAATATACCTTTATGGTTGTCTTCTTTCCCGAACTAATCTTCTCACAGCTGGAGTTTGTGGCTCTTCCTCTTCTGAGTCTTCTTCTGTTGTAGAGTCTGATTCATCCTCCTTTAGCTCAAACTCTATCTTCTCAGGTTCCTTTGGTAGGACTTCATGTTTAACAATATCTTTCACCTCTCTAAACACCACATCTCGGCTGTACACAACCTTCCTTGTTTTTGGGTTCCAAATCTTGTAACCCTTTAAACCGTCCTTATACCCAATAAAGATGCACCGTTCAGATTTATTATCCAACTTGCTCCTTTTCTCCTTTGGAACATGTACATATGCATCACATCCAAATACCCTCAGATGTGAAAGAGAGGGTTTCTTACCAGTCCATACCTCATGTGGAGACTTATCCTCCAACGCTGATGAAGGTGATCTGTTAACTAAGTAACATGCAGTCTCCATTGCCTCTGCCCAGAATTATTGTCCTAACCTGGTACCACTGAGCATGCTTCTTGCCTTTTCCATCATCATTATGTTCATTCTTTTTGCAACTCCGTTTTGCTGAGGTGTGTATGGAGTAGTCTTCTGTCGCGCTATACCACACTTCTTACAGAACTCTTCAAATTCCTTCTTGCAGAACTCCCACCATTATCTGTCCTCAGCCCCTTTATCTTCTTCTCTATCTGGTTTTCCACCAGAGCCTTAAATTCTTTAAATTTGTCAAAGACTTCAGACTTCTTCCTCAAGAAATATATCCATGTATTCCTTGAGAATTCATCTATGAATGAAACATAGTACACAGACTTACCCAGTGACGGAACCGACACAGGTCCAAACACATCACTGTGCACAAGCTCTAATATCTTGTTCGCCCTCTTAGCACCAGAAGGAAAACTCACTCGATTTTGCTTCCCATACACACAATGTTCACAGAAATCGAAATCCAGAGAGCTATTGGACAAACCTTCTACCATACCATTTCCATGCAGTATCTGAAGGCCCTTATCTCCAATATGTCCAAGCCTTCGATGCCATACCATGGTCTTTTCTCCAGAGACCTCTAGGCTTTCTGCTCCACTTTCGGGAACCACAAAACTATTGCACCCATCAATAACATTGCTTCCCTGAAGCTTATATAGAGTTCCAATGCAAAATCCCTGCATTAATACCAATGCTCCCCGAGCCATCTTACAGGTATCTTTCTATAACACTGTTTTTACATCTGCATCATCCATCTTGCTTATAGAAATCAGATTTCTGGCCAATGCAGGAATGTGCAGAACACCAGGAAGTGTTCTAAT
This sequence comes from Pinus albicaulis, assembly GCA_034641835.2. Classification (NCBI taxonomy): domain Eukaryota; kingdom Viridiplantae; phylum Streptophyta; class Pinopsida; order Pinales; family Pinaceae; genus Pinus; species Pinus albicaulis. The sequence goes on along the minus strand of CM076578.1, from coordinate 283,090,632 downwards.
CCTTCCACCTTGCAGCTTCAGCTTGACTTTTCCACGTCCAACGATTCTGGCCTTCCTATCATCACCTAAGAAGACATCACTACCATCATATTTCTCATACTCGCAGAACCACTCCCTATGGGGAATGAAGTGAAAGGATGCACCAGATTCAATCAACCATGACCCATGATCTTCATGTGTATTTGAAGAAGAAGCCAAATACACATCCCCATCTTCATCCGAGGTGGTTTTTGCCTCTGCAGAAGGAGCATCATTATATCCCTTTCCTTTCTCAGGAGCTTTAGATCTGCAATCCTTTTTGTAGTGCCCTTCCTTTTCGCATATCCAGCACACCTTTAAAAACTTTCCAGGAGATTTAGATCTCCCTCTAGATTTAGATCTCCCACTCGAAACCTTGTTCTTGTTTCTATTTTGGGACCTTCCTCGTACATATAAGACATCTCCATTCTGGCCCCCCATATTTCTCCATCTCATTTCCTCTGACAGCAAGGCTGAGACAATATCATCAAAATTCAAGGTATTTGTATTGCTACCTATTGCAATAACCAGACTGTCCCACGAGTCTGGTAGAGAACAAAACAAACTGATGCACTTATCTTCATCTGAGATTTTAATATCAACAGATGACAGCTGATATACCACACTATTGAAGTCGTTCAGAGGCTTTGTCACCGAGTCTCCATCCTTCATCCTCAGGTTATACAGCTTTTTCTGCAAGAACAATTTATTCACCAGAGACTTAGATTGGTACAAAGTCCCAAGTTTGTCCCACAAGGTTTTTGTCGTAGCTTCCCGAGATACATTCAATAATACTGAATCTGAGACACACAACCGTATTGTGCTCTTTGCCTCCCGATCCAGTTTCTTCCAGACTTCATCTGAAATTGTCGTTGGTTTAGTACCCGGATCTACCGCGATCCACTGGTCCTTATCCACCAGCAGATCCTCCATCTTTAGCTTCCACAACTCAAAACTCTGACCATTAAATTTCTCGATCTCTATCTTCCCACTGCTCACCATCTTCTTTCACCAAAAGAATCGATCCCTTAGATCTCCCACTGAATAGGGTCTACCTTAGGCCCGAGAAAAAAACCCCTCAGTAGCAAAGGCGTCCCCTTGAAGCCGAAACAGCTCTGATACCAAATGTAGCTTTTAACCCTATACATAAATTAGCTGCAAACGAATCTTAAAAATAGAAAATAAACAATAGCGAGAGCATAAAACATAAAACAGATATACATAGAGATTTTCCCCTGGATCCCAAATCGGGACGACCAGCTTGATTTTTCATTATATTCCTTTTAGTGTTACAACACATATATATACATGTCAAAGCATACATAAACCCCAATCCATTAACCCTGGATTAGAACATAATCGTAGTTCCCTTGACCGGATCTACAAAATAGCAGGGGCCGAAAACCATCATGCCCCAAAACCATGTGCAAACCCATGCACAAAACCATGGGCGGGTCTGCCCACTGGAAAATAAGGACCAAAAAAAAATTCTCGGGGCGCTGCCCCAGACCCTGACAGGGGGGGCTATCGCCCCCCGTGTTAGCCCCCCACTCGTGACTAGTCGTGGAAAGAATATAACAAAAACCCAATAGTAGTATGGTTCCAAATTTGAATTTTAATAATAAAAATGCAACACCAATTGTAGATGAATAATGGAATATTTGTAGGGGCTATGATTCCACAAGAGGAGGATAAGGGGCTAGGCAAAATTATAATATTTTATTAAATTCATGTTGGAAATAGTTGGGAAAAGTTGTTATGTGAGCTTCTTGGGTAAGCCATGTGGTGCTTCGAGAGCATGCATATTTTAACTGTACCTTTTGTTGTTGGGTCATTATTGCTTAGTCTTTGTTATGTCCCTATATTACTAGTGTAGTCCCTTATTGTTGTTAATGTAGCCCCCTTATTATTATTGTTGTCCCCCTATAGCCCCCATATTATTATTATTATGCCCCATAAAAGCCACTATTGTTATTGTTGTCCCCTTACATTATTAGTGTTAGGTCGGCTAAGATTATATTGTGACTCCATGGACTCCTATATATAGAAAGGAGATTTTTTCATTTCTGTCAGCCAAGAATTTTTAATTTAGGTAATGTAAAGGAGGTTTCCCCCTCAAAGTGGTTGATTTATAAGGCATTGATCTCTCTTTTCTTCTATTTTTGGTGTTGGAGCTGATTCAAACAGGTCATCGTGGCATTTTCACTATAATATTTTTTCTATGAAGGTTCAGAAGCTAAAAAAACACCCATTTGTGAGGACATCCTGAGGAACGTCATGTAAAAATTTCAGTTTTTGGTTCGCAATATTTTTGAAGATATGTTATGTGGAATTTAGGGTTTTCCCGGGCTCTCAAATTCAATCTCAAAGAGGTGACCTTGGTAAAATCGTCATAACTCTCTCTCTGAGCATCGGATTGGAATTATGTAAAAAGTGGACGAAAGTACATGGACTGCAGTTTCCTGTGCATCAATTTCAGAGCTGAAGGAGGAAACAGTGACAGGTGGCACATGATACAAGTTTTCTCTATTGAACCAGTCCATAATTAGGTCATTGTGGGAGATTGTGCATAACTTTTTCTTGAAGAACCTAAATCAGGTCAGACATATGGCATTGGAAAGAAGATTAAGAGGGATACTAAAAGGACTGAAGATAAAATCTCAAGGATATGAAATTACAAAGATACATCAGTTTCAATATCGAGCTCCTCAAAAGCAAGAAAAAGGTGTGTATTTTTTTCAAATTGAATAAGTCTTGTCTGAAAAATCAGTTTGAAGTGATTCCAATGGCATATTGAAGTATATATGTCCATATTGGGTTCTAAAATGCCCCCTAAAAATAATTCAACACTCATTAAGCCCTCAGAAGGATATACTATGACTCATGAAGAGGAATAAGTGCAACATGATATATCAAAATTAAAAGAGCAAGCGCAACAAATTTTGCTCTCGCAAAAAATAACCAAAAATGAAAACGATGGTTTGAAGAAAGGCACAGAAGCTAAGAGGAATGGCATGGAAGCTAAAATGGAATGCTTGAAGAAAGGCATGGAAGTTAAGATGAATGGCATGGAAGCTAAGATGAATGGTGTGGAAGCTAAGCTGGATGGTTTACAGAATGGCATGGATAGCATCAAAGCTAAGATCGATGGTATAGATGAAAAATTAAAAGTAGACATGGAGGGTTTGAAGGAAGGTTTGAAAAATTTTATACAATAAATTATTCCTAATGGTGAAAATTTTGTAGTGGAAACTCATGATGAGAACAAAATAAACATTAATCATGATTTCATAAACTCTAACATTGGATTGAAGACACACCATATTCCAAAGATCGATATGAGGAAGTTTGATGGCAAGGATCCCGTAACATGGATAATACAGATGGAGCAATATTTTGATCTCCATAATGTGCAAAACAAACAAAAGGTACGCATTGAAACTTTATATTTAGAACAAAATACTTTTGAATGGTATCAATGGCTTTGCTCACATACAAAAATTGTCACTTGGTCAATTTTTATGGAGTAAATGATACCACATTATGAGGATACAAAGAGAAACACCTTCTTTAGCCAATTGATAAATCTCAAACAAAATGTTTCAATGGTGGAGCACATTGAGGACTTCCAAAAATTGAATATAAGGGTAACTGATATTCCAAAGGAACACAGGATTGATGTCTTCATAGGGACTTTAAAGGATAACATCCAACATGAGGTTTGCCTTTGGGAACCTGATTCATTGGAGAAGGCATTCAGGTTGGCAAGAAAAAATGAATGTAAAATTATGGCGACAAGGAAGGCTACCACTCACATCTATAAAGATGGAAGTGTTGCGACTCCTAGACTTCCACAACCTACAAGGTTGACACCACAACGATTGGAAGAAAAATAGTAGAAGGGATTTGATACAGTTGTGATAGAAAATACACTAAGGGTCATAAGTGTGTTGAGAAGAAATTATTTTACATATATTGTGAAGAGGAGGAAGAAAATGAACAAGAAACTTCAAAAAAAGAGGATATACACCAAGAACCAACCATAGAGAAAGAAGAAATGAGTTCGACCATATCCTGTAATGCATTGGTAGGAATTACCACTCCTCAAACTCTCAAGATAAAAGTACATATCAAGAAGAAAAAGGTAATAGTGTTTATTGATTCAGGTAGTACCCATAATTTTATTCATTGTAAGGTAGCCAAGGAATTGAATTACTTCCTATACCCAACACGAGAGTGTCAAGTAATGGTTGCAAATGGAGGAACTATAAATTGCTCTAGAAAATTCCATAATATCAAGCTAACCATGGGGGAATATGTATTGAATAGTCCAATGCTTTCCACTCTAATGAGAGGTGTTGATGTTGTACTAGGAGTACAATGGTTACAATGTTTGGGGACGGTAGCTTTTAATTTTCAATAACTTTTCTTGAAATTATTTTCGAAAGGAGAGGAAGTTGAATTACGAGGTATCGCAGGGAATTTGGGAAAGATAATAAGATCTAATATCATGACAAAGCACTCGAAGAAATAGTAATGAGGCATAATTGCACAATTATGCTCATTAGAAGTCCCAACATCAAAATCATCTATTTCTCCATATCTCCAAAAAGTCTTGAACAATCATTCCAAGGTGTTTGAAACTCCCAAAGGACTCCCACCTATTTGTGATCATGATCATGCTATTCATTTGATTCCAGGAAGTTTTCATCCAAACATCAGGCCTTACATATATCCTTATGTCCAAAAGAGAGAAATTTCACGTCTGATTGTCGAAATGTTAGAGGTTGGTATAATTCAACCTAGTCAAAGTTCTTTCTCTGCTCCTGTAGTATTGGTGCACAAGAAGAATGGATCATGGCGATGTGTCCGGATTATAGGGAGCTCAATAAGCTCACTATTAAAGATAAATTTCTCATTCCTGTGATTGATGAATTATTGGATGAATTACATGGAACAATTTATTTTACCAAGTTAGATCTTTGTTCAAGATCTCATCAAATTAGAATGAAGACTGAAGATATTCCGAAAATAGCCTTCCGAACTCATGAGGGTCATTCTGAATTTTTGGTCATGCCTTTTGGCCTTACCAATGCACCTTTTAAATTTCAAGGGTTGATGAATTTAATTTTCAAACCCTTCCTTAGAAAAATTGTGGTGGTATTTTTTTATGATATACTAATCTACAATAGGTCTAGGAAGGATCATGTTCAACATGTTGACAGGGTGCTCAAACTATTGGAGGAGAAACAATTATATGCAAAAACCTCCAAATGTTTCTTTGGAGTACATGAGGTGGAATATCTGGGTCATATTGTATCTTAGGAGGGTGTTAAGGTAAACCCTAACAAAATTAAATCCATTAAGGAATGGAAAGTCCCCAAGACCATAAATAATTTGCGAGGATTTCTCAAGTTAATAGGGTATTGTCGCAAGTTTTTTAAGGATTATGGGAGAATAGCAGCACCTCTAACAACATTATTGAATAAAGATGCATTTTCATGGAATCCTGAAGTAAATAAGGCCTTTGAACATATTAAAGAGGCAATGTGCCTAGCACCAGCCTTAGCTACGCCAGAATTCACAAAAACATTTATTGTGGACTGTGATGCCTCAGGAAATGGAATTGGTGTTGTTTTAATGCAATAAGGAAGACCCATTACTTTTGAAAATCGTCCAATCAAAGGAAAGTATTTATAGAAACCTATTCATCAAAAGGAAATGTTGGCAATACTACATGCACTAAAGAAATGGCGACCTTACCTAATGGGAAGACACTTCAAGGTAAAAACTAATCATGATAGTCTTAAATACTTTTTGGAACAAAGACTGTCTTCAGAAGAGCAGCAAAAATGGGTCACAAAGATGTTGGGTTATGACTTTGAAATCATTTACAAAAAAGGGAAGCTAAATGTTGTTGCAGATTCACTCTCAATAAAGGATGAAGAAATGGTAGTATCGCTTTGTTCCATTTCTGTTATCCAACCAAATTGGATAACCGAAGCAATGGATGAATGGAAGAATGGCGAATAAGTGTGGACACTCATTCAAAAGATGCAGCAAGATCCTAGTACAACTGATACATTTATTTGGAAAAATGATTCCTTATGGTACAAAGATCGCTTATATATTTGTAAGAATTCCCAACAAAAACAAAATATTATTTTGGAATTGCACACCTCTCCCTTAGGAGGACACTTAGGATTTTTAAAAACTTACCACAGGGTGAAGAAATATTTTGTTTGGGATGGCCTTAAATATGATATTCAAAATTTTGCGGTGGAATGTTTGGTTTTCCAGAAAAATAAAGTTGAGACAATTAATATCCCAGGTCTACTACAACCTTTATCCATTCCAAGTCAATGTTGGGAGGAGGATTCAATGGATTATATCATAGGTTTACCTAAGTCCGAAGGAAAGAGTGCCATCATAATTGTTAGTATGAATCCTTTGTCGAAGTGTACGAAAAAGGACCACTTTAGCTACGCATAACTAATAGCCCTAACAACAAAAGTGACTGCCAATATCTTCAGATCTGCGGTTAGTTGAACAAGAAAAGAGCTGAAAAAACCAGATCTATGCATGGAAAGACATTAAGCAGTAAAAACAATGGTTTACTCCATATACCAATAGACAAGACGAACAATTTTTGAAAGAATTTTTATATTAATTGGGCACCTGGGAGGAAAACAAGAAGGCGTATCCAATTCTCCTCAGTGGGATGGGTTCTTGGAAGTCCTTAGCACTTCAGATCTAAGATTTCTCTCTCTTGTCAGTGTAGAAAACCCAATGCAAAGAAAGGAGCTCAATGGGAGCTCACACAACAAATGATGGAAAAATGGGACCAAGTGTATAGATCCAGAGTGATCTAATAGGCAACAAAAGGTGAAGAATGATGGGAAAAACCCTCCTATTTATAACAAAATATTGGGTCATTCTAGATCTTGGTGCATGGGTTAACCAAATCTAGATCCACTTTTTATGGAATATTTTATTACATTTGTTGGAGGGAAAAGGTATTTGACTTGGGTCAAATCCCTTAATTTGTCAAAAATAAATAAATAAATGATTTATTTATCTTTTTAAGGAAGCGGTTAGAAGATAATCAAATAAATAATGATTTATTTAATTATTTAATGAAGTGGTTGAAAGATAATTAAATAAATAATGATTTATTTAATTATTTGTGGGTGATTTGGTCATATTTAACAAGGAATATTATCTAAATAAGATTTAAATAATTATTCCTAGAAAATAATAAGATAAATAAAGTTTTATCTAATTAATTTCTTTGTTTTTGGGTTAAACATGACTGGGAATAATAATTAAATTATGGTTTAATTAATTATTCCATGAGGAAAATCAAACAAATATAGGTTTGTTTAATATTTCCTTTGGGGTTTCCTGTTTAGACCATAAACAACCTAATAAATGTGGTTTATTAAGTTATTTAACATAGTGAAGGCAATTTTACTTAGGGTAAAATTGGTCTTACATGGTGTACTTGAGTCCATCTAATGATAATAGGTTAGATGACCAAAAAATGGTGTAACAGATTGCCCCCCAGCGTGCGAGTGTCAGGAGCAAATCATATGACCGAAGTACATTGTAAGAACTCAATCACCAGACAACAAAAGGGAAGTCAGAGAGAGAAATGCAAGGTAGATAGTGTGCTGAAGAACTAGACCCTGAGGAGACGAGACTCGTAGGTGCAACAAGTCTCTTTTTATGAGAGGGTACTTGTGCTGAAGGCGGCGGGGGAGGCATACCTATGCCCGCCGAGACAAAGTACAAAAGAATAGTGTGTCCAGTAAACAAGGGACCGAACCATAGAGTACAGTCGGCATAATCATGAGCCAGATAAAAATACAATGAGGAATCCCACATACATGCTGTGCCTGGGATAACAGCCAGGACTGGTACAATAATATCTGAGTACATGAGATAAATACAACCCAAATGCCCCCTGTAAATGGGGAAGGGCTCACAAAATCTAACTGATACATGCAAATCAGAGAGGCGCTGCAAGTGGCTAAGGCCAACATCATCAAATATCTGGAGCTGCATCGAAGGCTGCAAGGAAGAGGTCATCCGGGCATGTGGGGGGCTACCTGCAGGGCCACCCCCTCGTGAGGGTTGAGACATCTCACACACACCCCGGAATCATCAAGAGCTGCTGCTGTATCACTGAACCATAAAATATACGGATCTCGGTCATGCTGAAAGGAGCTGGAGAAACAATCAAGTCAAAGGGAAATGAGAGATCCCTTTGCCTGATCCAAGGCACCGAACAAGAGTGGAAGCTGGAACCAAGGTACACCGCCCTCTAGACTTGGCTTCTGGAATGAATGAGCTGATGTCAACAGAAGGAGGTTC